>UELW01000001.1:32945435-33467882 GCA_900490495.1 Danionella dracula
ATGATGATGATGATGATGGTGATGGTAATATCCTCCCGCAGACGCGTGGAAAGAGGTAATTCCGTTCAAATTCAACATGAAGTCCTTCCGCTCTCCTGCAGGGGATGAGTGTGTCGGATACCGAGATATACCCACTGCGGGACAGATCAATGCAAACACAGTGAGAAAACAATTCTACTTTTATTGGGTTTCCAAAATGTTTGTCAGCAGTAAAATCATCATTAGTATTTGTGTCAATGTGCACACATGTGCGTATGTTTTCTCAACGGTGATTGTCATACGTTTTAAATAAGAACTCCCCAAAATAAAACTTGTGTGATTGTATTCCTGTTATTATTGTTGTAGGTGTTATTATATAATTATTATATAGTTGATAGCTTTGATAGCATTTCCGAGTAAATTAAAAGCAACGGTATTTGGATGACTTGAAGCATGTCGTTTTTAAAATACTTCTAAAATGGCTCGTTGAAAATGACCATCTATAGGGTATTCCTATTATAGGTTATAATCATCTTCTGTTTTCTTATTAGAAACTTATCACGTTATAATATAACAGGTATATTTACATATCAACACATAATGGATTAAAGCAAGGCCAATTCAAATGTTTCCAAGTAAAAATAAAGGTGTAAAAGCTATTGAATAGAACGTTTTCTCCTTTACCTGACATGTCTGTGTTGTCTCTTGTATTTTGCTGTAAATATCCCTGATCCAGGGAATAAGTGATCAAGCCCGGATGTTGAGCTGCATTTTGGGAATTGTTCGGGACAGTACTGGACTGTTTCAAGTATGGAGGATTAGAAGAAGCCCACAGCGCAGAGCTCTCCGAATAGGGCGAGTGGCTCTCCAGCGCGCTGGCTATAACAGGAGAGGAGGCCACTGGGCTGATGTTGCTCTCTGCACCATACTCTCCATTACCAGAACCCGGGCAGCTGGCCATGTAGCCGTGTCTAGAGTTGGGGGACATGTGGCCGTGATACCCGCTGCTTAAAGACTCGTAGCCATTGCCAGTGAGGTCCAGGTTGTAGCCGGTGCTGTGACACGCAAGCGCCCCGGTGGCCGGCTGGTAGTCGAAGCTCTGGGGCAAAATGGCGGAACCGAACCCTAGGCCGTTCATCATTCTATACATTGGTTTCATAGCTTGACATTTTCTCCTGAATCCTCGTGGTCTTCGCCGAAAAGAACCTTCTTCAAACATAAACTCACTGGTGGGGTCTATGGTCCAATAGTGTCCTTTTCCTGGTCTCCCCAGGCCCTTGGGGAGTTTAATGAAGCACTCGTTGAGGGACAAGTTGTGTCGGACAGAATTTTTCCAGCCCTGGTAAGCGCCTCGGAAAAAGGGGAATCGTGCTTGTAAGAACTGGTAAATTTCACTGAGTGTCAGTCGCTTGGTCGGTGCACTCTGGATCGCCATCACAATTAGAGCAATATAGGAATAGGGCGGCTTTTCCGGGCGACGCAGCCCTGAGTTGCTCTTCTTGCTCTTTGACGGTGTGCCCTGGTCCTCCACGCCGGCTGTCGAGCTCATCATTCCCGAAGGCAACGCGGTGCTCGTCGGGCTTGTCCTTGTCGGGGGCGTCGACCGCAGGGCTCCGTGAGAGCTTTCAGTCGTCATAGGTCCAGCAGTGACGCACGAACACAACGCGATGACGATGATGGGATCAGAACTGAATTTTTAAAACTATTTTTCTATTGCCAATAACGCGTTCAGAGAGAAACCTAGAAAAACACTGAACTCCAAATAAAGCTATTTATTTAACGACATCCAATGTCGATGATGCAGTCCTCTTCTCGTCGTCTTTAAGTGGTTTAGGCAAACGTTTAGCCTTTTTTGGGGAATATACCCAAGGATCGGGTTCTTCATCGACGTGCTACTGGGATCCCTGCGCTGCCTCGCATCCCGTGGCTCTGTAATCCTTTTTAGAGAACGAAATGGAAAGACTGAGTTCGAGCAGAGCCCTCAACTAAACAAAAACCGACAGCCAATCACTCAATAACTCTCTCCAGCATTCTCTCCTCTGTTGCTCCACCTCTCCTGGCTCACCCACCCCTTTAACCCCAAGACCCCTGCAAGCTCAACTTCTTTTATACGGGAGCCTTAAGCAAACTCCACACCGAAATCTAGACTCTCAATGAATTAGGGTGCTAATAAATACAACGTCTCTTCTTATTAACATTATCATCATCCTCTACCACTCAAAATTTTGAAAGGGTGTATTTTTTTAACTTGCTATGTCGGTTGAATTCTAAGAAACAGTTCAGATTCATGGTTAACGTCTTATCAGCTGAATTAATGCCGTGTAAAGGTTAGTTTTATTTTGCAAAGTTGGATGCTGCATCCCTGATTTTAACTTGATGGATTTCTCGATTTGTCCTGGAGTGCTGCGTAGTTCAATGAAAAGTCGATGAGCGTGAGAGGCCTTAGAAAACCTTGCAGAGCTAAAATAAATAAATCATTCCATCAAATGAGTGAGATGGCTGGCGAGAGTGGAGTGAGAGAAATGGAGAGAGAGAGCGAGAGAGAGAGAGCGAGAGAGAGAGAGAGGGGGGGGGGTGGCTGTTGCTCGAGTGGAAGCAGGCTGTCTCTGTCAGGAGCTCTGGATACCACACACAGCGTCCCGATATCGGTTTTCAGGCCCGGGGCTGCAGCATCCCTCGAGTCCGCCGTTCATTAAGAATAGAAAAAGCCAATTAGCCTCGTGGACGTCGACAGCTTCCGCCAACAACGCGAGGTCACTGCAGCCAACTAAAGACCACCGAGAGTTCTTAGTAAAACAATGCGAAGGAGAACATTTGTATAAATAACCAAATGGCATTTGAAATGGATAAATACTCTAAAATAAAAAAAAAACTATTTATTTGGGTCATTTTGGAACTTCTTAAGAAGACGATCCATCAAAACTATTGTACTTGGCAATCTGGCAAACATAGTATTTCAAACTATTAAAATAGATGGCTGATATGAAATCAAACAGATTTTTATTATTTAGAAAACGACACAGACAGGATTAGTGACAATAGAAAAGTATCGATTTTGTGAACAAACAATGCTTAAATAACGTTAATTGTGTTTTCCGTGTTAGATTCACAATTAAACTCGCAAAATATCATACTTTAGATGCGCTGAAAATTAAAATGTGTACATTTGCGTAGTCACTGTATTCATAATCCAAATAGTTAAAGATCGTTGGCTTGTAAAGATCGTTGACCTTGTTTGTAAAGGTGTAAATATGTCAATGAATTATTGGCTCTAATTTGCCTCTACTCTGGTTGAAGAGTTGATATTTAATTAATATCTTAAAGTAATATTTTTATAATTGAGTTCAAATTCTCAGTGGCTGTTGTTGACTTAAAATAAGTTTTTTCACATGTTGTGTCAAGCTGTGTCAGAGCGATGCGATTTTTAGGAACATATATTTTTTTAGAGAGTTTATTTTTGATAGCTCTACATTTTGTCCGTCATACACATCTAAAAATGAACATTTCCACTAATGTCAAGGATGCCATACTTTATAAATTAGATTGAAGCATACATTACTTTCATAATTTATATAAATATATATATATAAACTCAGTGTACTCTAACTTACTGTATTTTATTGAGCCGTTATCAAGACATTGAGCTTTATAAGATGACAAATGAATTTATAATTTTTAAATTTTAAATCATTATCAAACGTTTACAGTGTAGTTGAACGCAAAACAGTAGATTTTATAATTTAGCTTTAAATATGCAGGCATAAGGATACTTTTTTTGTAAATAAAAAATCCCCACATGAGTTTAGCGTTAAACACTTGGTTGTATTGTACGTCATTATATTAAACAATCAGCGAACTTTAAAAGCTGTAGAATTAAATCAGGCATTTAATGCGCAAGCGAAAACGTTTTAACGCACGATGTTTTGTGATTTATCGAAATTATCAATGAACGATTATCGAAAAATCGATCTCGGCGAAGTTATTTGGAACACAAAACGGTTGGCTTAATTATTTGAAGAAATTTTCTTAAAAATAGATTCAAAGTTAAACATGAAATCTATAGCACTTTGAAGACTAAATATGTGAACATAAATCGCCGGCCAGCTCCTCGCTGTTCATTGGCTCACAGACCTCACAGACGCTGACTGACCTGTATTTCCCCTCTTTGATTTCCCGCTCTTTTCTGTCTCTTTAATCAAGATGCTTTTTTAAGTGTTTTCTCTAAACAAAGGGAATCAACAGTCCTCTAAAGCTTTACAGTGAGGATGTGGATGATAACGGTCCCGCGCTAGCCTTCATAAGCTCGTTTTGGTGGACTTCCTTCGCCTGCTGAGAGCCCCCCCCCCCCTCCGCCTGCACCTCCGCCTGCCCCCCCCCCCGCCGCGTCCCGGAGGAAACCTGCTCGAGCCTTTGAACACAGGCGCGCTCTGAAAGGATATGTGCGTCTCTTACTGTACACCCTGATCTATTCTCATTTTAGACCTAAGCCGATATGATTTGTGACTTTTAAAAAAACTTTTTTGTGACTTATTTAGTAAAGTATACCGCTGCGGGTTTAGCCCATTAGAAACAGGCCTGTCATGTTTACTCACGACGATAATCTCTAATAAAGATTATATACTGTATGGCGAAAATGTGGATACAAGGCTTATAAAACATGTTTAAAATGTAGTAAAAATATTTCTGACATAAAAAAACACTAGTTAAACAACGAAATGCAAATTCAGACGTTCGTGGATAGTTCGATTAAACGCAATAAAACACTTTATTACAGAGCACCAGGCTTACTATTAATTAATATGACCAGGTTACTAATTACTTACCTGCTAAAATCAATTCCAACACTTGTTGACGCTGTTTTTCACCTTTAGTTCGCGCAGCCTCGCTCAACGTGCGCAAACTCAGGTAGGACAGGTGTGTCATTCTGCGCCTCACCTGCAGGCAGCAGCATCGCACTGAAATTAACCATTTTAAAATAGCGCAAACGCACTTAAAAGGTGCAAGCCTTCACAAATTGTTTTGTTTACGGTACAGAACTGTCTCTAATACAATCTTAATGCTTAGGCCTGTAGTTCTGTATAACATGATTGCCTTTATTTAACAGCTCTGAGACTGCATGATGAGCATCAGGGAGTATACTTAATGATATGTGTAAAATCTTTTCTTTTTTTAATTTTTTTAATTAGTCGACTTTTTTGTGAAATTTTATTCAAATTTATTTTTGAGTTGCTGGTAAATAGATATTAGAATAGAAGAAAAACATGTTTGGTCTGATTCGACTCACACCTGAACGTTTTACGTGATCAACGCGAGCAGATGACGTCAGCGGGGACTCAATTTGAAGAGGAAACGTATTTCAGTACCGCGGACAGCGCAGAAGATTTAATAAATAAGAAAATATAAAAACAAGTCTGAAGTAAATCTGATTATTTCTGCGTCATTGTGTGGTTGATTGGATGTATTATAATAAAGATTTGTGTTTATAGAATAACAAGTTAAATGCCATCGACAATCTAAAGGCAATAGCACCCAACCCAATTGTTACTTCATGAATTTAGACGTTGTTCTCATGCTTTGTTTGTTTTTTTAATGTGTATTAAAGATGTGCTTTTTAATATATTCAAAATGTTAAGATTTTAATATGCCCCTTTTGATTGAGTCGTTTTATTTTTTTTTTCGTCTTTTTGATTATAGGACTGCTCTAAAAAATTGTCTTTAGTTTGGGACTTAATCGTTAAGACCTAATCTTGTAGCAATAAGGATTTCTTGCAGTGCACAATAACAATAGAGGGAGGGGATGGGGGGCACAAGTTATTTAGCTTATAGTGGGTGAAACACACACACACACATATATATATATATATATATATATATATATATATATATATATATATATATAATTATTTTAAATTTTACATAATATTACATGTTTGAGTGAGCACTGGCCTAATATATTTTTAGTCTGATTATATATATATATATATTGGTTAGAAATGTTCTATCGCCATAAAGTTGTCACTTTAGAATCTCCAGACGTCTTTTATTAGCATTTCATCGTATTCCTAAGTACATAAATCCATTTAAAATGTACTGATTTTAAAGTACACTCTTAAACCATTTTAATCCTAAAACAACGGGTTTTAAAAGAATAACTGTAACACTCTTAATATATTTTAAAATAAAACGAATGATTTGATTTGGATTTGTCTAATTCGTTTGTTAATTTCTTCAAAATAATTTAGGAAATCTTTAAAAACATTTCTTAACATTAAAGACCAAAAACCAAAATCGCTTTTCTCATATTTTCTTTTATTGACAAATTGAAAATACAATTGCTTTTGTTGTTCACCTGACAGAGCACAGCTCCAAACCAAACACAAAACACAAACACAGTACAACCCAACACAGATTTACCAACACAAACCCATTTTAAATACACATTTACACAGTGCCATTGTTTTAAAGAAATGAAAGTGGAATTCACAAACACTTGTAGCAGTACATCACTGATTCATCTAAGAAGGTACCCACTTATCCCTTGTGGATAAAGAACACACACGTTCAGGCAGAAGAAAGTGCGCAGATCTATCGAACATAGCGTTAAAACATCAACGGCTGTGTTGCATTTTTATGACAGCAGAGAATCTATCCTGAAGGGGTGAAATCCAGACTCTTTTAGAGCAGAGGGAGTGAGTGTCAAACCCGGAAGTGCGCTCGGTATACTCTCCGACATTCGATGCATGTTTGAAATGTCCGCAGAATTGCACCTGTAGACCGGAAAGGCTGTCGACACCTCAGAAGTGAAAGCGGACCCTCGGTGTGGCGCTTGGGCCACGCTGGACTGCGGAAAGCACCCCAGGACGAGCGGCATGTAGTGCGGAGCTGATGACAGCACTAGTCTGCTGGAGGCAAAGCAAGTGTCTTCAGTGCTCTGCTCCCTGCGCGTGAAGGGTTTGCTGAGGATGCTGTCTATGGCGAAAGAGCTGGAGAACTTGGAGGCGCTTTCGTCGCGCGCGGGGAGCCTGATGTCCTCCACCGGCGCGTGCTCGGGTGGTTCCGAGGTTCCCAGGGTCTTCTTGCTGATGCGCTTCCTCCTCCGCCGGAAAACCCCGTCTGCGAACGTGTACTCGCTGTGTGGGTTCAGCATCCAGTAGTTGTCTTTTCCCCACGGACGCGAGGGGTCCCGCAGCACTTTTAAAAAGCAGTCATTTAATGACAAGTTGTGTCGCACAGAGTTCCGCCACCCCGTGTAGCTTCCTCGAAAGAACGGGAATTTTTTCATCAGGTACTCGTTTATCTCTGCGAGCGTGAGGCGGCCGGTGTTGGAGTCACGGATGGCCATAGCGATGAGCGCGATGTAGGAGTATGGAGGTTTGGGTCTGCGCGTATAAGGTTTCGTCTTTGGGTCTGAAGAGGCGGCATTTGGTCTGGGGCTGTTGGCGGAGCAGTCTCCATCCGAGCCCAGTTCCTCCTCTATGGACAGCGGGGAAGGCGCGATCACATCCATGTCACTGCACAGCTCCACCGGCTTGTCCATCACGCGACTCGAAGAGAAGACCTCCAGTTTCATTGCGAGGCGTCTCGGATTGTGTTTGTTGGTTGTAAACAAAACGCCACGCGTTCAACAAGGACTTCAAGAAACATGAGGGTTGGAGAACCAACGCAGGTCCTCATGGGAGCACGGAATACACCGACACCCGTAAATATAATGGCTTTCATGAGACAGCCCTCGGGGCGGGGCTTACAGCTCCAAGCGGACTGTCAGTCACAGGAGCAATCATGCAACTTAAGGATTTTGAGAAGCTCACCTGATAACACCAGGGCTCAAAATAATTTTTTGATCTACACCTTAAAAATGTTATTTTCAGCAGCCAGCCAATATCAGCAGGTGCGTAAATCAAAATCTAAACTGCTTTATCAAACAAGATTTACCAATGGTAAACGTCTTCATAGTTGGATATTTAAAAAGACCCAAGTCCTTCTAAAACCAAACAAAGAAATAAAAGTTACTCATTAGTCAGCAAAGAATTTGCTTGTCTCTTACAGGTTTCATCCTCCAATTGTTTGATATATTCTCCAAGAAAACTTTCTTTGTGTTGAAAAAGGTGCGACAGGAACAACTTAAAGCTGAGTGAACAATAAGCATATGTTTATCACTGGAATAGGTCTTTATAGTTAATGTGAAAGTACAACTGAGCAGTTCAATCTTCTGCTTTTTTTTAAAGAAAAATAGGTAAAGGCAAGCCAAGCCAACTTAAAAAATAAAATAAAATAAATAAATATATATATATACCCCACACACACACAAATAATTAATTGCAATAAACCCATTAAAACAATAAGCAAAATAAAATCTTAAAAATAAATATAAAAATTTAAATTTAAAAACACTAAACAGGGTTAAACGCCAGTGAAAACAAGTGGGTTTTAGAGCTGATTTTAAAATGGACTTCAGGGGCAAACAAGTCATTGGGAAAGCCCTCACAATAGCCAGTGTTGAAAAGCAACTTTCAACATTTCCGCAATAGAAAAAGGCGTTTTTCTTTTCCCCATTTTTCTACTGCACTGTAGAGACAAAAATACACCATTAGACAAAGGGAACATACCTGTTAATTCATATGAACTGTGAATTTGCGAAGGGAACTGCTGTGTTATGTGGAATGTCACATCTGATTCTGACGCACCCAATACCTGACAGTAACGTGTCACTCACCATTACTCTTTGTAAACTGAGTTTAGGTGTTTCACGAAACAATTTGCTCATGGCTGTTGCTGACTTTTGAAGGAATGGGGAAGTTTCCTCCACTTTTGATGAGCTTGGACAAGGGCCACATATACTATTAAAACAGTAAGAGATCACGCAGAGGTCAGAGAGTAGACCCGCTCATGCAACAAACAACACCTGCCAAAAAGTGTCTGTTATGCTCTCTCATCAGAGTTGAAGGCACAGTGAAAGGTCATGAAGTTTCATAAGTTCCTAACATGCCCTGAGGTGAATGATAATCATTTAACTGTCTTTTGAACCACACCTACATCAAGCCTTTGGGATATTTTTTCTATGAGAGATTCCAAAACATTCTCTTGTGCTCCGATGGTTTGTGTAATTTTCTGGGTTCATGGGGCAGGCAAGCAAGCCTGTGCAGATTGTGGTGTGCATTTATAAACACACGCAAAAATACACTTACTGTACATACGCAAATGATTATTTAGTATTCGCCATAGACAGTCAAAACAGATGTGACTGTTGGATTCTAAGTTTTCAAGCTTTCACGAGTTCATTCTTGCTTATAATTGCTTAGTTTTGCAAGTGAGATTGACAAGCAATGGAGAAGCGTGCAGTCCGAGTGAAGAGTCCGGGACCCGGAAGAAATTTGAGCCTGGAGAATACCCCTTAGAACTGGAGAAGGGGTGGAAAGAGGGATAGCTTGCATAACGTTGATGTTGTCCCTTTAGGTCGTGTCTTATATACTTAAATATTATAGGAGGGACCATATGATTAGATGATCAATTATCAGCCAAAGTCCTCCTGAACTTATATTAGTTGAATAATTAATGTAGTTTATTTTTGTATTTCCTTTTTTTTATTTTTTTTTATTACCTGTCCTGTCCTACTTCAAAGCAGCCCCATGAGAAGGGAGGTGCTTCGTATGAGTTGGTCAGTTTTGCTCTTTCCAGAGAATTGAAGATATTATATATTGAGTACTCCTCTGTATAGAAGCTTTTAATTTATTTTATTCGCATTCATCACAATAATTACATTAATCAATCATATAAACATATATCAGGACAGGACGGTGTTAATAAAAAAAAGGGAAAAGAGGAGAGAAGTAATTGAGGGGGAAAAAGAGGTAGAGAAGTTTTGGAGGGGGAAAGAGAAGGTGAGAGGTAATTGTGGGGGAAGGAGTCAAGATTAAGTTGAAAATGAGAATAAGTAAAATAAGTAATATTAGATACCTACCTTAGTACATCCAAGTAGCTCGCATCTTTCTACACATATGCTTACAAGTATAAATATACATACATACATACATGCAGATAAACATGCAGAAAAATAATAATAATAATAATAATAAATAGAATTAGTAATCATATATGTATATATACACACATATATATATATATATATATATATATATATATATATATATATATATATATATATATATATATATATACATACACATATACATACATATATACACACATATATACACATACATATACATACATACACACATATATATACACATACACATAAGTAATTGAGTGTTACAGGACAGGTGACCTAAACCTCAAGCATCTAGTAGCGACCAAACATCCCAGGTGTTGTGACTAACCTTCTATGTCCCAAGTGAAACGTGGGATCTGCCTCAGGCCAAATCCCATATATGGTCAGGAACTACCCAGATATCCAGCCCACCCCCCACAGAACGACAAGTACAAGTACAGAAATACAAATTTTTGTATTTCCAAGTTCTACAGAAGGTTTCACAGGCGCACAATTATGAATACAAGAGGTGAAAAGCTAATAGAGCAGATGATGATCAATTTCTTCACATATTCTGTTTCATGAGTTCGCTCTTGCTCTTAATTGCCTACTATCGCAAGCGTGGTTCACAATCTGTCAAAGTGTTAAGGCCGGGACCGGGGACCAACCTGGGCCCGAAGAATACCCCCCTTAGATTTCCGACTATTACCATAGTTTAAACAAGGTAAAGACCATCTTATGCAAAGTGAGATGAGATGAGAAATGTGATTAATTAGCAGAACTTCAGGAGGAGCTTGGCTGATAACAGACTAATCATCATCCAATCATATGGTCCCATCTACCACATCATCTCCAGTATATAAGACACGACCAAAGAGCTAACACCGACATTGTGCCAGTTATCCCTCACTCCTCTCCCTCCTGCCTCTCACAATGCATGTTTCATGTTTCATGCATGCATCCTCCAGGCCCAGAGTCCCCTCCTGGTTCCGGACTCCCAAATTGGACAGCTCACCTAGTACGTTTCTCTATTCTCGCCAATTGGTTGCAATTATGAGCAAGAGCGATCTCGTGAAATGTATTGTGAGTGGCGAAGATGAGGAAGGAGGGATAGCTTGCATAATGTTGATGTTCACTATTAGGGCGTGTCTTATATACTGGAGATTATATGGGTAGACGGGATCATATAATTAGATGTTCCATTATCAGCCAAGCTCTTCCCGAGCTTATGTTTATGGAAGGATTAACTCATTGTTCTGTATTTGTTCCTTTTATTGAAAATTTGACATCTTATTGTCACACGTATACAATTCTTTCTAAAAAAATGGTTTAAACATTGATGAGTTACCCACATGAAACTCAGGTCAACTTGTGTAAACAACAAATCTTTTGACTTTGATGAAACATCTTGAAACAAATCAACTCCTGATGTTTGATGCTGGCACATGTTTGGATTCAGTGACCAGAGAGGCTTGAATTATCCCTCTGTGTGTTCAACAACCTTGACAGCTACACCACTCACAAATAAATATGAATTTAGCGTTTGGCATGCTGTGTGAGTCTAAACCGCTGCAGTCAGATAGAGTTTCAGGTCTGTGCTTACTCATTTCTCAAACCGTTCCAAAACAATATGATTTCCAGCAGGGTGAACATTTGAGCAGACCCAAACTATGCAGGCAATGTTCTTCTCACACTTTTCTTGTTGAACACTAATAGAAAGTGAACTCATTTGATGATTGACAGTTTGTGTTTGACTTTGCAACGTCTTATACCTGTTGTGTTAACTCTCGGTGACCATCTGATAACTTCAGGGCTTCTGTCTGCAGCGTGTGTACCTGTGCGTGTGGTTTATCTTTTTTCTTTCAAAACGCAGCTGTCACGATCTTTTATTTAACACAAAAGTTCAAAGTCATTCGTTTATCTTTGTTCTGGAGTTTAGATAGGAATCATCCCTGGATCAACCCTGTGCTTATCGCGAGTTTAAAAACTGACAAAGCCATCAAGCATTTAAAGAATTTTTTTTAAAGCTCATATGTTCATTCAGAGTTCATACACGGACATAAAGTACTTGATAATAGTGGATAATCATGTCCGTTGTTTGTATTAACAGTCTAGATATTTTCTCAGTTCTAAATGCTCAGTTCTAGCTTTGGAACATAAACGCTGGGCAGATGTTAGCGCACCGCTGAGCTAACATCCGAGAGAAATGATACACAAGCTTATAAGCTCTCATTATCACTGTGGCTTTGGCACATACAGCTGTGAATGGCTGCTCCACTGTTTCTGTGTGGATTTCATTTTTGATTACATACCAAATTCTGGCCTTGACGGAGCTGTCTCGAGAAAACAGACACCTGTTTCATGCATTGTTTGCTTTATACTATCCACTGCACAATGCATTTCCTTTGCTTTTTCTCTCAGCAAATTCCTTACATTTTCTCCATCCTCCCACTTTGAGGTTGTTTTTGTTATCTTTGTTCCAGGTGGGTAATTCGATTCAATGAGTTTCTGTTTTGTACTTAATTATGTTTTGGAGTGTGTTTTTAACTCCTCTAACTCCCAGTGTGCGTAATGTTTGGTATATTGTGTGTGTAAGTTGGAAGAACTGCAGGTGCATGGTTTCAAGTTAGACACCGATCTGGACATCTTTATGTGCATCGATAGAAGAGACTTAGATCTGAGTTTATTAGCAGCATTAAAATGTTTGATAAGACAGTGTACCAGTCTGAGTGGATTTCTCGCAAAACCTTTTAAAACAGACATTTGAAATATAAGCAGGTTAAGCTTTACTTCACAGTAAAGATGCAGAAAGATGGTGCAGTGGTGGAGTTGGTCGTTCTGTAACTGGAAGATTGGCAGTTCGATCCCCACTAGGGCCATTCTTCCATTGTGGCCCTGAGCAAGCCGCCCTTGTTCTGTTTGAATGTGTGTGACTGGGGTGTGTTTGGTAATGGTCAGGAGTTCATAGGCGCAGACTTGCAGCCACGTCCTGTCAGACTGCCCCAGGGCAGCTGAGCCAGTTGAGGGCTAACACGGTAGCTTATCACCACCAGAGTGTGAATGTGAAGTGAATGAATTATACTCTGATAGTTGTAAAGCACCTTTGAGTATCTAGAAAAGCACTATATAAATTGAATGCATTATTATTATATATTATTAAAATCATGAGAGTAAAACCAAATAAACATATAGTGTACAATTAATGTGCAATCTCAGTTAAAATATTTTTGAGGCCATCATCTAAATCACCAGGAAACTTGTACTTGTATTTTTTACAAACTTGTACTTTTCAATAAATGTTTGCATTGATACATTTCTATTCAAGTTGAGATTGTCAGTGTTAAATTAACTCTATATAGACCAAATAGACTCGGAACTATACATTTAACACTCTAATGACTTCAAGTCAAATTTAAAATTACATATGTGTACTCAGTTTAGTGATAAATGTTTTTGTACAAAACAAGCAAAAAAACTCCTTCTTATGTTTTCATATTCATGCTTTAATTATAGGAAGTGTTTTCCCACATCAGCTAGTGCTGTAAATAGTAATATATGATCATTCAGATAATTTTGGCATCACCTACTGTTATTCTGCCAAGTGTGGTTCAAGACATAATTTGATGTAATTTCTAATAATAGATATTTGGTAAATGATGGGGAAACATCAACCCTTCACCATACGGTAGTGCTAAGCTGTGTTAGGTGATTTAGGGTGGGATCAGGCTTCTCTCTTTTGTGATGTGGGTGTGTTCATGTGAGAGGAATCTCAAACACGTCAACACCGCAGTTCCCTGTGTCTGCTCAGAGTAGCCATGTGCTTAACAACAAAACATCTACCCTCATCGTCTTCTCTCTCTCTCTCTGTGTATGTTTGTGTGTGTGTGTGTGTGTGTGCGCGCATGCGTGTGTGTTTGTGTCTGTGTGCCCTTTCTCTGCACCTAAAGCTCACAGACACTCATGGAGTACTTTCACCTGAGGTGATGATAACTTGCCAAACCAGTAAAAGAAACATAAACAAGCATACAGAGGCAGGTAGGCATTGTTATTACACAGAGGTTGGTTCTGGGTGAAAAGTTGGTTCTGAATATGAGTGTTTTAACGTGAGATCTGTTGCTCAAACTGACCATTATGGGTCTTCTTTTATCCAGTCGGGCATGACGAGTTTAGGATGAGCAAGAGCAGATCACGCTCAGAGCGTGTGTGTTGCATGCAGATTTAGATGGTCCTCGCCTCTTTATCGCTGGTACTCACACGCTACTGCTGCTCTGCTCGCATGCAGCCCGGAGAAAATACTACAAAAGGTATTTTCCTGTGCAAAAATCTGATAGTGGATTATCTGATAGGTATTGCCTTCTATGCCACGTGTTGACAGCTTTAACTCCACTCTGAGGTGCGCAGGAGGCTTTTTAAAGAGAAATGTTAGCAGCCTGCTCTGCAGCCTCCACCCTTATGGTCTGCCGGTGGATGTGTGTTTACCTGGCGAGCGTAGCCGTTCTGCTGTCTTTGTCTAAACTTGAAAGGGGATCGGAGCGCCGGGCCTCCTCACGCACAGTGCTTCGCACGACACACCCCACCCTCGCTTCACTGCTGCACTGATTGACTGGAAGAAAAAAACAGGCTGCTTGTGTTCTTTCTTTCTAGAGTTTTAAAAACATATTGAAAAAAAAAAGGAAACAATGTTTGGAAAGTTTTTTCTAATTAATTGAATTCAAATCAAATCTTTGATTTTCATACAAATGTTTTAAAGGGATCGCATCTTTAAACATAGGTACTTACAGGTCATGACAACTTATCTTTTCCAGTTTATTCTTTTTTTGTTATAAACTTTGTTTTTATGTGCGTGGCAGCTTTTATTTTACGTGAATTGTGCTGTTATTAATTAGTTTCAACTGTACCCCATTTTGGTTCAGTGCAAGATAGTGCTATAGTTTAAGTTCAAAATATAAAGCCTTATTCAATTAAATTCAATTCAAAATATCAACATAAGGCTCTAGCAGAAGAGATGAACTCAATGATTTGAGCCCTGATTAAACGGCGATTGGTTTTTAGCCTTGGATGAATGATTATATTAAGCTCAATAAAGAAATCCCTGAATGACAGATGCTATGTGGACTCATATTGATCCAGTGTTACTCATTTGTATTTGCCCAGGTTATTAACCGGAGGAAGTTAAATCGGAACAAACGGATCTCTAGATGTAGATTACAGAAAGAATGGGTAATTCAACATCGATTTTGTGCTCCTCTGAAAGCAATTTCCATGAAGGATGAAGTCATTTCTAGATAAATGGGATTTTATTGATGTTTTACTTTACTTGAAATATACTTTATATAGTTGTGATTTAGGCAAGGGCCACTTGTAGCTTGGTCATGCTACAGAGTTTTCAAAGTCATAAGTTTAGCCGCTTTACATTCAGGACAAAATAGCAGGACGATGGGAGGTACATTTTATAAACAAACTGGTCTAAAGGGCAAACACAGCTAAAAATCACATTTACTTGTATACAAAATCTAAATAAATACCCAGCGTTGTTGTATTAATGCTGCTGCAGAACGTTTAGCTGAAATAGCGTTGAGCAGTTTAGAGAGGACAAGGTGTGTTTAACCTATGTTCAAGCATAGTTTTTAGGACTTCAACCTTGATATAATTAACATGTATAAATAACAATGTGTTCCTGCTTGAAATAGGACATCATGGTTATTTTCAGATGGTCTGTTAGCCTAAGTTCCACATTTACATGGCAGTTAGTCTGTTGTTAAATCCATAGTTTATAAACAAAGCAGATTTAACTGGTAAGCACAAATTGATTCAGGTATTTCCTCTCCAGATCTTCATACAATAATCAATCAAACTAAATGTTTTTGTACTTCACTTTTTTAACAGTTGCTTCAAGCAGCTTCCCAAAGACCTAATGCTTCTCATATGAGTTCAATAGGAGTTCCTATTGGATAATTATATGTGGTAGAATTAGCACGACCATATACTGCTAGAGATTGTAGCTCCTTCCGAAATCAGAAAGTATAGTTATCTCAGCGCAGTAAATAAGGGAAAGTTTAATAGTATGAATAAAGTGTTGTTTTAAAGTGTGACCACCGACCAGTAAACACTAACTTATTATGAAGCACAGTTTAAACCAAATTTCTGGCAAAAATAAAGTAAGCAAATTCACTTTTATTTAATTACGTTAATTATTCAATCAACATAAGTTCAGGAGGAGCTTGACTGATAATTGAACATCTAATGAAATGGTCCCTATAATATCCCCAGAACATTACACATGATCAAAAGCAGCGGTCCCCAACCTTTTTTGTGCCACGGACCGGTTTAATGTCAGACGAAATTTTCAGGGACCGGCCTTTGAGGTGTGGTGGATAAATACAACTAAATAATATAATATGACCTGCATGTAAACGGTGGTATTGTCTAAACATAACAGTAAACGTGAATCTACTCTAGCTGTTTGCTAGTACAGCGTCCCCTTAACAATAGTTTTGAGGGCTTCATCGCCTCATTCAAGAGCCGGTTGCTGCATTTTATGCAGAGTGGGATTGGTGCGTGGGAATCTCCTTTTGAGATAAATTCATATTTTAAGTAGGATAGTTGTAGGCTCTTTCTCTATCTCCTCGCTGGGCCTTTTCTTGTGGTAAAGAAGCTTTGTAAAGACGTTTTTTTACTCATTTTGTGAGCTCCCGACCTTAATTTCAGCGGTAGCCCATCACGTAATCATGAAGAGCACCTTGATCGGCATCAAAAGTGACATACACGGATATAACTAAGAAAATCAGGTAATTTTTCAAAATAACACCTCATTCAGATTCCGAAAAATAAATAAATCGAAAGTAACGCAAGTTATTCATTCTTTCTGTGCGGCCCGGGACCAAATGACCCACGGACCGGTACCAGTCCGCGGCCTGGGGGTTGGGGACCGCTGATCTAAGAGACAACATTAACATCGTGCAAGCTATCTCTCCTTCCACCCCTTCACAACTTCGAGGGGTGTTTTCCTGGTCCCAGATTTACCACTCGTCAGCTCACTTAGTACACTTCTCCATTGCTTGCCAATCTCACTTGTGACACTAGGCAATTATAAGCAAGAGCGAACTCGTAAATTGAACTAGTAACGTTCATGTTGAATTTGACATGTATTAAACTCATTTTATCAATAATCTCAAATGTTTATTCAACAATTTTACCAATACTCTACTGCTTTAAGTAAACTCAGCTATTTTGCAAATTTCAAGTAACTGTAAAAAATTTTTTTTAGTAAAATATACTATGAGTTTACAAAGAAGTTTTTAAAAAGTAAATTGAACTTGTTTATGTAAGTTCTGCTAACAGAAAAGCCCAAATATACTCAACACAAGTCTACGACTATATTTACATAGTTTATTATTAAATGAACAACTCAGAGAGTTATTTGAGAACAATGCAAATCAAATACAACAAGGGTTCAACCTCTGCTCTATAAAAGAAACAAAATGTTATCTATTTATGGAATGCTTCGAAAAGGCGCCACTGCATGTATTAAAACTTTGAGCAGATGTACTTAATTTTTATTAGCGATCTCAAATGTATATTTAAACATTTTATCAGTACTTCACTATTTAAGTAAATGCAACATTTTAGCCAAATTTAAACAAGCTAGCATTTTAAAATTTTATTCTCTGAGTGCTTTTGAATGGGCATTGCTTAGGCCAGCAGTGAAGGTGGCTTATGTACTGCGATTTGAAAATGTTCTGCGACTGAAATGGCATAAGGACACGACCCAGGTCGAACTCAGAACACGGTTCTTAATATGAAATCTTGTTTTGTCTGTGTTTGTGAACAGTATGTGCGTGTGAGCAAGAAAGTGCGGTGGTGGAATTCTTGGCTCATGTCAACACTTCATTACACAAAACAGTTCAGTGAAAGGTGAGACTAGATAATAACATGATCAAACACCATACCAAATTCTGCTGCTAGTTTTATTCAGCACTGTAAATGCTGAACAAACACTGATTGAGTGTCAGAGAGATTGTTGAGAGACTTGCTTTTTCAATCAATGAGATTTGTATGAGTTTAAGAGGCAATGGCATTATTTTTTTATTATTTTGTCCTTCTCTTCACTTTTGTTTTGTTGAATATAAAAATCTTTGTTAAACTGACAAAGATGGCTAAACACATATGTATGTATATATATATATATATATATATAGATATATATATATATAATATATATATATATATATATTATATATATATATATATATATATAGATATATATATATATATATTTATTTATATATATATATATATATATATATATATATATATATATATATATATATATATATATATATATATATATATATAATTATTAAGCCAGAGATTAATCAAGGAGAGAAAACATCTTAGAGCAGGTACACCAAATACTGTCCTGGAGGTCCGGGGCCTTGAACTTTTTTTTGGAACCCTGATGTGTTTCGAGATGGTTGAACCAAAAATGTGCAGGGCTCCAGACCTCCAGCAACAGAATCTTTGGGATTTGCTGGAGAAGGCTTTGGGCAGTCTGACTCTACCAGCATCAATTAAAGATATTGGATAAAAAATGTTTGCAACATGGAAATAAATGTTGCATGGCAGAAGCTTATTGAAACAATGCCAGGATGAATTTGCGCCATAATCAAAGCTGAAGTTGGTCCTACAAAATTTTATTGTGCGAGACCTTATTTTGTTCTTATTTTTGGCCAGGCTGTGTATGTTTGAAAACTAACACAAATATAATTTAACTCTTTACCTGCCAGCCCAACCAAATGGTTGAAAATATAGTATTTTACAATATATTGTAGATATTATATTATTTTATTTAACTTTTTTTGTTCACAGCCTTTCACTCTCATTCTTTTAGTCTTTAATTTAATTCTAATCATTCACACTCTCTCATACATAAAATCATACACACCTTTTTCAACACAAATAATCGAACCCTTACCTTTTATTCAACCTCACAAAAAAGCTACAAAATTCAGTAAGAAGACACGCAAAGAAAGCGTTACTTCTAGATTGGGGTTGCCTCCGGTGTGGGCTGGCGTACCGATCAAGACATGCTGAGATTTTCAGCAGAGAAAAGCCTGCTCTCAGCTCAGGAGAACCCTCACGCCTGGAGGCAGATTGCTATCTCTGTGCTTGTGCGAGAAGTATTTAGCTTGTTTTACAAACACTCTTTTCAGAGCACTGGGACAAACAAAAGGGCATCGCACGAAACCCTCAGAGAAGTCACAATGGTTTATAGTAGCATTGTTGATCAAGTAATCAAACCACGATTCATCTTTCTCTGCTTTTTCCAAACATCTCGTGCCGGAAATATTCACGCAAAGTCTGAAGACAGAAAAATACATTCCTGACATGCACATTCTTTCTTTACTGACAAGAACTCATGCCGACGTAGACTAAGACTAGATATACAGTTTGGGACTCACAAGGCCTTGCATACTCTGTCAGAAGTTTATATTTTCCTTTGAATGCTCTCCCTCTCAGACTCCTCTTACACAGCACTCCATTCCCTCTTCATCTAAACAAATTGAAGCAGTGCTTGCACGGAGATCCGGCAGTCCTGCTGCATGCTTTCATAAACACAGCTCTGAGGTGGCCTGCTGCTTCGGCAGAGAACATCTGCACACACGATAGCTCTAAAATAGGCTCAAAATGGAAGATGATCTGCAGTCTGACTCAAATCCTTCGAAATAGTGTTGAATGCACTCACACAGTGTTACATTTAACACGGGTGCGGTGCTTTTGATTGTGCTGCTCTGGACTGTTTTAATGTAACAATGACTAAAAGATTAGTGTATTTAACACTCTGAATAAATATTATATATGAAGTAACTTTATAACCATTGTTAAATTAATATTGGCTAAAAGTGACACTTCCCTAGTGCTAAATGTAACTCTATGGGAGTTGATTTCACACTGCAGTCAGTGTTAATGTAGCTCTGCCTAAAGTTACCACATTGAGTTGTGCTGTGTGGTCCTAAAAACATATACTGAAACTTAAAAACAAGTCTTAAATTAAATTTTCAAAAACATTTACACACCAAAATTTTTTCCTGAGTTAAATATTTGACTCATGTTTTAATTAATCTTGAATATTGTTTGATTTAACACACAGTACTTATATAGGTCCACACTAGCAGTGCTAATTTAACTCTGTGATTTTTCCTGTGTACGTTGTTATAATTATTCTTAAGTTTTTCTCTAGTAACATTGACTTTTTTAACCTTTTGAGTGCTTCTATTTTTCACTTAACTGCAGGGCCTTGCAGAGACCTTCTTAGGGGCGGGTGCTCAAATTTAAAAAGTGACACAATATGTTTTGCTATTCCTGTACAGTATCGTAATTTAGAGGCTAAATTGTTGTTCAAATAGACCTTATAAACTATAAGTTATGTTTAGAAATTTTGAAATATATAAACACATTCTTTTATTTCAAATAAAAAAATCTATTTAACTGCATCAAGTTTAAAATAGAGTCAATGAAAATTTTTATAATGTATAATTCTAATTTTTTTTAATATCAGTGAAACAATGTGCTGAGAACTAATAATTTAAAAGCTACTCAGTTTGCAATAACTAAGTTTTTAAACTAGCTTTTATCATGCTAATGCTGTTTTATAGCCCTCTCCAGAGGGTCATATAAAAAATCTTTTATGTTTTAGCTCAACAAGCAAAACGATCCCAAAATTTTGCACAAAGCTATTGGCACTAACGTTAGTTTAAGCAGCTCTGTCTAAAAACAAAAACCAAGTGGACTGATTTCTGGTGTTATCTGCTATTTAAATGCAGGAGAATACATTACTTTAGACATAAAAGGAAGTATTTATGACATCTTATATTTTTACATTCAGAAGGTGGTCTTGTTCAATGGAAATTTCATTTTATACATGTTTTCATTCAGCACACTTTGTTGTTGTTTCCTAACTATATTTGAACGCAAGGCCTATATTTCCCAGCAAGCTCAGCATCAGGTTACTGAAAAGCTATTGACAGAGACAGCCAAATGTACAAATCGCTTGCAATTGGTGTGATCTAAACTACATAATAAAATATTTGTAATAATCTATTATAGTAACAATGAAATATATGGATAATATAACTATAATTATACTGTATAAATACACACATTTATATTATAAACTAATTATTTAAAATTATTTTAATAGCAATCTAAAAAGCACTTTAAGCATCAAGGGGCAGTTGCAAGAGCAACAGTGTGTTCTTCCCTTTTTTTAACTGAATAAATTCTCATTTGGTGCTTTCAAATATGCCCCGTGTCTGTTTCTGAGAATCATGCTATGGAGAATTTTTTGGTTGAAATATAATTTTTTTTTGCTTGTTTTTACTTTGAAGTGGCTCTGAATATATCTGTGTCTCATAGACTTTACATTAGTTTTATTTTAGCCACTACGATGTTTGTCTGTTTAAAGGAGCCTGCGTCAATCAATTACAGAGGCATAATCATGCCTCAGTTTAAAGTATCCAATAAACCCGATGCATGTTTTTGTACAATGACAGCAAATCTAAGTTTGCAAACTTGCGTAAACTGCATTAACAAATGTCATATCATTATCTTGAAACTGGAGAATTCTTGCTGAAAGGCAGCAATGCTTACAGTACCTCTATGCCAGAGTACCGCTTATGTTGTTCATATAAAAGCATAAACCTCTACAGATTTATTTACCCATTATATGCTGTCTATACAGACATGAGAATACAGATGCAGCTATTGTTATGGCAGTGAGACACATTCTCTTTCAGGCAAGCAAATATTTGCAAAACCTTTGCTGAAATCACACACAGAGACGCTTATGCACCTGTACCCACAAACAGATATCTGTACAGCAGCTACTGCACATAGAAACAAAATTAAATGTACAAATAACAATACAATCCATTTACTCCATATGTAGAAAAAAAATCATGTTACCTTAGCATTGCAGTTGTTCACGATTATATCTTTTCCACATGAAAAACTAACATCTAATAGAACACTGCTTGAACATCAGAGAGGACGTTTGATTGAAGAGGCTGCACCTTCTTATGAAAACCACCAAACACAAGTTAAAATCTCCAAATCCTTATAAGACACGAAGAAACACTTTGAGGCATCAAAAGACTTTAGATCCATGTTTGTTGTTGAAGGCAAATGCTTGAAATTTGTTTCCTGCCAAGATTTATGTGTATTTGGTTTGATACTTAGACTCAACGTGCCAAAATAATAATTTAAACTCTTAAAAAACAAAGTGAAAGGTCATACTTCTGAGGGATTAAATTAATAGAATGTTAATAGTTTTTTGGTTGAGTCTAAAAGCTGGCAGCTTAATTGTCCATGCCTTAATGCACATTTTGTAAGTTTTAAAATTTTTATTAAAAACTTGAAGTAATCTCAAACCTAAGTGTACTTAGAAATATTTAAAATGATCTTGTTTGTAATCCTCTGTCACTATCATTATGATCACTTGATCAGATTGGATAAAGAACAGTCACTTCTTATCATGTGAATAAAAGATTTGTTTTTGGAAAAGTGGAAAAATCTCTTGTGATACATCCATTTCTTTTAATTGATCGTAAGTTCATATTTAATTAATATTAATTTAGGGATTTAAAGATTGCAGAGAAACAAAACATTTAACCCAAGCATCTGCCCCCGAACACTTTGTTTCATTCAAATGTCTAGTAGCTTGATGAACCGAGCAGATCTCAAGAAGCATTCAGTGGACATGGCTATACTGTACATGCTACCGATCCGCTATTTATGTGAACATGTCATCATCTACTTTTGTGAGTTGCAGAAATGACTGGTCTGAGGAAGAATTCCTAACACTCATGGAAACTCACTCCATGATAGAGGGACAGGCTTGAAGATGACAGATTTTGGTCTGATTTCTGCCTTCTTCAAGATGTTGCTGAATGATCATTTCAGACAGAAGAAGATGCCATCGCTGCCATGTCAGCTTTTAAATCATCGTGGGTCCTCAGGGCTTTTAGGATCTTGACATGCTCACTGAACACCAACTGATGTGTTTATGTTCATTTGCTCATAAATTCCAGATGCTGTTACAAGTCATACTCTCAGCATGGAGATGGTTTATATAATCATTCGGGATCAGGACAGAGATGATGGATGATTTAAACAGTACAGTACTCTGTCTGTGTTCAAGTTTTGGGGCCCCAGACCTCTGTCAGGTGTGACTTATGCATTTAACTGAACTGCTGCCTCAATAAATCAACCCTCATCATCGTTTTCTGTCTGTCTGCTTTGAATTATTTCTGAGGGTGTCTCCTCACTAGAGAGTTTTAAAGCTGTTTATGTGGGTAAAATATGCACACTTATTTGCTAGTTATGCCAAATTGGTTAATCTTATGCGCACTATGCTTGGCTGAATTACGGGAAGTAGAATTTTCTAATCAGACAAAAATCAAGCCCTATAATTTTACTATATTTTTAAACGTATGTACTGTTTTCATGAAAAAGTCTATGGCTCTTATAGTAACTATATAAAGTTGTTTTATTCTGCATTAAACCCATTGTATGTGAAGCTGCTTTGAAGCATTGGCAAAAATGGGCAATATAAACTTATTTGGATTTTGATAGAATATCTGGTCACAGACATGTTACTGTTTTGTTATACACACAATGTTTTGTAAAAATGTGTAATTTTCCATCGCAATCTTTTTAAATATTGTTTAATATTAATAAAGTTGGCTTTGATCAAATATTTCTGCCCACAAAACCTTAAGCGTACCTGAGAGCAATGCTTTAATGTTTACATTCAATAGCTGTGCATTCTGGGGGATGTAGTTTCCTCTTCTGCACATGCGTGTCACTATGAAGCCGGATTTTGTTCAAACAGAAGAAGGACAGCAGGCACATGTTATTTGTAATGCACCAAAAAAATTCTGAATTGGGCATCAGCCTTGGTCAGATATGTTTACAAAACTATAAGCAAAATCAAACATTGCCGTCTCTGCTTTCTTCATCAGTGAACTCAAAAATGCACGGTGCGTTGTCGGTTTTATTCATGCCACATTTGTTATGTATTCTATGTTTTTGTTTAGTTAATCAAATGGAAAAAGAATTGTTACTTTAGTCAGGTTATTGAGTGCTGGAATTCTTTAAAGCAGAGACATCCCTGTACTATCTTAATTGTGAAAAATTTGTCAGGTTTTCATTCAGTATGACATGTCAGACAATGTGTTTGCCTTCTTTTTGCTCGGCTTGAGTTTCACAGTAGTAGGTTTCCCGCTACTGCTATATGTACATAAGCAGTTTGTGTGGAGACAAACTATAACATTTTTGTTCATTTCATTTGCAGCTACAAATCTCCATGATAACTCTGGCTCTCTGGGATCACTTCACAAGTCTGATATTGATATAAACCCTCCAAACAAAGAACAACAATAATTGATGTTTGTATTCTTAGAAATATTTGCTAAGATTTTAATTAAGAGCTTAAAAATCAGAGAATGATACACATGCCCTGAAAACAATACTCGGGGCTGGGTGTAATCGTAACCTTTTTAAAGTTCAAACTGAATTGTGAAGTGTCGAGTGAAGCTTGGATTCAACATGTTAAATTGTTTTATATTCACTCCAAGATGACTTAATCATGTCCTTTTATTCCTACTGCGACTCTTCTATGTTTTTGGAAAGCGTAGACCTGGCAACACACTGTAAACCTCAAAGCAAACACACATTTAATTCTTGTTGAGATGAATTTGTTACATTTGTATATTTTTGCTGTTAAAGAAAAGAGTATTTGCACAAAAGGCCTTGACTGCTTTGTGAGCCTTTGAACTCAGTGTTTTACCATAGACACACACTCACACACCATCATGTTGTAATACAGCGATAGTGTTCTTAAAGGCAGATTAGCTGTTCAGCTGGGCTTTTTGACTTGGGGCGGTTTCTGTCTCTCTGTTGTTAAGTAAACTTATCTTTGGGCAAATACCCCGACCGCGTCTGAGGTCTTAATGTATCTAAAGAGCAAAACCTTCCACATGCAGGCAAGTTTGAAGAGATCAAAGCCTGAAACACAATGTGGCAGATTTTCAGCGAGTCTCGCTCTCGCTCCAGTCACTATTGTCTTGCTCTTTCACTGGCAAAACTTCTTTGAAATTCTCAGCAGTGTAAACCTGCCTTTGTTCACACAGGTTAACAGATGATATGTGCTCTTGAACATTGCCCTGCACCTCGCTGAGCTGGATATAGCTCTCTTTCATTCACTTGATTCTCTTTTCATAAAGGCTTACACACCTACTGTACATCAAACAGCAACGTCACAAATGGATGCGTTTGAGTTAATTCCGAGTTAGACTCCAACCCACATGAACCTCTCTCTTCTTCACTTCTTCAGTTTTTCTGTTCACTTCTTATTTTTGTGCTATTGACGTGTACAGGTGTGGCCCAGGTGTGTTTGCGTCTATGTGTGGCCCAGGAATGTGGATATATGTAACTCAATAATGTAAAGTATCAACCTTGCCTTCATTTCTAACGCAACATGAGCAGGTTTCCATGGCTGCTGTTTGTTTGGGAAAGCTTCAACTGCTTGTTGAGTTTATCTTGTGTATACTAGACTGTAGTGCACGTGGGTGTGTTTGTGTTTGAGACGTTTCATTTGTTTAACGGTGATTAATTAGAAAGACATTATGAATAGCTGTCATTACACTCCAACTCAGATTTTGTCATCAATGTTTTAAAAGCTTTCCATTTCGTCACTGTATCAGTGGGTGAAAGGTTAATGAGTGGAGGATATTTTGTTAATACAGCCCCAGTGCAGAACTCATGATTATCAGATAAGGTAAGTAACCCAGTTGAGGTAAGTAGCAGTCCGAGACCCCTTGTAATCTTTTAAAACTTTTTTGATTACAAATTCTGTTTTTATTTTTTTCTAATCTTTGTTTTAAAATGTTGGAAATGTCTAATGTTTGTTTTCAAATGTTCAAAAAACAAGCATTGCTTACTAAAGAAACTAGCTAAATTATCAAGAGAATGTTTGATAAAGCATTCAATCATTTACAGAAGTACCAAAAAACTAATTGGCATTGAAAAAACATTCAACCATAAAAACAATATCAATCTGTCCCACGTACTTAATAACTCTAGTATTTGATAAGAACATCAAAGCAGTTTTTTAGCCTTGCTTATCCAGGAAACCTGTTGTATTTCTTGGGAATCATTTTAATGACATGTTTTCCTGCCAGTTTACTTTGTTTTGGTCACTTTAGTTTAGCTTCACAAAACATAAATTTTTTGGTTGCAGCTAAATAATACCCCTTAAGCATTCGACACCTTAAAAGGAATAATATTTCTCATTATTATAATCTCTGTTTGGCTAAATTACTGGCAGAACTTGAAACGGTGCGTGCACAAAAAAACCTGCAACACAAAGACATCCTTTCATCACTTCATCTCTTCATCCCGCTTGTCTTTTTTCAAAGTTATCTTAAAGAAAAGTCATAATTCACTTCTCTTTTTTATATAAGCTCCTCAAGCAGTAATAACATATAAAATTGACATTACCAGATCTTTTCAAATGACACAATTAAGTTAAAAAAGATGCTATACACAGTCATGTGCAGGTCTCTTTTTTTGTGTGCAAAAAAACACATATTTCCATCAACATTTATATGTTAATTTTACAGTCATATTGCCCTCTTGGACATTGTGGTGAGTAAAGTTTGATTCTAAGTTCAAATGAAAGCTGAAGGTTGTGATAAATGTGAACAATGACATTGATAATCAATCGCTCTGTAGCTCACTGTCTAAATGCAAATACTATCTGGCAGACACTGGGAGTGCTGGTTTTATTATTTTTCATCTCCACTGCATAAAGGCTCATCATGTCTTCAAGTCATCATTAGTTCTCAATAGATGTAGTTATCAGAGAGGAAAGATAAACATGCGGTTAAGCTGAGCGCTCATAAAGTTATGTAAACATGCCGATTAGCCTAATGAGAGATAAGAAGATGGCTGCTGAATTGATTTGGATTTCTTTGTATGGTTTATATATTTATTGCCCAAGGGTTGGCTAATAAACCGATCTTAGTACAACCTGTTTCTTTTTAAAAAGACTGATTAAAATTAGACCGCTGAGGTCTTTTGGGGTTTGCTTTCTGTCAGATATATTTAAATAATCTTCCAGGTGTTTACATAACCCGATCAGCCTAGAGAGCAACAACGGGTGTGTTCCTCTCAGGTAAATTCTCTTCTTTACCGCTCTTTTGTCAGATTGTCATTTTATTAGTTGATTAATTGCACCCTAATAGTTTACACTGCTGTAAACACAATGACATTAACCTGATCTCCATTCTAAAGGTCTCACTTCTATCTAAAGCCAAAGGTTATGGACGACCTTATTTGAACAGGGAAAATATTGTTGCTAGTCAATTGATTTTTTGTTCTTTCGATTTCATTCAACGTAATCAGTATGACTTGTTTGTTAAAAAATAATAGAGGGTGGAGAAAAATGATCAAGACAACTTGTTTAACAGTTAGAGACAGCAATGTTCATCCACAATACATGCTCCATTGGACTCTCGGCGTATTAATTCATAGTTTCCAGTCGTGGCAGTGATTGATGATCTGGGAATTAGACCTTGGTTTGTTCCAATATCTGAACAATGTACTTCTTAGTGTTGTAATTACCCCTCATGAGTTAGACCAATGTCCAAACACTTAAACAAGGATGAACAGCTTTGTTGGATGAGTTTGCTTTCATTTTTTTTCGTACTAAAATGTCTTTTGTTTCATTTGCTTTTTTTCAGGTCTGTTTTTTATTGTCTGTTTTAGCTCTGATCTGTTTTTATTCCCTGTAAAGCACTTTTGAATTGCCAATGTGTATGAAAATGTGCTATATAAATTCCTTAGCCTTGCCTTTTCTTCTTTTTTTTTAACTTTTTTTTTTTAACTTTTTTTAACCTGGAACACTACGGCCTTAGAATTTTTAAACCTTTTTTTGTAAAAAAAAAGAAAAAAAGAATGTTCAGTCAAATTCTCTACTAGTATAAATAATACAATTGTCAATAATTCAGCAGAGTTCAAATTAAGATTTTTTTTTGGCAGTTCTCGAGCTTCATAGATTAAGGGCTGATAGATGTTATACAAATGTTTTTTTTTTCCTTATTTGTTTGTGATCACATCTTTACTGCTTGAAGTTACATGTTTGTTTTTTTATGTAATAACTAACTTGGTGGAGCCACAGACACAGACTTTTTCTTTTGCTTTGTCTGTTATTTTCCTCAACCACTCGCTCCCCCTGCTTAGGCTTCAGGATTAAACTAAACCAATGTGCAATGCATGATTTTCTTGCATTCCCTACTTTCTTTGTTAAAGCACAAAGACATGATAGACTTTATGCAAATTTCCCCTTTCTGTTAAGTGAATTTCATTATTCTTTCTGTCTGGTGGTAGATCCACAGTCAACAGTCACGATTAAAGGCAGTAGTGGAAAAAAGTATGTCTCCTCAGCTCAGATCATACCAGGTGCTAATAGCTCAACTTGAATAAAAACCTTAAAGCCTTAAATCGTGTGTGGTATAATAATGATAACTGTTTTAAAATTTGAGGTGTAAAATACAGTACTTTATTTCAACACTCAATCAGCTACAGACAACACAATAAACAGTTAAAAATGTTATTGAATTTAAAGAGTATTTTGAAAATAATATGGAATTTATTTATTACATTCTCTGTGTTTTTTTTAGCTAATCAAATTTTTGCTTAGATACAGTTAAGGTGATATTTTGTATATATATGACATTCTTCAGTTTTAAATCTAAATAAAAGAACCATTTAGTTTTTAGTATTAGACCATTTCAATAATACAAAGTTAATTTTCTCACTAAGAATGCTTTGATTTATAAATGGTAATGATGAAGCCGTCAGGAGTTGTAGCTGATAAAGCCTTTGTGAATAACTGCCTGGAGATAAATATATGAAAAGGATTCTCTAAATGGAAAATGATAGAGCTGCCCAGACTAGTGATGATGAGCACTGTTTAGAACATACAATTGAAGATCAGAAGTTTTGTGTGGCAGTTTGTCCAGTTTGGCTGAGCTGGAATGAGACACAAACACCTGGAACAAAGGCTTGCTCTCGATATCAACCAGAGACATCTTATCTATGTATTCAAATGCGTGTTTCATGACTAACCATTTCGTTAAAGACACGCTAGCTGCCCACACTCCCTGTCGTTACTGACGAGGACCTTGAAACAGGGAGAGTCAAACGAATAGAACAAGGACTGAACAGGCCTCAAAAGAGCAAAGCGTGGTTTCAAAAGTTTAGTTCGAAAATGTCTTCCAATCTTCGCTTGGCTGTAGCTGATGGTGTCTTTGACAGAGAACTGAAGCAAAGGGCTTAGAATTGCTCTGACGTGTTTTTGGAGGAACTGTATTTAGGAGGCAGGGAGAACTGAGAGAGAGAGAGACTGTATTGCGTGCATGACACACAGTTTTGGAATGTGGGCCGCAGGCTCTCAACAGCCGTCGATCTCAACTTTTGTAAACAAACTTATAGAAGGAGAGCAACCAGACCACACACACATGTTACCATCCAACCGCTCATTTGAAAGCAATGCTGATATACATGATGAAGAAAAGACTTCAAAAGATCAAGAACATTATTTTATCCTCTGAAATTTTCTAAGTACTTAAGAAGTTTTGCACATGACAAAACTGTCTTGCATGTGTCTGGGTTTTATCATCCGTCTGTTAAAAAGCATTTTTAGTATTGAGAATTAGTTTCACTTCAAATGCTATTTGATTATGGAAATTTGTGGATTCATTTAATGCCCCTCATGATAAAAACAATATGTTTATTTAATATAGCGCCTTTCAAGGAAACTTTACAAGGATATAACAGCGGAACACAACAAACAAAACCATATAAAACAGCACACTGTACAGCAGACATAAAGTCAATAATCTTCATGAAAGGGATCAGATAAGGAGGTTTTTAAATGTATTAAATATATATTAAACCATATTTATCAAATACTTAGATTAAGACAAGGCAAAGCAAGGCAATTTTTTGTATTGCGCATCTTCATTCACGTTGGCAATTCAAAGTGCTTTACAGAAGAATAAAAACAGATCAAAGATAAAAGCAAGAGTTAAACTAAAGTTTTAGCTCCTCTAAGTTCTTCTGGAAGCTGCTCAGCTGGGGCAGCATAGTAACTGAAAGCAGACTAATTGGAGCGAGCCCGTTTTAGTTCTGACTGATTGTAGCCTAATAATCTAAAAGCTCTGTTGAGTTTGTTTACAGTCAGCAGATCTGTTATGTATTTTGCTCTGCATTAATAAAAACAGTAAAGCCTTCTGGTATAATAATGATAACTTATTAAATTATTTAAAAAGATGAGTTGTAAAATACAGTCAAAAAACCCACATTTCAAAGTAACTAATAAATGCAGCATGCAGGATACACTCAATCATCTACAGACAACACAACATTGATTCATTCATCTTCATGTCGGCTTTCTTCCCTTTCGGGGTCGCCACAGCGGAATGAACCGCCAACTCTCTGGCATATGTTTTACACGGCGGATGCCCTTCCAGTCGCAACCCATCGCTGGGAAAGACAACACAACATATTAAGAATTAAAAAAAATTATCTAATATTTAGAATATCATATGGAATTTATTTATTAGTTGCCTGGTCATTTTTGTCTACTTAAATTATTGCTAAAATACAGTTTAGGTGATGTTTTGTACTTATAAAGTATGATATATAATATAATATAATATAATATAATATAATATAATATAATATAATATAATATAATATAATATAATATAATATAATATAATATAATATAATATAATATAATATAATACAAAATACTTAGTTCTTCGCATTAGACAATTTGAAAAATGTAAAGTAAAAGTTTTGCCTAAAGAATGCTTTGATTCATGAATGTTAAAAATCAAGCAATCAAGAGTTGTAGAGAATCGTGAGATTTTAGTGCCTTTGTTTTTTGTAAACAAGCAGCAGCACTTTAAAATCTATTCTGTATGTCACTGGCACCCGGTTTAGAGACCCGAGGACTACACTTTAAAAATACCACACACCATCATAAACAATTTGTATAAGTATTATGCCTAAACAGTTGTTATTTTTGTTTTTCATACAATAAAAAAATATTTTAAAAATGCAATATTACATTCAATCTGAATAATTTAATCTGAATTTAAACAAACTATTTCAAAGTTAAATATTGGGGTTTATGTTTTTAATAAATTCTCAAAGTTATTTAAAGGCGTCGATATAAAAGACCTCATCCAGAATGGAGCATGTACGTTTGCGTGCTCTGCTTCAGTTCTGGAATCTCTGGTAATAACAGCTGTGATTAATGTACCTGGAACATCATTACCCCAGCAATCCTCTGCTCACTGTTCCAACAAAACATATTAGGTGATGCAAATCTCTTCCAGTTTATTTCCTGGTGCAAGAGGAGAGAAACGTGAAGGTAATTAAATAAGTAGAGAAGATTGATTCTCAGTTTAAACTTTAGAGTCCCACATTCTCCTTTAATACGGAGACACACTGGATGAGCAAAGCACACGCACAGGTTCTAATTTTCTAAATACATGTTGAACAGCTGATATGCAAGCAAGCTGAATCTCTTGTTACTGCGTGTTTGGAAAGTTTTGCATCGATGTAAGTGTTCTCAGGATGTGTGGATTAGCTGCATGCTTGATTCTATTTGCATCCATGAGTCTGTTAATCCCAGTGGCACAACGCTGCTCCTCTAATGGTGTTCCTATCAGTTCTCCCTCAGGTCATGCACATGGTGAGGTGGAGAACAAAAAAGTGTTTTAATCTCATCATGGTCTCTTCTGTATGTGTGTTTTATGTCTGCCAGGCTGTTGCATCTCCATGTGTGTATGTGTTGCGTTCTGTGGTGATATGGGGGGCAGTGTTGCAGACTGCAGGTGAATGAGAGTTCAGATGTTGTCTCAGTCGGAAGCCTGCAGAAGGCTAGAGTTTTGACACATCAGTCAGCATTGAAATCCAGAGTGATTTACACAGAGTGGGTGGGGAAGAGATCTCTGTTTGTTACATGGAGAGTTTGCTTTTTGCTGATTTTTCTTTGTACGATTGTTGCGTCATTACGTACAGAGTCAACACAAATGAAGCGATTCTCTCCTGTCAGAAAACACATTAATATCTGGAAATGAAATCAGGAAATGAGGTCGCATGCTCATTTATTCAATAAAAAGCTCTTTAACGCCTTTTGGATTTTTAACACATGAAATACTAACAGAAAGTAAGATAAGAGACCATATCACACCAGTTTTAGAGTTCTTTCACTGGTTTCCAGTATGTCTTAGGGTGGATGTTAAGATTTTACTTTTTGTTTTTAAGGGTTTGGAATGGCCCAGATTACCTCAAACAAGTGATTCAGATTTACAATTTAGCATATACCATGAGGTCTGGGGTGAGCTCCATTTAGTGGTTCCAAAATCGAGGCTTAAATTAATAGGAGTTCCAAAGCTTTTTCAGTTGTGGGACAGAGACTGTGGAACGCACTGCTGTGTTTTATGTGTGTATTTTATTTAGGATTTTTTTTGATGGTCTTTTATCTGGTTTATCTTTTTTTTTAATAGATTATATTCCTTTTATGAATTTTATTGTTGTTCAATTAACTTTAATAATCCCTGAAGGGCAATTCAGAAGTGCATCAAGAAGCTTATTCAAGTAATCGTAAATCTAAAATTAAAGCTCTGGAAGTAAGACAAGTGTTACCATAATTCATGTGCTTTAATTTGTTTTTTTTTTTAAACAAAATGTGACACACTTTGGGAACTCAGTTTGTAAAATGTGTCATATAAATAAAGGGGATTGGATGGAATATATATATCTTCTTCTTATATTCTTTCAATCAATACCTTTAACATTATGTTGTAAAGTACATTTTTAATGAGAAATAATAAGTTAATGTATCTTCTTCTTTACTTTACTCCCTCAGGTTTTGGCTTGGCAGCACAGGATGTCTTTCTTCCACCCTTAGCAAGAGGATCAAAAGCCTGTTAAAACTGACCCCAATGTATTTTTCTCTCACACAAATAGTTTCCTCTTCACCTTTTTAATCTCTTTTCATCCACCTAGTGGAAATGAGCCCCTATTTCCTTTTTAATGCTCAACCCATCTCTCTCTCTCTCTCTCTCTCTCACACGCACACACACACACACACACGCACACACACACACACACATATGCACACACTTGCAACCTTCTGTACTAACCAATAAACAATCGAGAGTAATACACTGTCAAAATCAAATAATCAAACTCTCATATTATTTGAGCTTGACTGCCATTGGCTTCACCTAAGCCAGTGTAATGTGTGAGTAAAAATAGTAGTTAACACAGTTGTTAATGATTAATTATTTTAACATGGTTAATGATTTACAAACATTACTTCTTTATTACATTTCAATAATATTGTTAAAATTGTAACATAATATAATTTTGTCACCTCAAGTGAAGCAGTTTTATGTTTGCAAAATAACACGAGAACGACTGAGAAAAAGCACAGAGCAATATTTGTTTCTCCAGCGCCACCAACTGCTCAACTTCAGCACAGACAGAGCAGAGTTTCTTTACTCTCAGTCAAATACTGTATTCAACACCAGACAGAGGGAACATCCACCAATGACAGACATAACTAACTGCAAACAAAAAAAGAAAAGGTCTTAATTCATTTATTTATTTACATGTGATTATTTTCATAATTATTAATTCAATCATATTAGTTAGGTCAAAGAACATTATTTTAATTGCATGCACAGAACAGAAGCATGTAAACTGATAATTACTATTGGTACAATAGAGATTTAACAGTTCAGCTGTCAAAACTTGATCCCTACTCTAAAAATAAGATAAAAAGGATGCTTAAGACATTATAATTAAATTTTTAATAAAATCCCATGCGTTTTGTGACTCAAGGTTTGCTTAAGTCACAAATGATGAAAAAAAAGCATAGACATGTTTTCATTTCTAATTCGAATTATATTCAGGGATGTTTGAAACATCTGTGAAATACTTTCTTCAAAATACACACTCATTTTTTACTGTGAGGTTGAAGCCTCACTTAATGCACCCCCTTTAACCTCATGCTATAAATGTTCACAAGATTAAAAAAAATATTAATAATTAATAAACAGAAAAATAACTAATCTTTATAAAGATTAATAAAACCAAAATCTAAAAATAGCTATTTTTTGATGGCTACTATTTGAGTGTGAAAGAATTGAGCGTGTTAAATTTGTTTTTGGGGTTTGTATAAAGTTGTATACTTTTTTCTGTAAAGATTTACCTTAAACGATACAATTATTTAAAAACCCTAAAGGGGAACAATCAGGGGAAATGATCAGCCTCTGTTTGCTTCTCAATACTATCTACAATGCTGTCAAAATGAATGAATGGAGTAGTTTTTAATAATATATATTTTAAAAAGTACAAATCATCAAAAATCAGTAACAATTGTGATGCTAACATTTATAATGAGTGTGTGATTCTGCACAGTATTTTCACATTACAGTGTTTCCTGTGTCGACTGGATCAGGACTCATGGGAACACACTGCCAAACACGTTCAGGCACAACAATAATGCAGAGGAATTTCATTCTTTGCCCCGGTCATGTGTCTTTGTAAAGGTTAGCAACTCAATGTTCTTCAACAAAAATGCTGTTATCCAACAGTAATTTTCAACATTACAAAAGGTTGCATTCTCAACATATACTCAGATTTTTTTTGCCTGCGTCTTGCCTTGCCATTGATGCCTGGGCTCAGTCTGAGTCTTATTGCGGTGTTGTGACCCATGGTGCAGTAATTGCCACTCTCGTATCAGGAATGTAGACCCAGCATCAACAGCAGCTAAGCTGAACAAACAGGCCAGATCTTTAGTGACTTATCTTATCTTACTAACATTTTCTGTGTTAATTAGCTGGATGGCTCTTTGATGGTGGCCCTCTTGAGAAAATAGCCCCGTTTACATGGCTGATCATCCCTGCTGTGCCGTCACATGCAACTCAGTGCGCAGAGGCTGCAGGAGAGCCACATTGCATTTGACTCCTCAATTGAAAAATTGTAGTTCCCAAACAAGGGAACCACAAGTTGTAGTTGCCAACAAGGACTTATCAGATAGAAAGTATCTCTGCCGTGCACTATTTAGGGAGATAAGAGAGGGCATAATTGAGCAGGGTCCTTGGGTGGTCTGTGTTGGGTGGTGTCATGCTGGGGCGCTTTCCCAGAACAAGAGGAAGTAACGCCACATTCATCGAATAAAATAGTTCCTAATCTAAATGTGAGTCAAGTGATGACTTTGATGGTGCATTTGAGTTGATGTTAATGCAGTTAGTTAAATTGAGTGCTAAGTCTTAGAATGAAAGCCTAAGAAAACCTTTTTGAATACCATTTTAACATAATCAATACTTGGTACTTATTAAATAATTACTTCAGAATTTCAATTGAGGAAATATACTTCAAGGTGAAATACAACATTCCGTATGTTTGTGTAATAATGTGTTTTATTCAAATAAAAACTACAAAACCTAATTTGTTTGCACCATTATTACAACCTTGTAAAATTATTTTCTAGTGTGGCTGTAGAGTTTATTGGTTTATTGTTATAGAACAGAGTCAAAGGTAAATTCACTGCAAAAAAAAATTATTTGGGTTGCTCCCACAATTCTCTTTGCTCAGAAAAAGGATTTTTTAAATATTTCTAAATAGGCTGTGAAAAAAATCCAATTGAAAAACACAATAAAAATATTTGAAACCCTTAGCTTTTTGAATAATGGTTGATTATGAGCATGGCTTTGTGATGTTAGTTTTTCTTTAATTTTTTTGTTGTTATTCATTGAGTTATTTAGCTGTGAATTACCTGTTCTACGATAACATTTTTGATCAAGAACAAATTAAAAAGTCTTGTTATTGTCACGTGACTCGTCATATGGGCTGTGGCTCTAGGAAGAAACCGGAAGTGTTTTTCTGCAAAGAAACCCTAACGAAGACCAGAGCTTCTTCAGCTCTTTCAACCGTAAGTGCTCACAACTTTTATCGTTATTTGTTTTAGAGGTTAAAAATTTGGTTGTGTCATGGGTTACAACTGTTTTCTCGAATTCGTTCTCGCATTGTCGTTCTGTGGGGTTGTTTTTAGCATTAGCTGAAATGCTAGGGTTTGTTCTGTCAGAGTAACCTTAGCGGTTTGCGTCTGACGCTACGATAAGTTAGTTGAATTATCTCCTCCAGAGTAATCAAAGATGAGTTTATCTTTGTACAGTTAACACGCTATTTTACAATATTAAAATAACACATTTTTATTGCAACTGTGCGAAGAGATCTCAAGCTCATTAGACATCACCTTGTGTTTGTATTGACTGTAATGTTTTAGGATTGTACCGTTTTATCTTTAGCTATTTTTGTCATTTACCGTTGCATGATTCGATTTACTTAGTTGTATCTATTTCGCGGATCCATGTCGATTCATAACGCGACAGTTTTTTGGGGCCTAAGTAGTACTGCAATAATATAAAAATATTTAGAAACGTTAATTTGTCTCTTTGCATTTCCTCGGTTTCCTGTAGTATGCTTTTTAAACCTTGTTCAGTAGTGTTCAGTAAAGACTTAAAGAGAACTCATTTGACTGAATGATGAGTGGGCCTACACTACGCCATTAACAAAACATAATTTTTATTTTCAGGGCCGCAACCCAGATTTTCAAACTTGAATATTGAGGTACAATTATAGCACAAATCAAAAAGGTTACAATACAATTTCCGTGTCTGAGGAGTAGTTTCAATCCATTGAGTTCAATGTAAATTATTCAATCGATGGTAATCAAATCGTTTAATACATCTAAAATATTCAATTCCGTTTCATTTTTAGTTTGAAATAAATATGCATTTCATGATTCATATTGTAGCACAGCCACCATACCAGAATTCAATTCATGATGTGTCTCCCCCACAGCAGACATTATAATGTTCACTTGAAAATGGTGATAATATTTTTTTTTATTTCTCGAGTGAAATGATACGATTTTTTTTTTCAAAATAAGGGCAGACACAATGTTTGGATTATATTTGTATTATCACTTTACACATTTTTAAAAACCAGTTGTTGGTGGATTTATTGTAACCTTGCATTTTTCTTATTGTATTTGTATGAATCCAGTTATTGCATATTTTAGGTTAACAAATTTCAGGTTGCTTTTTAATGATCTACAAATGTCACATGGCTGTCCAAAAGATGATCTTGTGTTGGTTCAAGCTCTTGCTAATAACAGATCTGATGGATCTGGGGTGTTGATTTGTCCTGCTGAGTGAGTGTGTGTGCTCCTGGAGAGGGGTCACTGTGTTTACAGAGGGTGATGAGTGCTGGTACCCGGGTCATTGCTAATTTGTCTGAGACAAGCTCTTAAATCCATCGAGGCTCTCGGCTGTCAATCATTAGAAGTCCGTCACTCTCTAACACTAACACACAGATATATGCCTGTGCGTCGACTTCGACTTCCTCCCCTTTAACCTTCTTGTGTGTCTGTTTTGCTTTAACTAAACAGTAGAACCCTCCCTCGACTTAAGATAATTGATTTCCTGAAAGAAAGCTTTTTGGGGTAGTGCCTCTAAGAAAATATTTTTTTGTTTTGTACTTGATAGTTGAGTCATGTTTGAGGTTTTATTGTCTTTTATATCATAGTTTTTCCTAAACACTGACTTTTTGTGTTTTGCAAAGCACAATCAAATAAAATGTTTTTTTTTCTTTTGTTATTGTTGTTAAATATTTTATATAACTGTTCATCGTTTGTTCATATGTTGCAAAATTTTAGAAAAACATGTAAAGTTTGCTTTCCTTGTAAAAATTTGGCTCTAATATATTCATGTAGAGATTTTAAACATAATGATTTATTTCTCAATAAAGTTTGTCTGTTCGATTAAAAAAAAAGGTATAATGTATAAATACATCTATAGAATTTGTCCTCTCTGAAAATGTTTGTCATCACAAGCTGTTGAGTTAAAAAATAATCTTGCTGATTACTAAAAATTATGTGAGCATCGCAAACATCCAAAGAATGATTTATTGTAATAATACTCTTTTCTCAAAAGTATATAATTAGCGTATTAAATATATAATATTTTGTCACAAGAATTTATACCAAAAAACTCTTCACTTTGAGGAATGTTTCTGTTTGGCCTCAAAGCTGTCTCCGTTTCCCACAGCTCTCATTTAATTATTAAAACTAATCACATACAGTTGATGTTATTTGTGACAGCAGAATGTCCTGTGAATGTCCACTGTAGGCCCTGTCTCTCCTTCTCTCTCTCTTTGGCTCATGTCAGAGACCACACACACCCAGTCAGACCACACAGAGACCGCTGCGGGGCCTCCAGGCGAACATACCCATGCTGGCCATTTCTGTACGAGAGCTCGTTTGTGGAAAACCTCTGGATTGCACATTTTCTTGTAATGCTGTTTATAGCGGAACATCTGTGTGGCCTGAAGAGAAATGTCATAAAATGTCCTCTTCGTCAGTGATGTGAGAATTTGTGAGGGGATACGTTTCATTTACCCTTTTTGTTTTAGGTGCTTGAAAGATGTCTCGTGCTCGCCAGCCTCCTTTGGTGACTGGCATCTCACCCAATGAGGGAGCACCATGGACGAAAGTAACAATTCGTGGAGAAAACCTGGGCACCGGCCCCAATGATCTGATTGGTAATGCTCAAATAAAAGCAGTTCGCTACATTTGTAAACAGTTTTTGGGGCAATTTTAAAGTAAAAAGTTAATTTAATTTGAAATAGAAGGCATTATTAGCACACTGTATCCATTAAAGATCAATCACTGAGAGCTGGACCAATGAGATTGTTTCAGTCTTTAGAAGGTGACAATGTAGATAAGTTAAACCAGAAGCGTCTTTAATTGTATTTCTTGTTTCTTCTTGCTCTTAGGTCTGTCTATCTGTGGTCATAACTGTCTGTTGACGGCAGAATGGATGTCTGCCAGTAAGATTGTGTGTCGAGTGGGTCCTGCCAAAGATGATAAGGGTGAGATCATCGTCACTACCAGGAGCGGAGGACTAGGAACATCTACTGTTTCTTTCAAACTGCTTAAGCCAGAGCGAATCGGTGAGACCACTCAAACACTCTGAGCCACTGTGCACTGTTTATTCCGAAAAGTTGTGTCCATGTTGGGATGTAAAACTAAATGCTTACGTAAAGCAATGTTTTTTTTAAACTGAAGACAATAAATATTTTTAGTGTTTGCTGTGGTAATATTTTGTTGTAGAAAAACTGAAGAAATAAGAGTGACTGAAGAAATTACTTGTGCTTTAACACATTGCTTGTGTGGTCGCATCCTTAACATTTTTCTCTTTACATAAAACATAACCTTTTAAAATGTTGATTGATTGAAAGTCTTAAATGTGGTCTTATGAAACCTGTAGAAACTATGTGTTAGTCATAAAAAGCCCAAAAATTAACTGGAGTCAAATAGCTGAAAGGTCAGATGTTTTCTTTTTCAGTTATTTAAGCAGTTTTCAATTGTCAGGTTTAATTTATTATGTTTCAAGCATGTATTTCAAATAGTTACTTTTACAACACCATACAAGCTAAAGAAAAAAAATAAATAAAGGACCAAAATATAAATCATCCAAACGACAACAAGGTTCACTCTAACCTCTTTCACATCAACTCTCAACTTAAAAATCCTACATTTTTAACACCACCTTTAAATATCAGAATTCAATAAGCAGCTCATGTTATTACTAATTCATATATATAATATATATATATATATATATATATATATATATATATATATATATATATATATATATATATATGGATAAGCAAGAACATGAACTTATTGAATTCTGATATTTAAAGGTAGTTTAAAAAATATATATATAAAGTTGAGCAGGATTAGGCTTTGACGAATTGTGTTATGTGACGCGATGAAATTTATACACATATATACAATCTGGAACCAAGAATTGTATCATGTACCCCAGACACCCTGGTATTACATGTATTGCATGAATAAACCCATTTAATTTAAATTAATTTCATACTAATATCAATAGCAAACCATGGATTATCATTAGTTACACTTCCTTACCAGGTTTAGAGCTGGGTAAACATGTACTAATACTTTTTTAAAGGACAGATATTCCACACAAGTCATTTTAGCTCCCCCTGCTGTTCCACAGTCATACAAAAGCTTGATTTTATTCAAAAGTACTATAAAATGTGAGATAAATGTTTTATCGTTTTAAACTATTTAATTATCATCAAACATCAAACTAAACAATTATCATAAACATAGTTATCCTTAATTATTCTAAATATTCTTGGTTACTTTTGGTAAAAGTCTGTTTTTAAACGCCACCATATCTGTTATAACAAACTACTCAATTTATTTTGAACAATCACACATTTTAAACTATCGGATGTGCTTGGCTCTGTTTTTTCAGGTATTCTGGATCAGTCTGCAGTGTGGGTTGATGAGTTGAATTACTACGACATGAGAACCGATCGAAACAAAGGAATCTCTCCACTCTCGTTGAGGCCTGCGAATCCTCTGGGCATCGACATAGACAAGTAAGCTATCGTATCTTTTAAGCTCATGTTGTCCTCTTCTGAACTTAAGCTGTTCTACTGTTACTTCCACCGTTTACCCATACATACCATACTCCACTCCACGCACACAAACACAGAGTTTTTTTCTGACTGGCTGCTTCAAACTGTTCTCTGTAGACAGAAGCAAATGCCTTTCCTCACACACTTCTTTCAAAAAAAGGCTCTGTGTTTATAGAAGTAGACTGCTGTGTTTAGAAGGAAGGAGGTTCAGCAGAAAGTAAAAACAGTCCATTGTGTGGATGCCTTCTACCTGCCTGATGATGTCATAAGTACAGGGTTTCCGTAGATAGGAAGCGAATCTCTTCCTTTCCGTGACCTCCACAGCACCGCTTACCTTTCACCCGTTTAATTCTCTAAATTTAGATGAGTGTGCTAATGGTTTAATCTCTGCAGCTGGTTTACTGTCGTTTCATGCATATATTTAAACAAAAATGTCGTACTTCAAAAAATAAAGATGCTTACACATTCTTACTCTAACTTTCCCGGGAATTTTTGAACATGTATATTTTATAGATGCTCTACACACAACCTCAACGACTCGATACCAAGCTCTGTACTCGGCCAACAAGTCTTAATAAAAAGTGTTTTGGGATCACAATTACTTTTTGTTTCTAAATTTTGAGGATGAGGCAAGTCTCATCCATGATCTTGGAGCACCATAATCATATACATACAATTCACATTTGTCTTTAAATGAACTGAAATAACTTATGAATTACTCATACACTCTTGCTTAACCTTTTAAAATAGCAAGTTGTTATTTTTTATACATATTCTGTGAATACCTTAATTCAAGTTAGGTCTTTTAATCTAAATTAATTAATTAATTTAGGTTACTCTAGATTTAAAAAATTAATCTATGTCCACCTGTTTATCTATCTATCTATCTATCTATCTATCTATCTATCTATCTATCTATCTATCTATCTATCTATCTATCTATCTATCTATCTATCTATCTATCTATCTATCTATCTAATCTTATCTATCTAATCTTATCTAATCTAATCTTATCTATCTATGCTCTATGTTGCAGAACAGCTGATGACCTATGATCTCTTTTTTGCTGTGACTGATCTCTCTCTCTTGTTCTTCAGGGGCAAGATTCCACCGAAGGATCTGGAGAACATGTTTCCTGGGATGAGCGGGGATTTCACCAGTGAGAATTTCTCTGCAACCTGGTACCTCATTGAGAATCATTCTTCAACCGGGTCTGTTTGCAATTCTGACTTCCATCTGTTATAAGCCAGCACGGAACATTGTCTGATGTATTTCTTTGTTCTTGGCTGTTTAGTTTCGAGCATCTGCGTCTGGCTGTAGGAAACCTGAAGAAACAAGCCAGTAAGAAGAACGAGGGCAGCCTGGCCTATGTGAAAGGGGGTCTCAGCACTTTTTTTGAGGCGCAGGATGCTCTTGCAGGTTTGTTTGGCTGTGTGTGAAGTGAAGTGTGACATGATTTCATTTATTTTTGCTGCATTTGAAGGAAAGAAGAAATGGTCCTGCTTAAAGTGTTTATTCATGTAGTTAAAAAAGAAACCATTTACTTTCATTCAATTAGGTAAAAGTGCTTTACCTAATATTTAAATAAATAATTGTTGGTTCTTTTACTCTGTTATTATTTTCTGTTGATATTTTCAAGACTTTTTATTTATTTTAATTTTAAGGTACAGTGGGCAATTTTTAAAAACCTTTTGAGATCTTTTCCAGATTATTGTGATTGTTTTAAAAACAGAACAACAACACTAACTCCCAATTATCACATAATGGAGCTTTATTATGGTCAGTTTTTGTATCTTTTAAAATGTTTTTTTATTCAGTTGCTATAATAAAAAGATAAATTAACAGGTGGCAGTTTTTATGTGTCTGGAATATTTGGCTCTAGTTTGCTTTCTTTTGCTGCTAAAATCCTTAAACAATTCCTAAATTCCCACAATCTTGTGTTCCTAATAAAAACACAATTTTCACACTCGAAACATTGGTTATTATTTTAGTCAATTATATCAGTGAAGTTGCTTAAGTCGTGGTGGGTTTGAAAATAAATTTTAAAGAGAGTCTACAAACATAACAATTTGGTTCTTATGGCTTAGAATAGAGTGTTTTCATGCTACTGTTCTCAGGTGTATGTGAGCTCAGTGTGGTCCAACAGCAGGTCAAACACTGTCTTTTCTGGAAAGTCTGTTTTCAAATCTGTCTGTGTGTACAAGATTTGTCTGGGGTCACTTGCCCTGAGTCAAGCGGAGCAGCTATTCTTAGAAGCAGATCGTGATTGACAGACACTGGGACGGAGAGCGAGGCGTGGTTGACATACTGTTTAGATGAGGTTGTATTAAGGTTGTCATTGTGCCGAGAGGAAACAAAAGAGCAACAAACGGAAGCAGCTCTGATTCCCAGAGAAGACTCCCAAAACTTAGCCAGCAGAAGTCAAAACATACCTCGGAGACAGAGGAAGCGCAACTCGCAGTATACCAGACCCCAGGGGGAGCCGGGGGTAAGCTGTGACGTCATTGTCTACTCAAGTCGCCCTAATCCAGATGTGGACAGAGGAAGCAGACTTTTTGGGGTTTTGTCTGAAAGCTTATCTTTATATCTAAAAGCACACTTTATTTATGTGCTTCAGGACTGGCGAGTAGAGATACTATCTGATGCTGTATAGTTTAAAATAAAGGTTTTGGGTTTAGTACAGCGGGAATGATGGCTATTGTTTTAAAATTGATGTTTGTAGACTTCAAAGCAATGGCTTATTTAAAAAGTTGCGAGAGCCACATGTTCAGTCAGCGGTGTCTGATGTGCTGTGCGGCCATGTGGCTTCAGATGCAATTATAATCAGTGAATACGACACGTGTTTGGCAAGTGATTTCTTATGGTTCTATGTTTATGACTTACGGCAGTGTTTACAGGATGGGGTTTATGTTCTAAAAGTGTGGAGATGGTGTAAAGGTGCAAACTTTATTCTCCTTGTTGAGCAGAATTTCAAAATAAAAATCACCAACTTAAATGGAATTAATCTCACCAACTTTATCTCAGCAAAATGGTATTAACGGAAATGGTCTATTTCCTAGTTATAATACTCCTCAACGCACTAGAAAATGTCTGTTTTTAAGCTGGTTGGGATACAGAAAATGTGTTTTAAGGCCAATCTACTGCTTTTCCCATGCCTTCAATTACTGTTAACTCAAAAATAACCTATGTTTGCTCCAGCGATTCATCAGAAGCTTGAATCCGATGGCACTGAGAAGGTGGAGGGCTCTATGACCCAACGACTAGAGATCATCCTGAACAGTAAGCCGTATAACCACACTCATTCTCACAAAGCAGCTAAGTTTAGGCTCAATCTTGCATGTGCGTTCTCTTCAGACCATCAAAGCCACGTAATGCAGGCAGCCCTTGCTGTGTTTCGATGTGCGTGTGTGCATGTGTGTGTGCACGTGTGTGTGTGTATGTGTGTGACTATCTGGATGTGTTCATGGCTGCTCGTATCCCAATCAAATCTCCATGTCAATTCTCTCATGTGAAGGCAAGTCAATAAACATGTCCGCTTCCTGAGGGCCACACAAATAAACCAGTCACACACTGACATGCTTTCATCACCCTTCCCTCTTTGCTCCACACAGTCTGCTTTTACATGTACATTTAGATGGATGTACTACAGCCACTTACTGCCTTTTACTGTCTCGGCCAATCACTAGCAAATCTGGCGCGACTTTTATAGCGGTCAGAGGGCTGGATCCTATTAAATCTGGCTAAGGGAATCCAGAATAGTTCTGACCACCCAAGAAGAGATCTTGAATGATTTTGAAAGTGAGTGAGGTTGTTTTTTCTATCAGCTGTTCTCATTTCTTCGTTCGTCTCAGGGGCGAGTGAAACGGCTGACACCCTGTTTCAAGAAGTGCTGGGGAGAAAGGACAAAGCAGACTCCACACGCAACGCTCTCAACGTCCTCCAGAGATTCAAGTTCCTGTTTAACCTGCCTCTCAACATTGAACGCAACATTCAGAAGGTGGATCACAAATGTTTAGAATGTTTTTTGTTGTTGTTAAACACAGCTTCTAGAGGAGGTATAATTGACCACGAATACAATGCATCTGTAATTTTTGAATGAATTTTTGTATATTTGTGCAATTTATTCTCCATTATATTTCTCCACTTAGCTCTTGTTTTTAATTACTAATTATACTATCTGACTAATTATATCTTGTTTTATTAATTTTGTCTCAGTTGTTCATGCACTTTTGCTTTAATGTTTTACCTATTCTCTGTTCAGCTCTTTGGGAAGCCAGGTTGAAAGGTGCTTTATAAAATAATGTTTATTATTATTAACATTATTATTACACATATATTCTCTTTTGAAGCATTATTATTGGGGATTCATTTATTGACAAATTTAGAGTTCTTTAATTATGGTTAAAATTGATCTTTTATTGTTCTTGTCATATCAATTATTTTAGATCAGAAAACAACACACCATTTTTAAAAATATCAGTTTTTACAATTTTTTTTTGTTAATTAAATATTGTGGCAAGAGCTTCAATAAACAACACAAGCACATAAAACATGTGAAGAATTTTGACAATTCTGTAATGTCAATCACAAATCATGTGTGAATGTAGTTGCAGCTTTTGTATAAAAAAAACTAATCCTTTTTAAAAGAAGATTAGAAAAAGAAAAGAAAACCATAAGATTGTGAATCTTACCTCATCTCTTCAGGGAACACCGACTCTTCTGTCTTTGTTTTCTTCCTTTATTTTCTTTCTGCTATGCTTTATTGATCAATTGATACAACTTCTATTATGAGCGAGCTGAGATAGACCTTGACTGTGTAACAAATCACATATTGCCTCTCCCCTTCTGTAAGTCGTTTTGGACAAATGCTAAATGCATAATTCTAAATGTAATTTTATGAGGAGAGGAATGCTGAAGCGACTTTACTTTTCTCTCTTGGATTACAGGGGGATTATGACGTCGTCATCAATGATTATGAGAAAGCCAAATCTTTGTTTGGTAACACAGAGGTCCCGGTTTTTAAGAAAGGTAACCTGCAGAGAATATCATCAATGTTTTATAAATCTCTGTTCATGTACTATAATGAAAGTAAAAAAGTAGATGTTTTTAAAACGTTTGTCTTGTTTGTGTATTGTAGTGTATTCAGAGGTAGAGACACGGATAGAATCCCTAAGAAAACTTCTCTTGGATAAACTTCTGGAGACGCCGTCTACTCTACATGATCAGAAGCGCTATATCAGGTGCCTCTCACGAGAGTAATGATGCTTGCAGTCTGACGAGAATTACCTTTCTGCTTTATTGAACTTCTTCAGCTGTGATGGGGCTTCCCACTCATTTACTTCTTTAAAATGTAGCATCTCTCCTTCAGTTGCTCTCCGTTCTCCAGTTCTGATTCTTTTGTTTCTTTGTAATGTTTGTTTGAGTTTGGTTATTAGTTTTGGTTTTGGTTTGAGTTTATTTTTTAGTTTCATGATCTTACTTTTATATCTAGTTCTGTCTGATAAATTGAACATATTTTGTCAGAATTTGTACTAATTTTTTTATTTATGTTTTTTTATTTATTATTAATAAACCTAAATTGACAAACGTTTCTTAAACAGAATTATAGACCTTTACATTTCTTGCAGAATCTTTTTAACATGTTGAAAAGTCATAACATATAAAAAAGTGTTTAAATTAACTAAACAATGACCATTTAAACAAATGTTTCAAAGTTAAGCTCTGAATAGATTTTACTTCAATTAGTTTGAAGAAATCGGTTTGATTTACATTGGTGACGCGAAGTTAAGACACTACCTCCGTACCTTTTGAGTAGAATTATTTAAAATGTTGAAAAAAAATCATTAAAATAAAAAAAATCCCTGCAAACATTTAATAGTTTTCTTTAAACTTGATTTATTTACAAATACATTTGTAACTGTTGAACAGATGAAAAGGCACAATTTGTTTACACTATGAAGTGTTTTTTATGATCTTTTTTGTAAAAATAGCAGGAAATAATTAAGTAGAAAGACAGAGGAGAAAAATTTAGCAAAAAAAAATAAAACATGGGCCAGAACCCCTTTTTTGCCGTAGAGCATATCATAGCATCTTATCGTCAGGCTCTGTGCAAAGAGAAATCAAACTCACTTCACCTTATTCCTTTCTATGCTTTAATATTCATATTTAGGAAAATATTTCCTAAATTATATATGTTTCCTTATTTATATGTTTCGCAAATAGTGTCTTTGAAACAGAATAATGATAAAAATTCAAATTCACAATATTTTATTGTATTTTATTAATTTAGTTTATTTGTTTTGCTATTGCCGCCATGTAAAGCTGCCTTGAGCTTTGGAAATTCGTTGTATATAAAATAAAATGTATTATTATTTAATGTATTATTTTTGCTAAACTAGTTTCCTGTGTAGTGTTATTACAGGCTTATCAGTCAAACATGATGCAGATACAACTTTTTTTTTTTTTTTTTTTAACTGGTTTGCATTTATGGTCAGTTGAGCTCGCACTTGATACGCTACTGCAGAGAACGCAGCAAATAGTGCTGCGAGAAACCTGAGAACGGATGTAGCTTTGCTTCCTCTGCTCTTACAATTCTTTCTGTTTTTCATTCAGATACCTGTCAGATCTGCATGCTCCAGGTGACCCCGCATGGCAGTGTATTATCGCTCAACACAAATGGATCCTGCAACTGATGCAAAACTGCAAAGAAGATTTCATCAAAGAGCAGAAAGGTTGTATAAAATAAAAGAATGGTTTATCCACATCTCTGAGGGTTAAAGCAGTATGTGTGTGTTCTGCTCCATTTGTGTGTTTAGATAGTGAGCAGCCCTTGTGTGTGGTCTGGTCTTGACCCTATAGAGAACAGGAAGTCCGTGCAGTTCTATAGAGTGGTAGAGCTGAGGGGGGTTAGCAGAGAGAGCAGGAGAGACATTGTGGAGTCCAAGAGGAGAGAGGAGCTAAGATAAACACGGCAGATGATTGGACACCTGGATCAACACCAGCACTCATTTTTACAAAAAGATGGAAAAACAGAGAAAACATCCATGTCGCTGGCTTTATTTGAGGGACAGACGTGTAGAAACACTGAACGCTTGGAGAGTACAGATTTAATTTACACTTCAAGCACCCTTAAGGTCAAAAAAAAAGTTTTAGCGCCATCTACTGTAATAGAATGGTGCTTTGAACTGTTCTACATTTGTAGCTTGTTTTATTATTTTTGGAATTGGAAATATTTTTAATTTCAGCATTTTTTTATTTTCAACAGTGTAACAGTGAAAGCCCTTTAAAAGAGTGTTATTATACGAATAATTTCATTATTTCCTATCTTTTCTCCATACACTTTCTTTTCAACTTAGTCCATTCATGTGGAGTCACCACAGCAGAAGGAACTGCCAACTTATCCAGCATTTTTTTAACATAGCGTATGCCCTTCTAGCTACAACTCATCACTGAGAAACATCCATACTCACGCATTTACACTCATAGGGACAATTTTGCTTACCCAATTCACATGTACTGCATGGCTTTGCATATGTGGGGGTAACCAGAAAACCCAGAGGAAACCAGTGATGCGCGGATTGCCCCGAGATGGACGGGTGCCCACGGTCACCTGAGGTTACGAGTCATCCAAAAATATTTTTTAATGATATTCGGGTCGCGGTCGATTGAGTTGTTTGAAATAAAGATGCCAATTAAACCTCTGGAATTTTTATAGTACTAGACACAATTTTCTATGAAATACATAGGCCTTTACTTTATTAAACCACAATAAAATTCGACTATGCAACCACCCGCTTCAAATAAAACTTTTATGAGCGGTTTGTTCAGGAAAGGGTTCAATCAGCTCCTGATTGGGCAGATGTGAGTTTCCCCTGACGTGCTCAGAGACACGACGTCAGCAAACGTTGGCTTAGTAAAATGGTTTAATGAGAAATTTCTGGAGCATCAACATCAACCTTTGTGAGACTACAGGCACCACAAAGAAAGGCAATTTCACGTGTGTTCTCTCACATGTCATCAGTCTGTTATAGGTTTATTTCTTTGTAAACCTGATGAATTCTTCAAGCAGAGTCTAAACATAAACATTGCAGTCATCAATTATATTTTGAATCTAGACAGCTGAAATGGAAATGATGGGTCGCCTCAAGAACTGCCTGGTCTCCACGTCAGCGAGTGCACCATTTGAAAAAAGTGCATGTGGATCAGGAAGCGAGTCGGATGCAACATTTCCTTATTTTTTCTTTATTATTATTATTTTTTTAGCAACCCGAGTTGCAGGCGGTTTCGTTAAAAATGTCAGTCGGGTTCGAGTCGGGTCTGTTAAACATCGGGGCGTTTACCCACGCATCACTGGAGGAAACTCATGCAAACTCCACACAGAAACCGACCCAGCTGAGGCTCAAAACATCAACCTTCTTGCTGTGAGGCGATTGTGCTACCCATTGTGCCACCGTGACTCAATTATTTAACCATATTTATAATTAGCTCTTTATTCAAGCACTTTAGAATCATTTATGGATGTTATATTTATATAGAACTTTATTTGACATTGGTATAGCATCAAAAGGACTTTGATGTTCGGAATCACTAACAGGAGATCTCTTATTATTTTGTTTTGTGTCAGTGGGTGGCTTGGGATTGGAGCTGGATCGCTCCTCTGCTCTGGCCAGGATCAGCCTCTCTGCACCAGTGAAGAGAGGAGGAAGCTTCCAGACGCCCAGAGATGAATGTGAGTACAGCATCAGAAAGATCTTGCTCCACACACCTACCTGGTGTGCAAAAAGAAAGCAATGAACTTAAATCCATAATTATGAGATGTTATTACAATTTATTTTCCTTAACGGGAAAATTAATTGTTTTGTAATGAGGTTAAATAACAGATTTATGCACATAAAAAGGAGCTTAAATGGTTTTGAATAGTTAAATTGTTAACTTTCAAGGTGAAAAGTACAGATAGAATCCCTTTGTGAAAATCTGAAAATAAATTACTCTTTAATTTCCTTATAACGTTCTATAATATTCCCTTTCAGCATGGCACTATAAATGCCCTCAGCAAGTGAGGTTTGTAGAGAAGCTCTCAGATGTGGTCATCAGCCAGCTGCCCAACTTCTGGAAACTCTGGATCTCTTATGTCAATGGCAGCTTGTTCAGCGAGGTAAAAGCACACGGAGTTGTGAGGATAAAAACCATCATGTTTTTACTTGAGAAAGGGGAACACACTTGTTTTGTGGTGTTGGACAGACCGGAGAGAAGTCGGCTCAAGTGGAGAAGTTGAGGAAAAATGCTCGCCAAAGACAAAATGATTTTAAGGTCAGCGCAGCAGGATTTCTTTGAATCAGAAATATTACTGTTTATAGATAGTTGTATTTACAATATGGTACAATTATTTTTTTAATAATTGTATTGAAGTTTAACAATGTTTGCTTTCGTTGCTTTGCAAACCATAAATGTTCTTCATGCAGTTAATTTCACATGACCTTGATTTCTGACTAAGGGCATGATTGAAGAGGTGACCCGCCGGCTGGTTCAGCTGGTCCGAGGAGCTCTGCTGCCCTCCTCTCTCACAGATCTCCAGCTGCGCCAGTGTGGGGGCTGGGACAGTAAAACCCCACTCAGTGGAGCCTGGGTCTCGCAGGTCATCCACACTCTCAGGTGCACCTGCCAGAATATGCTAAACATGACCACTTCCACCACTTCCATGCAGTCAGTGTTTACAGACAGTAAAAAGATAATCTATTAATGGAATTTCTGCCTCTCTGTGTTTTGCTTATGTGTTTTTTTTAACCTGGACAGTCTTAATATAAATGTATTGATTTCTTGCAAGAATTAAATATTTAATGATTTATCTAGAGCTGCAGAGAAACTTGTGCGTTTGGTACAAACCTGGCTTGACATCCGCTCTATCTCTCAGGTTGACTCATGAGGCTCTGTCAGCGTTGGAGATTCCTAATGACCTGCTGCAGGTGATTCAGGATTTACTGCAGGACCTACGAGTGCACTGTCTGCTGACCACACTACAGCACACAGAAGAGGGTATGAGTATATTTAGGAGGTCCACACGTCTCGATAAAATAAATCTGCTTGCTTGCTCTGCAGAAGACTTATGACCGGCCACAGGAGGGCACTAAACTGTTTGCATTCGAGACAGGCTATTAAAAACAGTAGAAAGATTTAGTTTGCAAGGCATTTTGGGATATCAGAAATTGTCAAATAAATTTCGCTGCAGCTGTTACACAATCAATGAGTAGCTCCTAATGTTCTGTGTCTCTTTTCTTCTTCTTCTTCTCATTGCTATTGTTCTTCCTGTCATGAGGTTGATTCGAGAGTGTGTATTGAGCGCCACCCAGCTGCTCTTTTATGTTTCAAAAGTCCTCTGAATAAATTTTTTTTCACTCTCACATATTGCTCAGCTAAGTGTATATAGGTGCGTCAGAGTCTATTGTCTATTTATTTATTTTTTTGCAATCCTAACAATCTTATATATTTAAGCAGAAACTGCATAAGCAACTTATTTTGGCTAAATGCAAATTTTACATTTTTTGTTTTATTTGATTGCACATGTAGTCCTGTTTAAGGAATTTAGCTAAATAGTGACAAATATATCAACAGTTGTCTTGCTTCGCTACCCGAAGAGTTTGAGTTCCTACTTAGGGTTCTTTTCCCAGCTCCAACCACCCTCTTCTCTCTTCTTTACTTTCTATACAAATGCAACCTATGAAATAAAAAGACAAAAAGTAATAGTTGTCCTTTACAAATATCAAAAGTGTAATTGTTTCTTAGTTTTTTTTAAGTGTTTTTTTTTATCTGGGTTATTTCACAAGAGTAGCTACCCTGTAAATACCCAAATGTTTTTGTCAAAATTTTTGTCTTTGATTTTTCATGTACGTTACATGGTCTTTTTAAAAGTCTTACATTTATGATGCACTGTGGTGTAAAATCTGGATTTACTGAATGTAACTGAGCTTTGTGTTGATGTAACCAAATGTAACTGAGCTTTTTGTTGATGTAACCGAATGTAACTGAGCTTTGTGTTGATTAGATGTGAAGAGACTTGCCGAAAAGGAAGACTGGGTTGTGGACAATGAAGGAATCACGTCATTGGTATGCATTTTTTATTTCAAGTATTTGACTCTTTATTGAAAACAAAAGGAGATGAACAGTGTACGCTTCTGGGTGTTCTAGCCAGCCCATTTTGAGCAGTGTATGATTCTGATGCTGCAGTCTCTAAAGGAGCCCATGGATTGTAAATCTGGGGAGATCAACGTAAGAAGACATTCCTCCTCTCTCTTTTCACTGCTGGTTCGTTGGAGGATAAAGATGATCATTTTTTTTTCTATTCCTCAGATTTTTAATCTAGATGTAGTTCAAGACAAAGCGTGTGAGCAGTGTATTTCTATCATGAAGGTACTGGTCTCTGAATTGTGCAGACAATATCGTTCAAAGTATTGTAAGACTGAAGCTAATTTGTCGATGAACTATGTCTGCGTTGATTAGGTCTTTATTAAGTGTCTGGAGCAGCTCAGCACCTCGACTAATGGAAATGCTGACACCTCGCAGTGAGTTTTTGTCATTTTACATAATTACTGCATTTGATGATATTCATGTTGTGTGGTCATAATGTTAAAGATATAAAGCACTTTGAGTGTCTACAAAAGTGACATAACATGATTTTCGTATTATGTCTAATAATAATTTTACATAAAGTTGCAAGCAAATAGTTAAGACAAGATAAGAGGAGAATTGCCTGCTTGTAAATCCTGTGACTTGATACGTCTTCACATTTCTACTGTTAAGTGATGTCACAGGGTGCAAAGCTAAAGTTCTCCAACGTTGGTCTTAGATGAAAAGGGCGATCGAGAGAGAACAAGGCATCTTATTCCTTAGTTAGGCAGAGCAGAGTCTTGCAGGATCTTGTTGAAGGTTGTTGAAGGACCAGAGTAATAGGAGTTCAGTTAAGAGCTTAGTGTTAGTTATTAGCATGGGTCAGCCTCCTACTCTTCTTGCCGATATGCAATAGGAAGGGACTGAAATGTGGTACATTGGGGTCAGAATTAAGCAGGTGTTAAAACTCTTTGGAGCTGAAAAAACCTGTGTACATCCCTATGCTGAAATGTTTTTGATTCAGATCGCTAGTTTTCATGAACCCTGGGGTGAATCATTTTTACATATGTCTAAGATTTATTCAAATTTAAACCTTTAGCCAATCAGACATCTATGATACACCTTGTCCCACCTCTCTGGACCCATTTTGGTCAACTGGAAATGACAAACATCCATGTTGATGATGGCAGGCTACGTCCGTTATGAGCACCTTGATACGAAATGTGAATGTACAACCATGTTAGATACAGTGAAAGGTTATTAGCTTGCCAGCAGCAAGCTGAAGCTTGTTTAAGGAAGGCAGAGAAACAGCATTGCAGAAGTCAATGCCTGGGTTGAGTAATGCATGATCCAGAGTTGATATTTCTTTTGATGAGAGGAACAGACTCTGATTTCTGATATAGAGGAATGCTGTATGTGTGACTGAATTTTTGTGAGGTTCTAATGCAAGACTGCAGTTAAGGGTGATAAACCAAGCTTTTGGGCTTGTGAGAGATATAGAAATAGAGCCATCAAGTGATACTGAATTTTTTTTTAACAGATATAGCAAGGTCACAAGAGGTTCAGTTATTCATGCAGCTTTTTCACTAACATGTTTTGTAATGATAGGAGTGGACTCTGCCTGCTTTTTGGAGTTTGTGCCCCATATCCGAGATTATAATTTTGGAAAATTTGGCTGAGGTTCTAAGAGGAAACCGAGTTGAGCCAAAGGGATGGTTTTTTACCTCTTATCAATGATTGGTCAATCGCTCAGACAACCAATTGCTCATCATTCATCTTTTAAACAAAGCATTTAGTTTGAGTCTTAAAACCCAACTCATAAAGACCACTGTAGGTTCTTTTGGATTGTTGAAAATAATGATTTTTTTTTATATCTCTGGATGACATTTCAATTCTTTTAAAAAGCCTTAAAATCTGCTCAGTATGTTTTTTTATTCTTTAAATTTATGGAGCTAGAGAATTGTGTTGATTTGAATTATTGACAATTGTAATTTAATAAACCTGAATATTAAATGCCAGTTTAAAAAAGATTTTGAACTTGAATTTCTTTATTTGAATTAGAATGTTCTAACTTGAATATTGAACTTCTGAAAACCACTGATTTTTTTTAGATATAGATGTATTTTCAAACTTCAGATTTTCAATTCAAATTCAGATTGTTTTGGCAGATCTCTAGCTCCATACAAATTCAGGATAAGTATGCTTTGTATGTTTGTTACTGATTAATTAACTTTAAAATATTTTGTTAAGTTTTGTTATGCTAGAGTTTAAAACATTTCTTAAAACAACTTTTTATGAGAAATCCCATAGGCTTGTAATTTCTTAAACTTTCTCTCAGTTTATCTGTGGACTTGGCATCACCTGATCTTTTTGGGACCAGAAATGAAGACTTCATATCAAAACCTGTAAGTTTCTTTTAACTCTATTTTTCAAATCTTCTTTTAAACAATGCAATGATTAAATAATGTTTTTAAAAGTTGCTAGTGCTCACCAAGCAAACTTTGACTGCTATTACCTATACTGTGAACTTCATCAGTGGATGTCTGCAAACAGATATTAGAGGATAGAATTGAGGATGTTCACAGGGATAACAGCAAACTTAATTCTTTTGTTACATGTTCTGAGACTATGTTCAAAATGTAAACAATTCTGTAATTTCATTCTTGAACTGGTCATAGTTTAACAGGGACAGGAAGCCCTGGATGAAAAGATTTTGAGAATAAGAAAGACAGGATACAGGTATTGAGGATGGTTATATGAAATTCTACAAATAAAATCTCACCATGTGATTTAATGATGGTCAACATAATTGTATAATTGACTTGCATGCTGTTGTGACCACTCTGTATTCTATTAACGTAAAGATATTTTAGTATCTTAACGTTTTACTTAGGTTATTTGACAACAGTTTTGGAACTTTACTCAGACGTCAAAGGTATAAAATCATTTAATTCAATATCTGGAATCCTTTTGGGTTGGTTTAGGTCATACACACATTCTCCTCTGTTATCCCAACATGTCTGACTATTTTGAAATCAATAGAGATAAATAGTTGCACCTCCTTGTTGCTATCATCAAGAAAAAGATAAAGGATATCATGGTATCTAAACCCCATAAATGTAATAATGGCACTTTTTACATGAACAAGAATCAACTTTGTTTTTAAATGTGCACACCGGTAAAAAGGTTTTAATTTGAAAGTGATGAATCTGAAGTATAGATAAATAAAAACCCACCTGTCATGTTATAGCATAATGTTTGAGAGCTTTTTAGTGGTATTTAGAGTTTCATTCAAACATAAAATTTTAATTTCATCGAATCATGAAATAATTGATTCAAACAGTTTACTAAATTTTCTTTACCGATTTCTGTGTTCTTTATTTTGTCTATGAAAGCTTTTTCTTGACCTTGAAAAACATCCTGTTTTCTGCCATGGACAACTTTCTCATTCTTTCCATGGCAAAGTTTCTAACGTCAGTCTCGCTCTCGCTCTCTCTCTCTCTCTCTCTCTCTCTCTTTCTCTCTGAGTAGTGCAGTCTCTTGCTTTCATGGTTGGGGTTTCCCCATCTACAGTGAAAGCAGGTTGCAGGTTTCCCCTACATCTCTCTCTCTCTCTCTCTCTCTCTCCCTCTTTCCCACTCTAACTTCAGCAAATAGATGCAAATTTGTCCCTAAAAGTTCATAATTACTTATTTTTCATAATATTATAAACGTATTAGAAAAAAATCTGTCATTCAAGTGTTCATTGTCACGAATTGTCAAACATTATAGTTTACTTTGAAAGGTAATGCTGCATTTTCTGTTACAACCTGTTCTAATGGGAGTCCTCAGGTCTCCTGGGTGGTGCACAATGGTAGTGCACATTAGTGAGACCCACCTCTCCAACCTCTAAAATGTGAAGAGTATTGTGTATGTGTGTATTATTAACCTGGAAAATTATGTTGAAACTGTTGTGTTAAATTTTGTTTGTGTGCATGTGGTTCATTTAGGAGCAGCATCTCCTCATCATCCTCAGTAACTGTCAGTATCTGGAGAAGCACACCTTTCTCAATCTGGCTGAGCACCTGGAGAAGAATGGCTTCACTATGGCAGATAAGATCATCAGGGTACAAGTTCTTCCCTCTCTCTTTCTCTCTCTTCTGATGAGTTGACTTCTTTAAGCACGTTTATGACGCTTGCGTTTCAGTGTTTGATCATTAGTCTTTAAGTATGAATGACTCAGAGTATTGAGGAGAAACTCGTTTAAGGGGATTTCATCTGGTAGTGGTAGACACAAGTCTGCAGAGACTGTGAAGCGCTTGTGAAAGGTTACGGTTGGACTTTACAGTAAATGAAGATGTTTCTGATGCAGGTCACAGCGAATGAGCATCTCTGGGCAGATCAATCTCTTGTGATGTGTAGGTTGTGAGTAAGAGATGGATAACTCACAGAAGAGTGTTAATTGCGGTTTAATCCTAAATGTGACTGAACAGTTTCTTTTAAAATGAAAGTTCACGTGTTTCTTTGAAAATGTACTCATCCACTAGTAGTCTTTTTTTATACAAAGAAACCAATATTCTGAAGAATGCTTATTATGTTGGCTTGAAAAAGAGCTTATTCTGAATAAATTAACTGGAAAACTACAAGGAGTATATATAATATATAAATACCTTGCTATTCAGAACAGACCCCCAAAAAATATGTGCTGTGTTGGGTTGAACATTGGTCCTAGAACATGGCCTTGAATATATTTAATAGTGCAATCTCTAGGTCAAAAAACTCCATCAAACCCTTTTTTAAAAGTAAAACGTTTCTGAACTCTGATTGCACAACATTGTAAGTAGCATCATAGACACGCAGCACAACTCTTATGTGTCATTACCAGAGTTTGGCATTAATCCCCTGAATAATTTAACAATTAAAGGTTGTTTTTTTTCTGAGAAAATTGCCTGTAAGGATTCATGATCTGTCCATCTCTGCTGTTGTACCTAGATGGGGCTTTCCATTCTGGTTTTTGAGAACTTGCCTAAACCCAGATCAGAACGATGGACATGCATGAGTGCTCTCGACTCATTCCACTAGAAGTGTGCAAGGGGCCGTGACTGAAATGAATCATTTCAAAGTTCACATTTGCTTCTATATTACAGGACAGAGATTCTTACAAATAAATGGCTACGTGATGTTCTCAACAAGATTTGTGGAGATTTAAATGTTTTAAACAAGTTTCTATCTGTAGTTTTACGAATGGTTTCCGGCTCTTCATCCTAAACATTTTTGCATTTGAAGCTGGGATCCACTGCAGTTGTGACTAAACTGATGCGGACCTTCCAAATGAGTAAATGAGGTTCTTTAAGATATCTGTGAACTATATACCTTTTGCTCAGTGTGAGCTGGAGCACTTTACAGCCCTGTGACTAGCCAACAGGGAATCTGTTCCTTGATGTCTGTATTGGGGCACAGTTTAGCGGCAACCTTCCTGAAATGCACTTGACACAGCTTTTTTTCAGACATTATTATTATTCCAATTATATTAAGACAAACATACAGTTATAATTACAGTGTATGACTCATCCTCGGTCATTTCTGAATAAACTTACAATTCCCATACACGTTAAAAAAATCATAACAAAAGTATCCACAAATATTACCCATGTAATGCATTTGTTATTAAGTTTAAACATGATATTTCACTTCAATGTTACTTTTGTAATGACCATCCCGAGACATTGTTCACCTGCTAATGTAAACACTATATATGTGCTATGATTTCTGAAAATATTTAAATATAAAAATCTTTCTGCAAAGTAACTTCAATGATGAAGAAATGGACTCTTTAGCTTGCAACTCCACCTTAGCTAACTAGCTGTGTCAAGTACTTTATGTATTATATCAATAAGAAGATATAGTCTTGAATCTTTGTGGAGAAATCAAAGTTCTTGGTGGAGAAAAAAAAATTCTGCGGTGCTGATCATGCCTTGTAGATGTTTGAATAATGTGAACATTCCTTGTAAAAAGTGAGTGAATTTACATTTTCTAGCATCTACCCAGAGACGTTTTGGGAACATGGATTGACTAAATCTGGTATTTTAGAGACAGGATTTGATGGTGTTCTTGACGTTTGTTTATGTATCGTAAAAAACATTTAGAGGTTTGTTAAGGGTTTGAAACCAGCATGTTGATATTAAATTGGTTAGTTATTTAAAAAAGATCCTGAAAGATTTTACAAAATAGACATATGTTTTTTAATTTACTTTTTCAAAGTGATTTATTTCAAGTTCATGTTCTTCAGTTCAGCAAAGATGCTTTGAGACAGTTGGATGAAGATCTGTTTGAGATGTACATTGAGAAGAAGTCTGATCCAGTCGTTGGCTCTCTGGAGCCTGGTATCTATGCAGGATACTTTGACTGGAAGGACTGCCTGCCACCTTCAGGTATCCTGATCAATCCTGAATTAACTCTCATGGACTCTGAAAAATCTCCAGAATGTTTTTATAGAAGACTACTAATGTGAATGTCAGATCAAATTGGACTAGGTGCTTCAAAAGCCCTAACAGCAAAGGTCTAGTTTTGATTCTGCAGTTTCACTGCTGAGTTTCAGTCCTGTTTGTGTGTGTATATTTAGCTCTTCTGGTGCACACTTGAGTAGCTTCTGCTGGATGGGTGAATCATTTGTATATTTTTGAGAACATGTCGCACCTCTGAGACCCAACACAAAGAACTTGTTGATCCTTGCTTAACCAAAGAAATGTGTTTAAGCTATTTTAAAAAAAAATCTTAGTTTTATGTTTTTCTTTGTCTGTTTGGGAGGTAAAAATGTATAGTTTTTTTAATAAATATACAAATGGTTAATGGTGATCTCACAAATGTCCATGGTGACCAGATCTGTCACAGTTTTATCTATGAATAGAATGAGTAAACATTCTTTATTTCTGGTTCAGGGGTGAGAAGTTATTTGAAAGAGGCTTTGGTCAGCATCATCGCAGTTCATGCTGAAGTCTTCACCATCTCCAAGGAGCTGGTTCCTCGTGTTCTATCAAAGATCATCGAGGCAGTAGCAGAGGAAATGAGTCGACTCATGCAGTGTGTGTCTTCCTTCAGTAAAAACGGAGCTCTGCAGGTACACTTAATCAGAACCTTTAGCACTTTATCTTGAGTGTTCCACATTACTTCTAATATCAATTCTCTTTAGGCACGTGTAGAGATCTGTGCGTTACGAGATGCTATAGAGCCATACCTCACATCAGAAAGTCGGTAAGATGAAGCACTGCAACAGGGAGATGTTAGAAACTACCAGTGATTGGATCAATGTGTTTTAATGAAAGTCTCTGTGCCTCAGCTCTTGTTTTAAGCAAGCACTGGAAGCGCTACCACAGCTGCAGAGCGGAGCTGACAAAAAGTAAGTTGAATGTAACCTCAACTAAAATGAGAACTTAACATTGTGTGATTGCTAAACTGAGATCATTCGAAACTAGAACCAAGCATAGGTGTCTACACTCTGAGGCCATGTGGACATGTACCTGGCATGAGATTCCCCATTTAATAAAAAAAAAGGCATCCACATGAGCATGTGTATAAATAAAAAAAAATAAGTTTGTCCACTTGAAAATGCTTCTAAAATGCTGTAAAGAGCAAGTCAATTCAGGAGAAGGCAGCCGACTAATTGGTTAATCTAAAGCTTCTATCAGCTCTGAAGCACATCAGTGTTTTCCTTCAATGACCGGTATATACAGCTCACACAGATAAGAACGTCTAAAAGATAAGATGTCTTTTATAAACAAAAATTTCACACTAAAAGAAAAACGTCCTTTGAACAATCAGTTCTTGTTCAAAACTGCCGCTCTCTCTGTCGTGTCAGCTGAGTGTGTTGCCAGCATTAACAGCATATTGTTGTGGTTTGGCCTGTATTTTCTGTGATTAAATACACTGTTAATTATGTTGTCTGGCTGTATAGTCCTCGGGGTTTCGTGAACAAAACAGCTGCTCCTATAACTCCTCCAAACTCCTGTAACCAAATCAAATGTGGTTACGTTGTCTACACAACAACGATTCACCAGCGTTTAAAAAAATTTAAATAATCTTGACTGCAGTTTAAAAAAAAAACTCTTGAACAGTTCACCCATGATCAAAAAAAACCCAGTTACAAAATAACAGGTATGTATGGACAGACCCTGAGACTTTTCACAAGATGTCTATGCGGTAGGTGTTTTAACATTTTTACCCACTTCAGATAATAGGATATATTAGACTATTATGTAAATTTGTAGTTTTCAATCCCTGATGGAGATTGTGAAATAATTTTAAGCAACTAAACAGTACTCAAAAAACACAACAGTATTGCAATCATGTTTTTTGTGTGTGTGTTCATTAACATTACTAATAATATGCTACTCAAGTCTGTCCTGTGTGTGATCAGAATGTGGCTCGGATGTGATACGCCTCCGCAGTAGTCATTGATGCGAATGCTCTTTAGTCACTCATCTGGGTTTCTTAATATTAATGTTGTATCAGAGCTAACGTTATTTGTACTTAATTAAATTAAGAACATTGATATGTAAGAGGACAAGAATCATGAAATAATGGCAGTTAACAGAAAGTTTTGTGTACCTGAGTGCCTCCCTGTATCGATTTTAAGTCTCCAGTAATTTCTGTTTGGAATTGTGGTAATATAGATAAAAAAAAATTGCATTAGACTAAATGTGAAATTGACATGAATCGTTTTTTTTTATTGAACTGTTCAGACCATTATGAAAATAACTGTTACACGTCACATAGGGGCAAAAAGAATTGGGTTTGTGTTACTTTGGGCTTCTGTCAGAGTGCAGCAAGTGATGAATAAACTCTGCTCTCTTGTTTCAGGCTGTTGGAGGAGCAGCTGAACAAGTTCAAGAGCAGTATGAAGCTACAACTTAATTGCTTCAAACTTGCCTCCTGTCAGCCTGTGAAGCGATAAATCTTCTTGGAGCCCCAACATTTCAACAACACTGTTTTAACAATTCATTTCACCCTTCATGAAGTCATGAAACGCCATTAAAGACCAATTCAAAGCCACTAATGTATTTTTACTGCATAAATAATAAAAATTAAAAAACAGGTTCTTGTCCAGCTTAATGATCACACAAAAAAATTATGGTAACACTTTTCAGCAAGGGTACACAAATTACCATGAATGGATGGTTTGATTTACCATTAATTAATTCTTCATTAGCTCATGAGTAATTATGATCTATCATGAGCTCAAAATATTTACTTACAACTTTATGGATGAACAACTCATTAATTAGTACATGAACTGAGCTGGATAAACCATAATTTTTTATTCATTAAACAAGATCATGGTGTTTTCAAAATTCATCAAAAACTACTGTATACTTTAAATTATTTCAAATCTACACATTAAAAGGTATTATTAGTATTATAAATAGTGTGTAAACAAGATTCATCAATAGCATCAATGTATTATGACTTCATATTTGTGACCCCTCTTTTAAAGTGATGACCTACAGTTATTCCTTTAATTAAGGATTAAGTAATTTTTGATTTTTTTTTTAACTGAAAGTAATCCAATTGTAATACAGACACTACTCCTTCAATTACAATTCTGAGATTATTATTGCGAGTAAAGAGATTGCCATTATCTAAAAGTAATATAATGGATTACTGTGTTTACAAGTAACTTGCTCAACACTGCACTTGCAAAAAATGCTTTTTCATTCATTGATTTGAAGAATTGCTTTGTTCACAGAAGATTTTCAAGTTTATGTTGAAGACATCATGATCCTGTGTAATATAAAAAAATAATGATTTATTTGCGTACATAATAACGTGCATGAAGTTGTGAATGAAACACTAAACTCATGATGGAACTGATGAGCTATTAATGCAGTAACTAATAATTAATTCATTCATGCATGCTTACATTAATCATAATAATTTGTAGCCTTACCGCCAAGTGTTAATAAATCTACAAACCTTTTAAAACATGCTTGTTTCTATGTGCTGTAATCTGAGCGACATCCTAAAACATTGTTCCCACAGGACAGGTTTCTCTCTGATTTCCACTGTTCACAAGCTTAAGACTCTGTTATCTCAAACATGTTTTGGATCTTTTTTTTATCTGCCTACAGAGTGGAAAAGTCCAATTAAAAATTTCCCTTTGCTGCTGAGCCTGAGATTCACACACCTACTCCTTCACCTGATGCTACGAGGGGAAAATATTGATGTGTTGAAATTAGTTCATCTATTTATTATTGTCCTGTTCATCCAGATACTGAAGATCAGCTTCAATTAAATGACTGTGAATTTAGCCGAATAGAATACTAGGCAAGAAAGTATTTGCATAACAATTTATGGCAACTTGCATATTTGCACAGACACATTTTAAAACCAATGTTTTCTGTAAAGAATGAAAACTGAATAAGTCTTTCCCTCAGTGATGTCATCAAGCTGAGACGGCCTGCTCCATCCTGTTTCCAAACCACAAACACCATCCTGTGTGTGCATCATTTGTCAATGTCGTCATTTGCCAACTTTATTTATACTCTCAAACTTGTAAAGCTGTTGTGGTCCTTGCTTTAATACATTAATTTATGTGAGTTCTTGAAAAATCCAGTGCCTGCCATAATACCCGGGTATAATGTAGCTGAGTTTTTACAAGTATGCAGTGGATGTCATTGATTCCTTTCAAGAGAATACCCTCAAAATTGCCCTCAAAAAAGATAAATTTATAATATAGTGTGAGATGCTCCTACATTTAAAATTTTTTATTTCTTATTCTCTTTGAGAAACAACCTGTAACGACTTCATTTATATTCGAATGTGTTAACTAATAAAGATATTTTTTTTAAAAAGGTAAATATTTAAAACATCACATTGGATATCTTTTTAGTTTAAAGGGATTAACAGTTAACTGATTAGGAATAGGTAAAAAAAAAACATGTTCAATTCTAAATAATTTTACACAACACATCTTTCTTTGCTTTTTTATTAAAACATAAAACACTATGACTATGACAAAATTTTTTGTCAAAATAATTTTTTCAAGGGCAATTTTACAAGGCCATTGGATACTATATACAACATCACATTTTGGCATCCTCATACTTTACAGTGTACTGGAATTAATAATAAAAACACATACGGACATAACTTAAGGAACATGGTACATTCATTCATTTTTCTCAGAATTAAAACACCATAAATAGTACATTTCAGTTTATCCCGGAACAAGTTATCTCTGAGATCTCTAAAGCACCAAGTCCATAGTAGAAAAACAGTTCTTAGAAAACCTGGATTTTTTTTTAAGTTTAACCCAGGGTTCAAACTTAACCCTGGGTTTGCTTATTCACCAGCACTCAAGTTTTTTACAAATACAGTTTAACCCTTAGTTTTAAATGATAAAAAACAATGAGTAGAAATCACTACACCAGTATCAAAACTTGGTTTAAATCAGCGTAAGTAGCTTAAAGAGTTTGCTTGGCTAAAAAGCCAATGAGGTCAGTTTAGTGGGGTGCTGCTATAGTGTGGGATGGCTCGGTGGTAATCCTGGCTGCCCGACAGACTGTGTTCAGAAGGCAGATGAGGAAGCTCATGGCTCCGGATATAGTTCATGTTGCCAGGGTGAGTGAGGATGAGGAGCTGCCAAGCAAACAGTGGTTCCACCTTCCACACCAGGACAGGAGTTAAACGTGTGTTCACAAGTGTTTGAGAAGGAACAAATCTTCAGATTTTCAACATTTTAAAGACCTACCTGCACTGTGATGCCCCTTTGTGGTCTTTGAGCATCCTCACGCTCATCCTCAAAGAATAGTAACACTTGGGAAGAGGGAGCAGGACGGGTGTGGAGCGTGTAACTCTGTAGCTCTAACAGAAATAAGCAGATGATTATTCACAGCCTGATACAGACAGTTCAATGCTTGTAAAACCTGACTGATTTTACCACAAACAAAACAAATTTTGATTAGGAATGGCCTAAATTATGGACCAGTATTTGCCTCTCTTCAGATGTGGATAGAGTAGCCAAAAAATACTCAAGTAAAAATACTTGTGAAAATATTTACCCATGTAAGACTAAAAGTAACTTAGATATTTTACTTGAGTAAAAGTATATAATGAAAAATGAACTCAAATAGTTAATGAGTTACTTCTGATCTGAACGATACAAAGCAAATTGTCAAAAGATCATCTAGTTATCTCCTCAAAAATAACTTTCTTCACCTTTCCAGTCATGTAAACGCACATAATCAAGTTATATTAAATAAGTATAAAATTGTAGTTTTGTTAAAACATGTAAAACAAATATTTCAAATTAACTTTCAAGATTCTTGTACTTAAATCTAGGAGCACAGACTAACACAAACTTGTGTGTTTCTGAGGGACATCCTGAGATTCTGTTCTGTTTTATGTGATTTCCACTGTTTACAAGCTTAGGACTCTGTAGGACATCTCAAGGAGTTTGATGCCTCTCCAATCACCTTCATTAAATAAGTAACTGTTGCTTGACTGTGTATTTAGTCGAATAGAATAGGATATGCTAGCAGCATCTCTGAGAGTAAAAGGGCACTGTTGATCGAGTAGCTGGCAAACTCTTGTATTTTATTGTACTGTAACTCAAATGTATCTAGTAAAAGTAGTGTTTTCACAAAAAATTACTCAAGTAAAAGTGCATGCTTTTAAAAGTACTCAAAAAGCACTAGTTATCCTAAATGTATTCAAATAAATGTGATTAGTTACTACCTACATCTGCCTCTCTTCACCAATTCTTTGACTGACAAACTAGGCTAACCAACTCTAGTACCACTAACCAATGCCATCGATGAGACACTGAATAAGGGTTACTGTGGGTTTTGAATCGAAACATGCAAAAATGAGTCTTTTCACACGAGTAAGAAATGACTCTAGATCAGTTTCTATGATCATGGATATGACTGTAAAACCAGTGTCTACTTCTGCACTTGTGATTAGGTAAAGTTCTCAGTTTTTTTTATATCCGTCTTTAAAAGATCTTTTTTTAGAATTATATGATAGAAAAGCCAGTCTAATCAGCAATTCGGCACTTACATTTTACATGAATTTGTATACATAAAATATTTAAATGGACATACAACAATGAAAAATCCCAATTAAAGCAACTTGGTCACTTTTTCTTTTTCAGATCAACGTTTCAATGTAAACCTAACAAGTGAACACCTTCCGAGTTGATGAGTTCTGTTTGTTAGGTATGTTTCTGAAGCTTGACATCTGTGGTTTCCAACCATCATTTGCTGGAAACTACTTTAAGCATCACTTCAATCAGTGCAAGTGGGTGTCTGAGTGTAACAGATGGCTGAGACCGCAACTATCACTAAATATCAGGCCACAGATAATGTGACACACTTCTTACTGTAAATGCTTTCTAGCCTGTTTTTGTGTAAACTGTTTATCTTTGGAGATTTGGAAACATAGAATTTTAACCGTATGTAATTGTTTATAAATGACAGTCATGGGTGCACAGAGTAATAAAAAGCTCTTCCCTCTCAGTCATTAGTTCTCTGATAATGAATGTGAGAGCTGTGCTGACCGGTGATGAAGAGATGGGTGTCCAGTAGTTTGCAGTTCTGTTCTCTCTCCAGCTTCTGGGGTTTTTCTGTCTGTGGTGCATGAGCGCCTGTCCAGAATACCCTGCAGGGGCAGCAGCGGCGAGCATACAGGCCATCAGGGGCCATCCAGAGCCTGACTCCTCTTTCTAGAGATACCCCGTCAGTGGGGGGAACTTCTACCAGTTCTGGAGCCCCAGGGGAAGCAAAGGCCTGTCCCTCTCGGCTGGGGGCCACCTGACACCCCTCCGGACTGCTCACGGTCACTTCTCGCACCAGGGCATCACGGTGAAACACCATCACATGCAAACGGTAATCTGAGAAATGAGAACAGTTTTATTTTATGCTCTTATTTAATCACTTGAAATTTTAATTTATGCATTTGGTAGGTGCTTTTGTCCAAAGCAACTTACAATAGAAAAGAGACAATTTGTAATTTGTTACAAAGCCAAAGTATAACTCGTGTACTCACAACAGGAGTTTTATGAGCTGATCTATCAACCATAGAAATAAAATTAAAGAAAGAAAAGGAATTATTTTCTTACAGATTGTAAGTGTCCCTTGAAGACAAGTGTTTATAATTGCTTTTTGAAAGTTGTTAGTGTTGCTGGGTTCCTGACTGGAGCAGGGAGCTTGTTCCACAAACCAGGGACAGTGAGAGCAAAAGTAATTACTTTTGTGTTAAATTTTTCCTCATTAGCTTTCCACCTTATTTACAGATCACTCAAAGTAGAAAATCTGCTCTCAGTCTTACATTAATAAACAAGTTTAACATCCAGTCCTGTTCTTTAAAAAAAATATGTATTTGGACAGTATAGCAAAATTATTAATTATTTTATTAACATTATTTTTAAAACATATTATTACTTTTTTTTATTTATTTTAAAATCACTTTTTTGTCTTAAAAATAATGATGTTTCACTTTAGATCTTTCAACTTGAAGAAGCTTGTAAATGAATTGAGATTTTTCACATAAAGCTGTGTACATTCATATATTCAGGTTCTAGCCCTACCATACTAGCGCTATCTTAGACCAGATGACTGTGAAAATCTTCTATCTTGCAGGACGTCCATTATATCGCTCAGAACTCTGCAGATGATCCAGGACTCTGCAGCTTGTCTTGTCTTTACGGATCTCTCAAGAAGCCCATATTACTTCCCTATGCGTCTTTTTTGCCTTTAGCGTTTCCTGGTTTTGTCTCATGAATGGCAGAAAATCCCTCACCAGAACTTTCTCACTCACTGTTCCCAGTTGGTGGAATAGTCTCCCTGACAAGTCAGCAATGCTAACAACTTTCGAAAACAATTAAATATTCTTGTCTTCCAGGAGCACTTAAAATCAAGCTCAGTGTTTTAAAATTGTTGTCATCATCTGTGTGTTTGAAGTACCTGAGAGGGCCAAAGTCTCAGCAGACCTCATGCTGCTGTCCAGAGAGAACGGTGACGGCTGGGCATCGGAAGCATTGCAACTGTAGAAGGACCCACTAAACTGGTAACCTGTCCAAACACATACACATCAAGGCTCATGTTCATAACTGCATGTGTGTTCTCTTTAAAACAGTCCGTACCAGAGTCCCAGCGTGAGGAGTATGGGCTCTGGCTGTAAGGGAGGTCAGTCAAGGTGGGATATTCCCTCCATCCTCTCTCTGCAGTAGACATGTAGTTACACACCTGGATGAACGAGCACAAATTGCTTAGTGAGTGGATCAAGAGCCAAGAACAAGTGAGATGTTTCATTCACACCTGTGGTGGTGCTGCTGCTGCGTAAGATGCATGGACTGGGTAGTTAGGCGAGCTTGAGTTGGACTGTGAGTCTTCAAAAGCTCTGGGTCCTGCAATGTTACACAATATTTACTATTGTCCTCTTCAATTACTGGGAGGCATTGACAGTTGGTTTCAAAAATCATTTAAGTTTTGCTCTGACTTTACCTTTTTTGGATCCTTCTGGAACTATTCTATATACTTTGTAGGGGTCAGATATATCAAGCTGACTGCGCTCCATGAGCTCCTCAAAGTCATTACTCTTATTGAGGGCGCAACGAAGACGTGTTTTCCAGGTCGGTGGGTCAGGTTTGTCAATGCCCTCCCGGAACTTTCCTTTGAACAAAGCCCAAGCCTGAAGGAAACCAAGTCAAAGAAATTAACCACTCCAGATTTTTTTTTTCAGAAGACCAAAATGATCTAGTCACTCATTTCATTTGTAGTTTTTTTTGTCTAAACCATTTTGTTCCAACTCATGTGTCCAACACCTTTGAGAAAACCACCAGTCCATTTCAACATTATAACTACAGAAGCTAACACTACCAGTCACAGACATTTCATTTAAACCAGGGTAACCCAACAAACCACCATATTTGAACCAGAAGCATCTTATTCATTAACAAAACCCCATTGAGCCGCTTTAGGAATGGGATGAGTTGCCAATCCAACTTGTTAGAGATGCTGCAGGGACATGGAGGTTCAATTGAATCACAGTTACTTGAATGGCTAAAGTCTATCTATCTAGGCTAAAGTTCCTTTGTTTTTTTTATATATTTTTTTATATCAAAGTTATTCTTAGCTATAGGTGCAGACTTACCATTAGGCCAAAGTGGTTGGCTACTTGGTGCCCCCAATTTTTGAGAAATTCTCAGGAGGCTTTTTTTTACCCTTTAAATTCACCAAATTGAAGCTTTTCTTTACATACATGTTTACATGTTAAGTATATCATGAGATCAAATGTAATACATGTAAATTGTAACTTGAAAACTAATATATATATATATTAGGCAATAAACCTGAAAGTTTTAGTCTTTCTGTACACTCCATTTGAAAGGTATAGTTTGTTACATAAGTTTGTTACATAAATATATTTATCAAACAATTGAATAAATAAAAGGGGGGCTCCTCTGTGTCTTTGTTTGCCTTGAGCCCCAAGATAACCACAGCTATTCTAGGCACTGCTATATTCACAATGCAGACTAATTCAAGTAGTGTTTTATTGGAGAATAACTAAAGCATTTGTCTGAAGTTAGAACACTGCCTCATCATTGGCTCATTAACCCCTTCTCTCGCATCATTGATGAAGAATGTACCTTGAATAGAGCCGCATCCTCCTCTCGGTTGTAGTCCTGTTTCCCCGCGTGTTTCCAGGGAATTCTAAAGATGCTCTTCTCCTCGTTCTCCCACACGAGTCCGGGGTATTTTCCGGTGTCCACTTGCTCAATCAGCCACTGACGTAACTTTCCATTGCCGGAGCCCCCGGCCATCCCTCGTTCTTCATCGGAACACATCTGAAATGAACAAAATGTTTCATCCTCTGTTGGTTTTTGAACAGAAATAGAATCACGTGAAGGAAGGTGTGCTTACTGCATGTATAGAGGAGAGGATCTGGCTCTTGCTTCTCTGAGACCTTTCGGGTTTTGAAATGTGTCAGGAGCGTAGTTTAGTTTTCGACCGCGTCTCTGAGAGGTGTGCATCAGCTGGGCGGAGACTCGAGGGTTCCACGCACCTGCAGCGCGCGTGAGATCTGTCGACGGACGTCCCGTAAACACGCCGGGGCGTGGGTGGGGCGTGGGCGGAGCGGGGCTCCACATCAACCCACACCTCCCAAAGTGGGGTTTTTTGGCCTTCAATAAAAAGATTTTTATCATTTCCTTGTAAAATGTCAATGATTTGTTCAGATTGTTATTCGGTTATTTCGTATGCTTTTAGTCTGAGCTTAACCCCTTCAGACTTGAATTACAATAAATGTGTAAATAATGTGTTACAATAAAGCAACGGTAACTGAACATCAACATTAAACTAAAATCCAACCGCCAATTCAATAGAAACTTAGCTTAATCGTTCAATTAACATAAGCTCAAGAGGAGCTTGGCTGATAATATTGTCCCTCCACTCATCTATTACATATTCAATGTGATTAAAAAAGAACACCCCAACTTTGAAAATGTGTATTTATTAAAGAAACATGATGGAACCTTGGGTCATTAATCAATGTGTCCTTATATTGACAATTGAGGAGCGTAGCTCTGCTTTTCTTCTTTGCAGCATTATTCTTTTTGAATCATCCTGCATAAGATGTGACCTTAGGGAAAACATCAATGTTGTGAAAGCTATCCCTCCTTCCACCCATTGGCCACTTCTGCTGTGAAGTTTTCACATGGGTGTAAATGAAAATCTGCTCACTTCTGGGATCAGCCTCAAGCGGCGAGGAACAGCAGTTCAGTCACTTCCTATTTCACATTTACATTTATGCATTTGGCAGACGCTTTTGTCCAAAGCGACTTACATTAGGGGAGAGACAATATGCAATTTGTTACACCGTCAAAGTCTATCTTAGCTTCTCATAATAGAATCCCCTCACATATGAGGGGAGCAGGAGATTGTCCAGTAGATAGCCCCTTACCCAACCCCCTACCCATTTTTCCTTTCACCCTACAACCAATGAAAACTTGTTGGCGGAACTGCACATTTAGTCCCAACTCGATTTGCAGTCTGCAGACAGGTGTACTTATCTCAAAGTGGCTGTCAGAAGTGAGCAGATTTTCATTAACACCCATGTTAAAAATGGTCAACTTCACAGTTGAAAAAAAAAACATATTTAAAGCCTCTAGGTGTTTTATTCCTATCTCTAGTTTTACAATTCATGACAAACTTCAAGGGGTGAACTTTTTTATTATTCTTTTCTTTAGATTGTATTAAACTTTACATTTTCTTTCATAATAAAGGTATGAGTTAATAATAGGCGCTGAGGTTTCTTTCTCACCAATTTGGATCCACCAAGCAAGCTTTTTTTAATAACGTTTGTCAAAGAAGAAGTGCCAGATTTAGCCGAACTCATATAGTTTTCCTTTTTGACCCTCATTTGCTTTCTGCTACAAACGTATGGTGACGTCACGAATCACTTGAATCACTCAAATTGCCCCTCGCTTGACTCTCACAAAAAACTCGTAAGATTTTTGTCACGTCACAAATCGATAGATTACATAGTCAATGGCGCTATCTGGTGGGTGTGTTGTATAACACCCACCAAACGGGAAACCAAGCCATTTGCAACAAAACTATTTTAAGTTTGAATCGATTCATTGCAGCAGCGCCCTCTGTGTCTTGGAGCTGTACTGGAGCTGAGTGAACAGACGCCGCAACTATAGTGAGCGAAATAAACTTCATATCAGAAAAGAGCAATTATTTGTCCCGAGAGCCATACGGCTAGCATAAACAGTTGATTCCAATTTATGACTATAGTGGGTCATTGAATGAATAAATGAGGTCACGGTGTTCAAAGTAATGCAGTTGACAAACAAGAAAGGACCGATGACGCGATTTACTGGAAACTTGAGAGGTAGTTTCGGTCTCTGGATCGCCACCGTGCGCTGGTCTCAGAATGCCGGATGATAACATAAACTGTGAAACTGAGCTCGAATCTACGGATTTCTTTGATGAAAGCTGTATATTCTGTTTGATAGCAAAGGGTGAAGATCCAGACACGAAGATCCTGGCGCAGGTGAGGCGCTCGTCTTCTCCCGAACATTTCTTGTTTGTCATTGTGTCATAATCATACATGCAATAATATGAGAAGACATGTTTAAATATTAGATCTGTAAAGATTGTTTTGGTTTCATTTGTTATACTGTTCAACGTGGACGTGACGTACGGTGGCGTGTACGTGACGTCACCCATGTTTTATTGAGGGGTACGGTGTATTGAGGGGTACGGTAAATTGAAATAATGTTTTAGTTGAATTGACAATTTTTTAAGATTTAAGAGAAACATAGTGGATCTTACCAACTTCAAGAGACATTTTGGGGAATTTTCTCTCTTGATATATCTGACGTTTCAGAATCAGTGATTGCATCTGGTGCTTTTTAAAAAATGAAGGGCCTTGAAGCTCCCTGAAAATTTGACTCTCATATCTGCTGAACATGGCAGAATTGATAAATGCCGACCTTATGTGAAGGAAAAAAACGGGGTAATGATGAAGCAGTTTAATTATTTTAAAAAGCAACCCAAGTGAGGGGCCCTTAAAAAGTTGGGGGCCTGAGACAGTCACCTACCTTTGCCCTCCAGTGTTTTTAAGTAATGTTAGAGCTCTATTTTAAACCGTACTATTTTAGTGTATGCTTTGCCAATTGCATTTATGAACATAAGATTTTCAATAAAGAACAAATAAAGAACAAAATATATTACTTTCTCCAAAGGTTTGTTATAGACAAATACAATCAATTTATCATTTAACATAATTCCAGAGATTTTTCAGCCAAGCTAATAATATAGGCTTGGAGTTCATTATTAATGATGCCATCTGTTGAAGGTGAATTCACATTTTAGACCAGAAAAAAAGTTTGCTGTACAAAAAATAATAATTAGAAGTGCAATAAGTTTGGAATAACATCAAAATTATTTTAGATTTTGATTCGCTCCCATCGCTTCATCCCTAATGTTCATGTAGACTTTTGAAACTTTGTATAGAGGTTCAATCAAGCTGAAAGAGAAGAAGCACATCAAACCGAGGCCTGTAACTTTGTTTTTAGACTGAACTATTTTTTAGTTACAGAGCTTGAAATGAGCATGATTCCTAAACGTCTCGACGTATCAGTGCCATTTCATCATCACTAGTTTTATATTTCTTATATTTGCATTTTAAGTCATGATTCAATAAGTCTTAATTGAAATGCAGATGTTTTTTGACAGGATGAGGAGATTGTGTGTTTCAAGGACATCAACCCTGGTGCTCCTCTTCACTTCCTGGTTATCCCAAAGAAACACATTCATAGCTGTTTGTCTCTCAGCGCAGACCATATAAGTCTCGGTAAGAGGATTCTGTTTGGTTATTTGCTAGTACATTATCTGTTATTGCAACTCCTTTTAACTTTTCAATGTTCAAGTCATTTGTTAATGTTGAATCTTGCAGGAATATGTCATTTTAATTAGCAAGTGTGTGATCATTAAAAAAACAGTTCCATTAGATTTTCATGAGCATGATCAATGGACCACAATTTAGTAACATTTTTATAAATGTTAACTGACTATTTTGTGAATAGTTCAGAGAATGGCAAAGATGGGAAGAGAAGTACTTGAAGCCAACAATTTGAGGGATTTACAGGATATTAGGTATTCGCTTTACACCAATCACAAGGAAAAATTTGAACGAAGCAGATATTAGCTGACTAAATGACTGTTTCAGTTTGGGTTTTCATGTGCCTCCAAATATCACCGTGCCACATCTGCACCTGCATGTTCTTGCTCCTTATAGCCAGCTCTTCAGCTGGTCGTTTGTGAAGTATACGAGCTCCTGGTACATTACTGTGAGTAACCTACCAATATCTCTGTTTATGTTTGTAAAAGCTTCTTTTTTTAACTATTTCACCTAAAATTCCATTTCTCTGTTTGTATGTGTGTTGTGATGTAGGAGGACGTGTTGATACAGACTCTACTGAAGACTAAAACCAGATTACCAGAAGAGGGCACAACAATTAAATGAGAATCTGTTTTTGACTGAGACATGGTTTCACGAGTCACTTTTCAAGATATCAGTTCTTGAGTGGTTTATTTTTTATCAATCACTTAATTGTATGGTATTTAAAATGTTCCAAAGCATACAACCAACTTTCTAAGGAAATTAATAGAGTGATGGATATTATATATTTTAGTGTCCACATGTTTTATTTTGAAAATCGTATTTGATGAAGTTTATATTTATTAGTCACTGCTGTATACAACTTTAAACACATTAAACACTTAAGGAGGTTTGTTAGTGGGTATCAAAATGAGATCTGGGTGTATTTGTAAATAGAATTTAATATTGTAATTTAATAATTAATAATAGAATTTAATAATTCTAAATGAACCAGTTGAAGGGATCTACATTGTTACTTTGAATTAGTCTGAACTAAATCAAAGGGTACGTAAATATTATTTAACCATTGTTATTCCTTAAATATTGTTAAAGCAACTAATAAGAACTGAATAGAGTAAATTACTTAAATTGCGCTTGCTCAGAACACAGGATCTCCATGTGACTGTCCTGGCATGGCCGGAAGCTCATCTGGGGAACGGGTGACACCTCTCTCCCTTTAAAACTGGCATTCAGTCCCTCTTTTCTCTCCTATTGTCTTTGACAGAGCTGCTGGTTCTGCTTTCTTTAAAGGTAGTTTGATAATTTAAAATTGTAATAGATACGGAACACATTTTCATTGAGAACATTTAGCGTATTTTTAGATTAAAATGCTGTTTGGTGAAAATCTGTATTTTTTTACTCAATGTGAATTTTTGCTCTGTGGTTAAGATGGCATAATTCAGTTGTGTAAAAAGTTAATTGTGTACATGTAAAATTCGACAAGACAATTAAAATGAAATGAAATAGTTTTAACTTTCTGACTCAATATGAATTTAGTCTTTTGGTTTATTCTGCCTAAAATACATTGATTTGAAAACTTAGTTTTGAGGAAATGTGTCTTAAGTATAATAAGTTGATCCAGCGAGATTCAATTGTGCACAAGTTAATTGTACAATGTAATTTAAATGAACATGATTTGATCTTATTAGATTATTTTGAATTTTTCAAAATACTCAACAAAAGGTTAGATAACACCATTAATTTTGTGCAAATGTGTTAATAAATTATGCTGATCCAATGATTATTTTTAGTGTAATAACCAATGAATGCTCCCAATATTGAGATGCTATTGGTCTATGGGTGTGTGCATTTTGAGCTATTTCAAGCATCAACATTACACAAAATAAAAATAGATTGTAAAACAATTTGGGACAATAAAAACGTTACATACTAAATATTTTGTTATTCGGTAAAAGAGCGTTTGTTACTAGGGTTATTAACAGCATATGTAATGTATAAAAAAGTTGTTTGACAAGGTTCACACCAGTGTAACTGGGAATAGAACTGTGTTTTACTTCCTCGTACTTGAAGAGATATAAATACATTCTGAACATGTTTGTTTAAAAGTGAAAATATTTAAGAAATCTTAAACTCATGTTGTGTAAAGAAAAACTAGAAACAGTGCAACATATAAAGGTCTGTGAAAGAAAAACACAATAGCACTAGCAACAAAGAACTCCTTTGAGCTAAACTTATTTTAAGCCACGTTAAGTAATCAAACAATAAAGCCAATCCATGACAAGAAACATTCAACATAACAGTATATACTTTATTAAGAATAGGATAGAATAGAATAATAACTTATAGTGACTGCAAATATGACATGCTCCATGTTCTAAATATTACAATGGCATAAAATGTGAAATCATTTACAACAAAGAAAATCTAAAATAATAAATTACAACCTTATGAATATCCCACACAATACCAAGGTAACATAGATAATGTTCAGTTGGATTTGTTAACGCTCAACTGCAGCCATGAACGGGATTCACAGAATAGATTTGGATAATCACAATAGTTATTTAAGTCAATTTTTCAATTGTGTCCAAGTTACTTATCCCAGTATTGTTCACTCCAATTTTCTACAGCCAACGTGTTTCTTCATCCCATAAAGAACTCAATGAGTTCCATCCTTTTTGAAAGTTAAAAACAAAGCTATACTTTTCTTCACTGCTTCAGGGTTTCTGAAAACCAAAATTTTAGGCCTTAAAAATGTGATAAACTCACTGATCTAGATCTCAAATAATTTTCACATCTTTTATTTCTCTGAATTCAATTTAAAGCTCATTTGATGTGTCATTTGAGTTTCCAGAGTCTGAAAAAATGCTAATGAACACTCATTAATGCTCAAAACCCTAAAAAGGTATTGTTAGGGTTGCCAGATATTGACATAAGACTGATAAATGTAGTTCTTTTTAAAAATGTGACTGTAATAGTTGCCAGAGTTTGAGAAAACCTTTGTAAATTCTCAAAAACATAAAATTGATGATTAGGGTTTCAAACAAATTCACTGAAACATACTGTTTATCATGCAAAAACAGCCTTGTGTGTGTTTTTGGTTTTATGAAACAGGTCTTAAATTTGACCTTATGAAACCTGCAGAAACCTGTGCTTAGATTTCCTCATATTTTTGCACATGGAAAACACCCACAGAACATTTTCTTGAATGGGTTGTTATTACCATGTCTCTTGGCCTCACCCAGTTTGATTAGAACCTCTCCAAGCTTTGCATCCGTTTTCTGGACATTGTTCAAAATGTAGTCAGTCATGGGCCCTTGTTCCTCCACCAGCATGGCCACATCCATGAAGACTTCATGAAGGCTCTGAAGTCGGCTTTCCAGGTCCAGAAGGTCTCGATGGCGACTCTCGATCTGGTTAAGCGCAGCGCGTGCTGTTTTCCCTTCAGATACAATGTTATCATTAAAGATGTTCCACTGCCCATTTTCCAGCATTTCTTCAATCTGGTCACCAGATACCTCTCGGCCCACTATCTCCATCTGTCGCTGAATGTGCTTCTTGCAGGACTCCTTGTGGCTCATCTCAGCCTCGTTGTATTCACTCATCACATCCTGGAAATTGTTGCTCAGAGTGGCGTACTGTGTTCGGGCGATTCTGGCTACTGCAGAATTAACGCCATGATCTTCTTCCAGCTCTTTCGCATGTGCATCCATTTTGTGCAGACGTCCCAGAACATCCATTCCTCGCGTTTTTATGTCCCCAGCGATGACATTGGCATCCTGTTTGACGTGTGTTGTGCGAGTGGGTTCGCTGAGTATCCGTGTGTTTTGGTCCCTAAGTCGCTTGACCTCGAGACGGATGAGGTGAATCTCTCGCCTGGCTTCCTGAGCTTCGTCAAGCACTGACTCCATCTCATTGCTGTTGTCAAAAATGACCGCTTGCTGGGGGAAATCCTCCAGGTCCACATTGCTGAAAGAGTCAGATTCCTCCTCTTCTAGGTGGCTGATGGTCTCTGAGATGGTCTGAAGATGATCTAGGCGGTCCCTCATGATTGCTAGTGGAAGAACGAACAGTAAGTAGCTGTCATGTTTGTTCACAGATGGTTTGGTTGAAGTTAAACAAACTGATTTTATCTGTTAACATGATTCACATAGAACTGCGACCCCTTAAATGGTGAATTGCAGACTTTTCCTCTTTTTATGCTGGCTTGAAACAGACCAACAGACTGATCTCTTATTATACATTCTTCTTCTCAGTCTACATTCTACATTATATCTTTTCCAAAGCACATCAACAACTTTGGTTAACCCTTGAAACTGCTGTGATTAAATTTGCTACTACTTTTCAAACTGATTTCCAAGATTTCAGGGACATTGCCGATAATCCTGGCAAAATTTTGTCATGACAAGGACAACTATGAATTTGCTGTTGCCGTTTGACAAACCATGAGGTTTCTGCATGTATAAGAACACATACATACTTCAAGAGTATTTCAGCATATTTGTATTGTCCCTTTAGAGGGGTTAAAATGTTTCCACTGATGTATAATGATCATTTAAATCCAATAGTAGAGGATTTTTTTGTGACCACAAAATGCAATGATCTCAAAGGCTCTGTAAAGCAGGGTTCCCCAAATCCGGTCCTGGAAGGCTGCAACCCTGCTCTAGCATCCATAATGTTTTAGCTTCATACAATCAGGACCTTAATTAGTGCAACAGATATGTTTCATGATGGTTGAACCAAAATGTGTTGTTCTCCAGCCCCCCGGGAACAGATTTGGAGACCCCTAAAATAATACACAGCACTGTACAGAAGTTTTTGTCCCTTGTATGTTTAATAATGCTTACTTATGATAGCTTCTTGCTGCCTGCAATTTTACTCATTATATTGCCTTTTTGAAGATATGATTCATTATGGTTACTCTTTAAAAGTATCAAAATAGTTTAAAACATTTTAAACTTCTCAATACTTCATAAATGAATAAAAGCACTGTTTGGAATATTGTTCTAATTTTCCACTATGTTTCAAACGGATGTTTTATTACACTTTAAGATCTTCTTGCTCACGTTAACATATTGTCCAGTTTTTCTTTGTGTGGTTGGAAAATTTAAAGAATGTGTAGTTTAATGTCTCTTGGCTTTAATCCTGTAATTTTAGGAGTTCACTCCAAAAACACAAATCAATATATTTACAAATGATACAAGCATTAGACCACATCTGCAATTAATGCTCGATTAAGCTAGTGTGAATGAATAATCAAATGATAATCGTTCCTGGATCAAACACTTTTGCTTGAAAACTTCTAAAAGCGAAACACTTCTGCATTTTAAGGGCTTGATATCTTCTGACTGTAAAAGAGAAGATAACATTTCCTTATCTGTTCAGAAAAAGTCACAAGTCTAACAAGTTCATCGGTGAAACTATTTCTGCCTGCATAGCGTCACTCGTCAAACAAGTTTTAATGGAGTGAACTGGCAGTTCAGCTTTTCTTTCTTTATGCAGAATAATATCTAACGCAGAATAATGTCTCAAATCATCATTGATCTTCTAAAATAAAACATTTAATGGTGTCTAAACAGACTTCATTTAAGAGTTTAAAACGTCAGAAAGAAAGAGCTAAGAATTAAGAAAAGACCTGTACAGTTACTCTAAAAGGAAAAAAAGTAAAGCATTTTTAAATTAATATTTTTATTTCATCATAAATGAAGATTCTGACTGAAGCAAATATGATGCTATTATTCATAAACAATTATTCAAACAAAGTTGCAAAATACAGAAATAAACATCTGAAGTCATTTAGTTTAATAAAAAGTACAATACCTTGTGTTTCTTTCCTTATATTATGATGTGTGGTTTGCCTTTTTAGACATAATTAAAGCTGCGGCTCCATCTTATCACTGCACTCGGGCTGTGTTGCACTTCAGATGAGGGTTAAAGGATGAGAGGAATGCGTGTTTCAGGGCGTAACTTTGACGCCAAACCTGTTTATTGAAAAGAATGTCAGACGTGAGCCTTGTGAGACGGTGACGTAATCGATGATTGACGCTCACCTGTTCATTGAGCTTTTTTATTTTTAGCTTTTTCTTATATTTTGTAACTATTTATTTACTCCAGAACAAAGTACCCGTATGCTTTAAAGACAGCAAATATTTTTATTATAAATATCCTAGGATATTGTCTCAGTTTAGAACAGCATTTACTTATACTCAAAACAAGCAGACTGAAAAAAATAAACCCGTTAATCTAATGAATAAGCCTAAAGAAATAGGTTTATATCCTAATTATCTCAATTCACCTAAACCGGTTAAAAATGGTTTAACTCCATTTCACTGCCCTCTGCTGGACATACTCATGTCACTATCTTGCGATGCAGGTCGGAGTAAACGGGGCAAAAGGATACTGCGTCCCAATCCGAATACTTACACTGCACCCTGAAGTAGTTTTTAATGTACATACTTTTTAGTGTGTAAAACAAGAGTGTTCACTATCTGGGACACACTAAAACATCATGGGATGAAAGTAGTTGTGACCACATCATCACGAATGACGTGTGAAAGATCTTAACTCCTTCTTTACCATTCCTTCATTAAAAATATTATAAAAATAGATACAACGCACTCTATATTGCTAGTATTTGTTTCAGTGCTTCTTTAAAAATTACTTGTATTACAAGGAGAGCTCACTTATTTGGGTCCAAGAGAAAATTTCTTCAAGTGTATTGTGGGTAATATAAGCCGGTTGAGCGACTTTAGAATGTAATCGGAAAAATTACACATCCGGGCACAGCTCGGACACTTTATATATATGTACTACGTTTTTTAACACACAAATTCTAATTTCGCAGCCAAAAAAGTGTGAAAAGTGCACAGATTGGGACGCAGGACTGAGTTAATAAAGGCTTGTTGAGATTTTAGGTTTGCAGCCACTGTATTTGTGTCTAGTACTTATAGCAAGCCGATTTCAGTTATAGTCATCTTCAAATGTGTTTCGACTATACTCCAAATATTTTTACAAATGTCTCTAATTAATTTTCTTACTAAGGCAAATAGAATGTAAATGTGTTCCTATCTTCCAATATATTTATAGTTCAAGTAAAAGGTTTAAAGATAACACAGCTTGCCATAACTGCAAGGCTGCACACCTGTCAGAGGGCAGGGCCTATGAAAACTCATCACTGTTGCTCAACACATCAACTGTCATGGCAATTTTGTAGGTTTCAGAGTGTACTACATTTTAAGCTTAAAGAAATGTTTGTTGTTCTTGGAGTAATATTAGAAACAAAAAGATTTTATTCTGATAGGAATGTACAGAACCAATGAACAGAAATTGAGGTAAGCTTTGTTCTTTTTTAAAAGATGGTTATTGGTGATGGTCCTTTATATCTTGGACATATTTTAAGTGCAATTTTGAAACTAGACAGTTTACAGACAGCAGCTTCACTGTGTTCTTTAAGTACTGTAGATTAATTAGACTTGTGCACACAATTGAACATTACCACATACCTCATGTTATAGCAACCTCACCATTTAACAAACTTGCTCATACAATGCATGTGCATTATCCTATGTTCTATAGCAATCTACAAAAGCTTAAACATCTAATCAGAGTTAAACAGAGAGTGCTTAAAAGTACTCCCAAAAACAGGTCCCTCTTGTCTGACAAGCTAAAGAGTGACCCAAGCTCTTGTACACGTCAGAAGGCTTCACTTGCAAGTTGCTTCTTAGCGAAGATTAGGTCAAGTTATTAACTTTTTAGGTCAACTGCAATTAACTTTTGAAAAAAAAAAAAAAACTTTATTGAAACCTTTCAGTTGAACTCTTCAGTCATGAGGGATAGACTCGGCCACCTCCAGGCAGTTTCTGTGTCTAGTGAGGCTGAAGGAGAAGATGAAACTCCCCAAGAACTGTCCTCTTCAGAGCACATCCAGGAAATCCCTCAAGAATCCAGCAGCACCGATCCTGACATGGAAGCTGTCTTTGATGAAGCCCAAGAAGCTCGTCGTCAGATCCAGTACATCCAGCTGGAAGTGAAGCGTCTCAGGGATCACAACTCACACATGTTCACAGGGACAGTCTGCGCTGGGGACACCAGCGACTCCAATGCAATTGCAGCTGATATCAAAACCCGTGGACAGGAAATGCTAACCCACCTTCGCAAGATGGATTCCCATGGGAAAGAGTTGGAGGTGAAACATGGCATCAATTCATCAGTGTCCAGAATAGCCCGAACACAGTATGTCAGTGTTAGCAACAGTTTTCGCAATGCCATGTTGGAGTACAACGAGGCTGAGATGAGTCACCGGGAGTCCTGCAAGGTATATATTCAAAGACAGATGGAGATTGTGGGACACGATGTCACAGGGGATCAAATTGAGGAGATGCTGGAGAACGGTCAGTGGAATGTCTTCAGTGAGAACATGGTTTCTGAAGGTAAAACTGCAAGCTCTGCTCTCACCCAGATTGAGAGTCGCCACACAGAACTGCTCCAGCTGGAGAGACGCATACAGAGTCTTCATGAGGTTTTTCTGGATGTCGCCATGCTGGTTGAAGAGCAGAGCTCGATGACGGACTACATTCAGACTCATGTTCAGTCAACCGAAGCAGAGGTTAAGGAGGTGCTAGTGAAGCTGGAGCGAGCCAAGAGACATGACAGGAGCAACCCTTTCAAGAAACTCTTTTTCTGGAAGCGCTAACAGATATTTCAGCAACATTTCTGAAGAGCAGTAACTGTACTTTATTAGTGTATGTGAATTAGTGTGAATACTTTACTTTATTATTACAGCTAGATCACAATGTGATTACAAAGCTAGATCAACAGTCAAATCTATAGAGTAAATATAACTCTGTTCTGAGTCTAGTTTATTTAACACTGAGGTTATTTAACACTCAACTTGTACCTTTAAAAAAGAGACATTGAACATTGAGATAGCTTTGGTGGAAAAATGATTTAAGTGAGAACCAAATTGAGCGTTATTTGTACTTTACTCAGAGTGTATTTGGTCCTTCTCTGGATGGAGTTTACACTGAATATTTTACTGTGAATGCACACTGCCCCTACTGTAGCAGGTCATCCAGATACTTCTCATGTATCACTCTTCAAGCTTCGACTGATATAGTAATCAGCTCATTTTTAGGTTGGTTCCAATGTTTTATTGGTTTTCATACAAGCCACCTTTCTCTTTTTGGTTTTAATGTGTATTTTAATAATTTCCTTTTAAATATGCTTACTCATTTGTGTTTACTTATTTATTTAGATACTATAGAAATGCATTCATTCTTGATGGAGATGGGAATTTCCATCCCTGGTTTTCTGTGTCTATTTTATGGAATTTCTGACATTGTCTCTACTGACTTTAATAATCCATTGAGGAAGGGAGGGACAAACAATTGGGGACCATTCAAATTTTTATCATTTATCTCTCCAGTGTTCCACTTATTACATAAAATAGCTTTTTAGTTAATTTTTACAATCCATTTTTTAGGGGTACAACTGTTATGTATAAACTGCAAATTTTAAGTGTTGTAGAAATGTAGATTTAGTTTTGTTTCTATACCTTTCTTGAGAATCGGGCACTGACATAGTCAAAGTGTATTTTTGTAAAATTTTATTTCATAATTATAGCTCACACTTTTACTTTAGATACAGGAGTGTGACACTTGTTGGTTATTGTTATGTATTTTTTGATGGATAAACTTGTTAAATTCAATTCAAATTGTGTTGTGTATGAGTCTAACACATGTGACTAGTGTAATCAGGAACAACATGAGTAATTGTTTACACAACTCATTTTGCATAGTATTTTTTATGATTCTACATAAGCCTAGCTTGGTGCTCTTACTAAGTCAAACCTCATGATGCTTATGTGACTGCAGGACCTGGGTGACATCAATTAGCCCATTAGTCTTTCATTTATGTTCTACTAAATTCAATCTATGTTTACCTCTTGGTCTGATGACCACAATGAATGCCTTTACTCAACTGTATATTTATTTATTGTACTGTTTCTACAAATTGTTTGTGGGATAAACATGATAGTTGTATAGCTTGATGTAAACATAGAAATCATTATAGTTGTATTAATATTGTAATAGTTAGACATAATAAAAAATGTAAAAAGAGGATGTTGCCTAATGCCAGAACAAATGGATTCTTGTTCAGACTTGTGAATGTTATCAGAAGCGCGCCCCCGCTGTACAGACCTCCCTATACAGCTCAGCTCGCAGCAGCTCACCTGAGCATCAGCCAGTCAGTCGCTGCTTCACCACCAAACCAGTCCAACTGCGAGATGAGACTTTCGGCCGCTTTTCGCCATGCTCATCGGAGCCACACGAGTTTACGAACTCAGGTTGGTGTAGGAGTGTCGACCAGACACTTGCACGACAATAATAAGACCGTTTCTTCGTCATGGGTTCGGGAGAAGAGTTCCACCAGAGGCTCGAGTGAGACAGTGCCGAGTTTTAAAAGTCATCCCCCAAAACGCGATGGAAGCGTGTTTGAAAGAACAGTCGGGTAAGAAAAACATATTTTATGTCACTGAATCTCGTGTGATATTTTCAAACAGTTGGGATGCGCTGTGTTTGAGGTAGTTTGAGACTACTTCTTCTATGGTGCTCAGACGTCTATTGTGTTAGCGTTGATTTGTTTCCACGTGTTGCTCGTCAGCTGATGAAACTTTTCCCGCTTGAGACACTCTCGACCCGCAGGGACTGTTCATCTTGTGTGTTTTACCCAGGGAATATTCTAATGTTATTTTGTTGGCAATTCCGCATTTCTTCCAAAACATTCATGTCATGTTAAAACAGATGCGGACTGCTTTTTGTGTCAGTGTTACAGTGAATGTCCTTAAATAACTCGCTCCCCTAGTGGACGACCGTAGTGGAGATATATACATAAATGAACTATAATAAAGTCAGCTAACCAAGTGAAATGACGCCGAACTAACTGGGGAAGTTTAATTTAAACTGATTGGCACTGTGCGGATGTATAAGTGGATAAATAGTTAAAAGTTTAAAAAGCAATTCTCTCAAAAAAATAATAAAAATACAATATTTAACGAGAAAACCCCTATTGGCAAAAACATTATGAGAAACCACCAACATTCCACCTCAAAATTTATTTTTCCACAGTTTTAATATGTTTCACATTGATGATACCAGTTGTTGAATAATTTCAAGTGTTAGAAAATATTAAACTTATGTCATATTTCAGTGCTCTCAGATGTTGATTAAGAAATATCTTAAATGGCATTAAATTATTGTAGATTATGATGGTGTTAGGGGTACTATTTAATAGTAAAATAAGTATTGTGATTAGATTGTGTTCTTTTAAAAACCAAGCAAAAATAATCTTAAGGGTCTGAATTTACGTTAAATCTAATTTCCCTTCTTTGGCCCCTAAGACCCTTTGATATCTCTGACATGTCAACCTATAGAGTCAAAGATCAGGCAGCAGCAACAGGAAAATAAATACATTGATAATCTATGTTGAAAGCATTGCAAAAGATGCTTATGTTGATGAAACGGGATTGATTAAATTCGATTTTTTAATCTAAAAAAAATCCCTATATTCCCTATATTTTTAATCCCTGTCCCTATATTAATTAAGATTTTTTTTTATTATTAGTTGAGATTATAATTTGATTTGTAATTTGTAAGCAAATCATGATATATCCTCTTCTTTTCAAATGCTCCAGTTTCTGAGTTTACCTGATGGACAGAAATAATGGCGGAGTTCTGATTAGTGACATTGATTTTTTGTTTAGGAGCAGTCTGCTGTAGATTACAAACTGCATTCCTTTGCAACTTTGCCAGGAAATTAATTTTTTATTTAGTATTTTATTTTGCAGTAGTTGTCTTAATATTATTAAGATTATTCATATTAACAGCAACAGGAATGTGTATTCAACCAACCAACCAGCAAACTAGTGATTAGCTAATTAGCATAAGATAATGATAAACTGTTTTCAAAGATTTGTTTCTTTGCAGATATTAGATGTAAATTGGTATATATATATATATATATATATATATATATATATATATATATATATATATATATATATATATATATACATAATATTACTCATAAAATAAGTCTTCTATTTGTGAGTTTGTTAATGACTTTTTAAATCTTCTATGATTAATCTACAGTGATATTGTTCAGAGGTGCAAAGAAGAGCTAAAAGCTATCAGAGTAAGCAACCCGAGGCTAACACCTACACTGGCCATCATACAGGTATGATTACATAAAAAAAATGGAAACCCCCCAAAAATCTGTTTGATGATGAATATTGCACTTAATGCTGACTTGTTTTTTAGGCTGGTGAAGATGACAGTTTGATAGAGATGAATAAAAAGATGGCTGGAAAGGTAAAATCTCTTCGCTTAGAATTCTACTTTTTAAAATTTGTTGGATTTTCAAGTAATTGTGTATTTTGTGTTCTTATCTTGCAGATTGGTTTGAACATTGTGCAAATCTGTCTTCCACGTCGGTGTACTGAAGAGGAGGTGTGTGCTATGCAAGTCTTGAAGTTGATGAATACAATTTTTTCATAAACATATTTCAGCATTTGTACAAACATGTTTCTGAATTGTTTTCAGTTTTTCTTCTGTTTTATAGGTGGTTGAGGAGATTTTAAGGTTAAATGATGATTCTCGGGTACAAGGGATTTTTTTGCACCTTCCTCAGTCCTTTCTCTCCACAAACGTACGTAACTCACTCAAGCCAGAGAAAGATGTGGACGGGTACGTATCATATTTTATATAATTCTTTGTTACAGGGTCTTTCTTCTTTTTTTATTTTTTATTTTATTATTATTATTATTTTTTATTTTATTTATTATTATTATTATTTTTTTTTTTACCTGTCCTGTCCTACTACAAAGCAGTCCCATGAGAAGGTTGTTTTGCTCTTTCCAGGGAAATGAAGATATTATATAATGAGTATTCCTCTGCAGAGAAGCTCTTAATTTATTTTATTGATTATTTATTTATTTCGCATTCATCACAATAATTACATTAATCAATCATATAAACATACATCAGGACAGGATGGTGTTGATAAAAAAGGGGAAAGAGTGGAGAAGTAATTGAGGGGGAAAGAGAAGAAGAGACATTTTGGAGGGGGAAAGAGAAGGTGAGAGGTAATTATGGGGGAAAGAGTTAGGATTGAGTTGAAAAATAAAATAAATAAGATTAGATACCTACCTTAGTGCATCAAAGCAGTTCGCATCTATCTACACATATGCATACAAATATAAATATACATACATACAAACACACAGCTAAGATCTATGCACCGAAAGAAAATAAGAGGAAAAAGAAAGAAAAGGAAGAAGCGGAGGGAGAGAGAGAGAGAGAGAGAGAGAGAGAGATAGAGAGATAGAGAGAGAGAGAGAGACAGACAGACAGACAGACACACAGAGAGACAGACACATACATACACACACACACACACACACACACACACATATATACATACACATATACATACACACACACACACACACATATATATATATATATATACATACACACACACACACACACATAAACTTAAGTAATTGAGTGTTACAGGACAGGCGACCTAAACCTCTAGCATCTAGTAGCAACCAAATATCCCATGTGTTGTGTCTAACATTCTGTGTCCCAAGTGAAATGTGGGATCTGCCTCAGGCCAGGCCCCATATATGGTCAGGAGCTACCCAGATATCCAGCCCACCCCCCCACAGAACGACAAGTTTTGGGGCCTGGGACCCGAAGCCGGACCCGCCCACCTCCACTGGGAAAGTCGGCAACCTCAGAGAGCAAAGCCCGGGTCTTTCTGTTTTTAAAAAATTTTTAGGAACTACTTTAATAGGCTCTGATATTGAGCATAATGACGAGAAGAAAAGTTGCATAGACAGACAGGGTAGGGCCAGCAAATTAAATTTTCGGTTCCCCAATACGGTAACCACTATACCAGCAAGTAGACCTTCCATGATAATTTTTTTTCTTGCTGTTGGTTATTAGTTGGAATGTAATGTATGCTTTATATATTTAATTTTGTTTGTGTGTAATATATGTAGAAATAACATCTTTTTTCGTGTGTTCCTGCAGGGTTTCAGATCTTAACGTTGGGCATGTTGTGCTGGGCGATCGGAGTGATGGCTTTACCTCTCCAGTGGCCGCAGCTGTGCTAGAACTGCTAGCAAGGCATGGTGCGTCCTCCATTTACAATAGGTCTGAATGTGGCTTTGGGGGATATTTGAATTACAATTATTTTTAACCAATTTTGCTATTGTGATTAATAATAACATTAGTTTTTCCCAAAACTTTTTCTGTTTTATATCTGTCCAATATTAACATGTAAAAATATCCTTACATTTTTTTGATGAGGAATAATCATTGCATCATTACAATTAAATATTTAAATTAGCTAAACATGCAGCTATCAATATAAGTAAAACGAGCATTTGTCAACTATAATCACAGTCGTCTTAATAATTTGCTCGTTGATCTCTCAGCCTATATACTCTCATAAAACCTGGAGTAAACGTGTATATAAAAGTCAAACTAAACATGAATTAAATACGGCCTCACAATATTTTGGCAATGTGAAGTTGCCAAAATGAAACGTATTCCACTTTTTAAGGACTGTAAAGATAATCAGATTCAGCTAAATAAAAAGAAAACTTACATGTAATTGCACTGTAAGTTGTGTTTAATCGATGAATTTAGAATGAACATATCTTCTATTGAGAACTAAACAACATTTCTTAAACATCTGAATATCCTTAAACAGAATAGAATTGGCACAATTAAATGATATTTGAAACTTTTTTTTTTTTAATTATTGTCAGTCATTTTTTCCCCTAACCTTGACAGGAAAACCTAATCTTTTTGTAGTGAGACTCAATCTCCAACCCTGAAACGGCTGAATAGATTTCAAAATGGTAAAACAAATCCTTTTAACTCTTTAGCTCAGTTTGACTCAAATTAATACTAAAAAGTGAGCGGTAAGTAGTTCCAAAAATCTCTTTTATGAAAAAAAAAATGTAAGAAGATGAACAAATATTTAAATGTTTTTAAAAACTATAGTCATTCTTTTAATGTTCCTCTTAAAAGCTGCTTTGGTTTATTTTAGATGCTCCACTGGTTGGAAAGATAGCAGTACTGGTGGGTGTTGAGGGACCGTTGAGGGTGGCTCTTCAGTTTTTATTGCAAAAGAATGGCATGATGCTGCAGACCTGCCAATGGAACTCAAAACACTTGCAAAAACAGGTACACCTCTAGCAGTTAATTTAAATGCTGTTTGGTAACCATATCACCAGAGGGCACTACTGTTCTTTTCATGACATTAAGCTAGTTATTTTGCTACTAAGCTTGTGCTTCTTGCTTGATCTCAGATCATGAGTTCAGATGTGGTGATATTGTTAGATATAAGCCAGGAGCACCTACCATCAACATGGCTAAGACCAGGCGCTGCACTCATCAACCTCTACTCGGTGTTAATGGAAGGTGAGCTCTTTTATGCATAGTTCCAGTCTCTATCCTTTTGTGTTGTCTTTTGACAGATGTAGTCTGAACTTCAAGGGTAAGACAAGGGTACCTTCTAAATAAAAAACATTAACAAACATAAAAGACCTCTAATTATATTCCTAATTCTCTAATTATTATTATTATTATATGCTCACTACTGCCCGCCTTCTTGAAAATGATCTTCTTTCTTAGATAACACTGGTAATTGGGAGCGCCGAGGTGTAGCTGAATCAGCTGTAGCAGTTGGACCTTTAAGTGCTGCTCTTCGAATGAAGGTTTTCAAATGCAGATGCAAATGCTGTAAAAATAATTTGTTGAATATTATCAGTGTCTCTGACGATGATTTTCAGAACCTGGGATAAAGCAGTGTTTGCATTATCTATTTTTTAAAACTTTTTTTAAGTGATTTGTTTTAATCCAACAAGGACTGTGAAATATTTCGACATTTTTAAGATGTGTGTGGTATTGTAATTGGTCAGCATGTAGTGAGTGGCACTAAGAGGTGGATACAACAGCAGCAGTACCAGCCATGGAGGCTCCGCCCGCTTAAACTTCATCCAATGTGTCCTGTTCCCAGGTAAAGATAATTGATTTCTAATTTCTCATTCAAAAATCTCATGTACAATGAGACCAAGCATATTAAGTTTTAGAAAAACAACAAAAAAAACTTTTGTTTGTATCCTTCAGTGATATCGAGATCTCAAGGGCACAGACTCCCAAACCCATTTCGCAGCTAGCTCGGGAGATCGGTCTCCTACCGGAAGAGGTTGAGGTTTATGGAAACACAAAAGCCAAAGTCCATTTATCCCTCCTTAGACGTCTCAAACATCAGCCTGATGGCAAATATATCCTGGTGGCTGGGTATGTCATCCATTTCTGTTTCATGCATTGAATTTTACTTCATATATTTATCATAGTTGTTATTGTAAGCATGTGTTACATTTGATTATGCGCATTTGTTAGTGGCTGCATCTTACTGAAAACAAGCACATTAACGTCACCTTACCGCTCTCAAAATGCATGGAACATCTAATGCACAGCCGTCTCCTTTTTGAATTCTAACAAACTGAATGAAATCACTGTAATTGGTTCTTTTCTTCACATGACTGAAGTTGCTTAACTCTTTAGTCCTACCTCTTGAAGGTACTAATGACACCATGCACTCTTGAGCTGAAAACAAAAAAACAACCAACAAAGAAGAGTGTTTGTGAATGATAGATTAATCTGCTCACTGAGAACACAATATCTCAAACTTTGTATTCCATTTAACAATAAAGTCAAATGTTTTGAAGTGAAGGACAGTTTTGTACACAACACGAAAGGGCTACCTTCTAGTTTCCAGGGAGTCTCAGAGAGAAAATCTTTCTCACATCTTTCTTTTTACCAAAGGGAGGAGTGTATTCAATCTTTTCACACAGCATAAGGAAAAAACTTCTTCTACATGAAATTCTTCTTCTAAAAGAAATTATGCTGTTTTTTTACACTTAGGAACTAATAAAGTCGTTAATAATGAATAAATACATCATAAATTTGTGCAATTTTTTTTCTAAATTAATTTCACAGTTGATTTGCGCACCACCTAGTGTCAAGGATAGATGCTCTTCTTTCTCTCATCTCTGAGCTAAAAACTTAAATCCAGCAGTTTAACTCATGCGGGAAAAGCCAGCGGTAGATACCCTGGTGTGTAGAGCCCTTTTATCTGGAAGAGATGTTTCTGTGCTGTCAGATTTGATGATAGAGATACGAACTACAATCTACAGAACTTATGTGAAGCAGTGGTATAGTATCTATTAAGCTCTTCGCAGAGAAACCATCATCGACTTGTCCACCATCTTTCTTTCTAGGTTTTATAAGGTTTGAAAGAACTGTTTTAAATGGTTGTTTTGAAATGTTTTATGGAATAAATGTTTTGTGTTGTTGTTTTTCCCCACAAAAATCTACCCTGAACCTCTAATTGTTTTCATTAGTGATACAGTAATAGCATCCGTGGTTTACATTTAAAAAGTCTATTCATGTAGGGCTTAAGAACAGTCAGGCGAACCTTAGCTCTGTGTTTTTGTATTTCTAGGCACGCATTCATATTCATACTCCACCTCTAAATTCCTAGAGAGAGTGAGTGTTGGCCAGGGATCTTATCTACCCTAGCTCTCGAGCCCACCAGGAGCCTCCCTTTCATCCGTCTGTGTGAAGCGTGGCCTGGTCAGCTCCGATCAGGGGCCCAGCATCTCTTTCATGTGTGCGGGGAATGCGGAGACCCCTGGCTTTATCACCGGCCCCTTCCCTCTTCTAACTCTTTCTTTAAGTCCCACTCTTTGTTCTGCCTACAGATGCTGTGAAGCAGCACTGCCCTCCCCATCCAAACCTACTCAATTACTGTCAGCTCCTGGCATGCCTTTACTGTGCTGCCAAAAGCCTGAGAGGGGATGCTGATGGGGAGAGTGTTTGCCGGTAGTTTAATGTAGTGAGATCAGAGGGAAAAAGAACAGGAGAAAGTGATGAATAGATGTGTAGTTACAAGCTTCTGTCCTTGAATGTGGGAAAGCATGTGCTGGTAATGTGTTCGGTTGATGTTTTGCAGAATTACCCCCACCCCATTAGGAGAGGGGAAGAGTACTGTGACTGTAGGACTGACTCAGGCCCTCTCTGCTCATCTCAAGCTCAACTCCTTCGCCTGTCTGAGACAGCCTTCCCAGGGTCCAACCTTTGGAGTCAAAGGTCAGACTGATCATCTCTGTACAATTTCTGCTTTTAAACAGTGTTGGCTAATATCTGTAGTCATGAATGTGTGAAAAATTGCGTTGAAACAGGGGCCCAGAAATGAAGGGCAATGTAATGTTAACCACAAATTACTTTGCATGAATTATACATCTTTTTAATTTGAGGAAAAAGAATCTCATGAAGCTAATATGAAGGTATATTGTGTTAAGAGAGGGAGACTTCAGATGCCAATTTAACACAAAGTTAATTTGCTTATTTAGAGCATTATGTAAGTCCTGTAACAGTCTAAGTTTATATTTCTGAATGTAAAAAAAACAACAACTTTATACCACAACAAAATCCCTTCTGGTAAAAACAAGCTGTGTTGGGCGTTGTGCCAAATGACTGTGTTTAACATGCTCCTTGGCATGTTTAGCTATCTGGTATTTTCATAATGCAAGTTTAATGGATACATATAAATAGATATGCAATTTTGTTTTTCTTCATGAGGAAAGCAGGTCAGCAGGATTCCATGTAAGAGTTCGGAATAGTATTGGCTCAGAAAAGTTTGTCAGCATTATGAGAATTGCTATTGTGAGATTTTTTCATTAGATATTTATTTTTTGCTTTAAAATAAAACACTTACATGTTCTGGAGTTAGAGCATGTAGAATTAGTTAAGATCCAAGTTTCAGTCTCAACCACACTGCAAATCCTGTTTTGTACTTACCCAAAAAATAGTCAGGAGCAAAATGGCTTTATCAAACAAACACACATTTTGATAGATCTGCTGGTGCATTTCCTTCATAAATAAAAGTTAGCATCTCAGTCCTTACAGGTTCCTTTGACAGGAATAAATGAGCAGAGTTGTGTACTTCTTTATATCCCAAAACATTGCAGATCTGCAAAGTCAGGGCTACTCTTGAGCAAAATGGAGGTCTATTGTGTTTATGTTAATTAACAGAAGGGCCTTACAGTATTTGAGGTCATTTACAGTGAGCTTGTTCTCAGAGGATTTATGGTTTTGTTGTTATTAAATTAAAGCCCTTGGGTGGATTTTTAAGGGGTATTTGCAAACAAATCAATATGCCTCATTTCTTTCCAAACACCTGAAAAGTTTTGATTTTCATCTGATGTCGACTTTTCGGGACCAATAGACTTAAATAAATAAATGAAATAAGTAAATCAGAATTTAACTTTCACATAGTCTCCACTGTATGTGCACTACTTCATGATGACTTTAACCCTTTAGGCATTTACTAACTTCATGTTGCAATTTTTTTCTAAGTGTAAAATTGAAACTAAATTATAAACACCAAATCTGTCTGCATTCTGGTTAAGCAGACAATTCTAACTTGTTTTTGTGATCCGTTGATGTCATCCGTTGATGTCTGTCAGACATATTGTCTTTTGTGTTTATTGCTTTGTGTTTGTCAGTCTGCTTTATTATTTAGTCTCCCTGCAGGAGGAGCGGCGGGTGGGGGATACGCACAGGTCATTCCTATGGAGGAGGTGAGTTACAACAGACATCCTGTCTCCTACTGTCACAGTTTTCTCTTTTGTTTGTCTCAACTGATGGAATTCTTATGGAAAACAAAGCACAGAAGTCTCTAGTAATTGATACTCAATAAAACGAACTCTGGAAAGGCTGTCTGCATATGAAAGATTCAGTTTTTTTTGTTGTTGTATTTTTGGTTTTATTATTAGAAATTTGTTGACGCTAAGGCTGAGTCTTGTGCTCTGTGTTTTCTCTTCCTCAGTTTAATCTCCATCTCACAGGAGATATCCATGCTATAACTGCAACTAATAATCTGGTGGCAGCAGCTATTGATGCACGGCTGTTCCATGAAGCAACCCAATCTGACAAGGTAAAGATCTACAGGCAGAGTGCTTTTTTTTGTATACTCTCGAGCTGATCTTCTTGGTGTTGGGAGTATGTCATGAATGGAAATCTACAGTACTTGGACAATAGTGTCTTAAGCAGAGTGTGTCTGTGTGTTCTATGACTTTTTTGATGTTCTACAGGCCCTTTACAGTCGACTAGTTCCATCTGTAAATGGTGTGAGACACTTCTCTCCAATACAATTGGCTCGACTACAGGTCTGTATGCAACATTCCTTTGCATTAGATAAAAAGGTTAAATTAAATATTTTACTGTAACTGATCCATATATATTCATATATATGTAATTGAAAAAAGAAAGTAAGCCAATTAATTTTCAAATGAAATATTATGTAGTTCAGTGAGCCGCCTACAGGGGTCCTTATGATGCTTTTGTTTATTGTAAGGGAACAGTTCAAAACCAGCCTCAGCTGCTTGTAAGATTAAGTGTTTTTTCTCTTTTTGTTCAAGTAAACAAGTCAAGTGTTGTGCTATGCAGGCTGTGACAAGGAGACTCCAAAGCAAACTGTTTATGTTTGGAGCTTGAAAAAAAACCCATAAAACATTTAATGAATTGCAAACAATTCTAAAAATGTAAATAAAAAGACCCCATAAAGACATTTATGATTATGTTATGCACTCCAGATGCAGAATGTTTTAAGCAAATGTTTACCTCGTATTTACTTAATACAAGGCAAGTTGTAACGTTTGAAAAACTAGAGTTGTTTAGATTAAAAATAAGATTTTGTCATTCTTATAATCTGCATTCCTTATTGTTTTGGTTTTCAGCGTCTGGGAATAAACAAATCTGATCCCAGTGACCTCACTCCCCAAGAAATCATCATGTTTGTCCGTCTTGATCTTGACCCTGAGAAAGTGACATGGCAGAGAGGTAAGAGACAGTTTTTTTAATGGTATTGGTTTTTTAAGGGGTTTTTTATTTTTATGACAGACTAACAGCTTGTCTGTTGTGCTTTTGTCTGTGGTTTGTTTGATCCTATCAAGAATGCTTTTATTCTAGTTTTATAATAAAATTGTCAGAACGTAAGTGTTTTGTTGTGATGCCCTATGCCCAGATTGTCTTTCTTGTTGCCTTACTACGATTTGCAGTCAGGGAGCCCTAGTAGCATCTGCAGTCAGGGAACGTAAGGTGCAGCGCAAATGCTCCTCCTGAGCCCGTCGTTCTTTCCCGGTGCTGCTCTTTCCACCGAAGGTTAAAAATTTATCCAATAGGACACTGTTGCTAAAACAATGTTTTTCTCCCCGAAGGCTGGAGAATAACAATTTCTCATAGCTCTTCAATATCTTGAGCCTTAAAGTTTGCAAACCAAAAATGAGACATCGCTGTACGTTTCTGACCACTCTATTTTAGTCACCCATAATTTAAAACTCAATTAATCTTTAACGCATACTGTAACACATCTGCTTTTTGCACCTGGGATTGAAGCCAAAGGTAAACCTTCTGCATTTGGTTATGATACAGTGCTGTCTGATTCTTACGATAGCTGGAGAATGAAATTCAGCTGGATTGGGGTGTTTCCTGTTTCACTCGTGGCCACTTGGGAACATCTGCTGCCTTTAGCCCTACATTCAGAAGATAGCACTGTGATGACTGATGGGATATTTACTTTGCTGGTTCAAAAGTGCACACTAAGACAAGGGGCCTAGATGATCAAGAACAGCTTAACATCTCTCTCCTGCTGCGAATGGGAAACTGTGTGTGTTTCTGGGGAGATCTGACAGAACTTTCTGTCTGTGTGGTTCATCAATGTACTTGTTCAACTATTAGCGATATTCCTAATTGACTGTGATCCCCATAATCAATACTTGAGCGTCTATGTAGCATCAACTCATAGCATGTAAATCCATTTCTGCATTTTTGTTTGTGACATGTTTAAAAGTAGGCTTGCTGTACATTTCTGTGAGAAAATTCCAAGGGGTTTAAATTCCTGCCCCTCTATATCCTGTCCCTCTGGGAGTTGTGTAAATGTCTCGTACTGCCCCTCCTATATTCAGTTTGGCTGCCAAGCATACAAACAGCTGAATGTACAACTAAAAAGTCTTGAGGAATGCATGCTGATTGAAAGGCTGTGGTTTGTTTGGTCTTCATTCCTCCGGGTCTGTTTAGGTCATGGGTTTTTGAGATTCATTAGATTGTTTCAGCAGCGAAAGACAGATCTGTGGAATCACTCCAGCTTGAAACACTCTTCGTCCAGCTGAGCTCCCTCATGACGTGATTGGCTCCAGTCATGGCTCCGAATACATGCAGCTACATTTTAGCAGAAATACAAGCCAAATAATGGGACGGTGTGTTTATCAGAATAACCCATGCAGCATTCGGTTAGTTTGCAATGTTGTTTGAGTATGAAAACGATCTGAAACTAAGTTTATATCATTATTGGTCAAAAATGTTCCTTTTTTCAATTAAGCAAAGATCTTTTTTTGTTTCTTTTTGAAAGTCGCAATGATGAGGATTAATTAGCACTATAATAAATACAAACAGTGAATAATTTTTTTAAGTGTTAGCAAATAGTTAACTATTATTTAAAACACTTTTGTAAGCAAATTTAACGGCTTTCACGTTGCCATATCTACAAAATGACATCCAGTGTTGATCACGTGACTCGTTTCATTAGTGTTACCATTGCAGTTCTTTGAAATATGTCCATTTCGATAAAACGTAAACATTTCCTCCGCACTGACAAATGGTCTTGTTTGCATTTCACAAATGTATTATTGCAAATTCTATTTCGCAATGTATAGTTATTGTAAACACGACTACAAAAAAAAATCCTGGAATGTAGGGGGCCCCGTGAGTTAAATTTCCAACAGCGAGTTCCTCCAAGATTAGAGCTGATTTAGTTAAGTTAACATGTTTAAAATTAGTAACATTCACCTGTTGTATTGACTGAAAAAATCTCATTTGTGAAGTCAAATATGTCTTTTCCCTTAACAGTTGTTGATACCAATGATCGATTCCTACGGAAGATAACTGTTGGCCAGGCTAATACTGAAAAAGGTCACACTCGTCAGGTTTGTTCCTTTCTTCATTAAACATTACGATGTCTCACGTTGCTTTTTTTTCATGTCCCATACTTATTTTGGGTTATCTAAATCTTGCTTATCTGAGAATCATTACATTTGTTAGTATATCACCTGAAGTCAGAAACCTCAGGCTTCCCCTCAGGATGCTGTAGAAGCAAACTTTTTTTACTGCAAGCATAGCAAACCCTTTGAGCCAGCCAAACATTTGCTTACATTCGTTTTCCTCCTACTTTACCAAAACCACTGAAATGTGCTCTGAAACCAAGTAATTTTGTTCCTGTGAGACATAAAGCACATTGTTTTGGTCTTTAAGAATGCATTTGATTTTGTAAAAAGAAACTGGTGCATTTAAGTATGTTGGCTCATTCTTTGCTAACACTGGCTCACTGTGGATCATGTGGGTTGTTTGGGTGCTGTCGATTCTGTTAAATGGCTGGTAATGATGACACAGGTGCTGCATGTTAAGCGGCCCATCTCTTCTGATAGGGCATCTGGCTACCACTCCTCTGTTCCCAGCTGTTTTATTGGGGGAGTATTTATTAGCTGAGAGTTAAAGCAGGACAGCTTGCTCTTGTTCCAGCTGTGCTGCTCTTGGACACATGTGGGAGCAGTTTACTGTATGTGATAAAGAACCAGACTTGGCAGATGTTTGTGTGTTTCTCCCCTGCTTGTATCCCGAGGACTCATTTTGATGGAAATCCCAGATCAGAATGTGATCTTTCTTCTCTTTTCTCTTTAGACCCAGTTTGATATAGCTGTGGCCAGTGAGGTCATGGCCATCCTTGCACTTACTGACGGATTGGCCGACATGCGCTCCAGATTGGGACGGATGGTGGTGGGCAGCAGTAGGAGTGGACAACCAATCACAGCAGATGACTTGGTGTGTGTGTGTGTGTGAGAACTCAAACAGTGGGAGGGGCGTTATATGATGCGAAAATGTAGTATTATTTATGTTAATTATTGTATTGGTTTTAAGTAATTAAAGAGAAACCTATATATTACTTCCTTAGACTAGATCAATCTTTTCATTTTTCTTTAATTATATACACAGAAAATGGGTTATGGGTATTGGTCTTCATACAAGGATCTAATGAACATACATTTTAAGAAAATGCCTTATTGAATGAGCAAATAAGTTAAAATGGTATTTCACTATGGAATGAGATTTGTGCCAAATAGTTGATATTAAGGCTGTAGCTATCGAATATTTTAGTACTTGGGTATTCTACTTAAAATTAACCAAGTACTTTGATACAACATATCTGACGTTAATCACCACTTCCAGATTCTGCCGCATCATCTGCCCATAGATACTCAATGATAGAAGGTGCTGAAACTTTGAAAATGCATTTAAAATCAAGTGAAACAGTATGTCAAGGTTACCAATAACGTAGCATAATAAAGATTAGAGTCAAAGGAGTTTCCACTTTATATGCATAGTTTTTTGTGTCGTTCACACCATGGTCTTTTGCAACACTCGCATAATTAAGTTATTACTAATATCTGGACTGCAATAAATGAGTTGGACAATACAATGTGATCTTGCCCTCGCATTGAGTGGACCGTGAAGAACGGCTGTTTGTGACTAACCAAGCTGTGTCAACACCTCCCAGCCAATCAGAATCCAGTATTCAGACAAACCACAGGATAAAAGGAAGTAACAGACTTCGAGGTGAAAGATTTTGCCTCGACTAATTTTTGTAATCGAGTTATACAAGTATTTCGAGGAATCGTTTCAGCCCTAATTGATATTACATTTTTAAAAAGTGAATAAAAAATAAAACATAACAACATTAAAAACATTTAATTTGTTCTACAATTTTCTTTTTATTACAAATTTTCATTTTTTTTTTATTTACATTTTTTAATGGGCAGTTTTGCTCTGGTGGATATCCAGATCCACCGGGTTGAAGGTGGTGTGAGTAATGAAACACTTGCTCTCTCATCTTCAACAGCCACAGCTGTGGTGCCCTTGAGAAAGGCACCAGTTTCCCAACTGCTTCCCGGGTGCCGCAGCCATGGCTGCCCACTGCTCCGGGTGTGTGTTCATGGTGTGTTTGTTCACTGCTGTGTGTGAACACAAATTCTGGGTATGGGTCACTCCATGTCTGACAAACTGGTCACTTTCATTTAAATTAAATTTCACTTCTGGAACAAAACTCTCTGAGGGGTGGCATGTTTGCCCCACATTAGGTTTAAAATCAACTACAACCATACAGTTGTATTACCACAAGTTAGGTAAGCCATCTGAGAGATTTGTGCCAGAAGTGAATCTGAAAAAAGGAAAACTGAAAAAAAAACATGAAACAACACGAGATAATTAAAATAAATTTAGAATTTCATGTTCTACAAATTTTTTTGGTCAAATTTGTAAAGTTTTAATATCAAACATTTGGCACAATTCTCATTGCATATAGTGTATCACTTTACTAACGTATATTTGAAAAGAATGCTTTAAAAACAACTAATAAAATTTGAAATAAAATTTAACTAAACTAGAGCTAAAAGTTGCTAGTCACAAATAATCAACTGTCATTGCTTCAAGCCGATCTAATGCAAAACTCAACCTAAATGTCAATTTACATATCGATACAGTTAACATATAGACTCCCACGATTAGATTTGCAATGAACTCCCTTTTATTGATTGATTGATTAGGCATTCATTATTGAACATTTGGTGCTGATATGGTACAGTGTTATTACAGAAAATCATTATCAGGTTTGGGGCTTAATCATTGTAGTTAACAAAATAAATATATCCTGAGTTTCAAATATTTATGGAAGCTTTGCAGGATTGATTAAATACTAGTTTTTCTGAACTTAAATTTGACTTTAGTTGCTTTACAATCACTTTGCGTAAGTCCAATATATTTTACGATTTAATATCAAATGAGGAGTGTAAATGATCTTGAACTAGAGTTGGTTATCCCTTCTGCACTTTATGTTTTGACAGTTATGTTCTTTCCCTCTCTCAGGGAGTGACCGGAGCTTTGGCAGTCCTCATGAAAGATGCTATTAAACCCACACTGATGCAGACACTGGAGGTGAGACCTCTTCCCTCTTCCTGTACCCCAAACGCTTGGTATGCCTTACAAAGTCACTGGCGTGGGCTATTTTTCTTATTTCGTCTTCCACATACTTGCACATATAAGTGTCCTATCTTGATGGAAAGTCCCAAACTCGATACTCTCCGTGTTGAAGTGATAGGATATTCAAGGCATGACACAGAGAAAACACACTCATACTGTAAAGCCTACACATCTGGTTTTGGTTTTTGCTCAGTGGGAGTGTGTCTCTGTCTTTCACTATCACACCCTGAACACCATGAGAGAAGTGGAAATGAGAAAAATACATTGGTGAAAAGCCTGATTTTTGGAATGCCTTTCATCTTTGAGGGGTTTTAAACATGCTAATGAGCATTGATTGATGTTCGGGCAGAACTTTGTGCGTGTGAGATACTTAGGAGGCTCATGTTTGAAGAGAGTGCCACAGCAATGCTTTGTGAAACCTTTCCTGTCTGGCTTCCTGTTGCTCTTGTGTGGGTGAATTGTATCAGAACAAGCCAGGCAGCGAAGGGTTGTGGGAATATTGGGTTTGTCATGAGCTCTGGTGTCCCTGCTTTGATTGGGTGAGAGGAAGTGTGTGAGTGAACGACAAAAGGATGTAGATGTTTTCACAGATGCACGATTCTTTGATTGGCAATTAACAGTGGAGAGTGTGGCTGGCTTATTTGGAGAAAACAGCGGCCTGTACCATGAAACCAGATTAACTGGTTAGCCAGCTACATTTAGGATTAGTTTGCACCAATCCTGGATTTTGGGAGCTGTGAAAGGATCTAGGATTTAGTCAGTCTTTGTCACCCTTGGTTACTCACGCCACACGGCTAACCTGCTCCAGAGCAGGCTATGTTCAGGATTAAAGATCGCAATATTACGTTTGTCCAATCAGTGGTTAAAAAAGGAACTTTTAAGTGACATAATAGTAGCGTCTTTAACAATAACTCCACATTTTCTTGTTCAATGCTCACTTAATTCAAGACTAGTTTTTCGGGACAGACAAAATCTCTAAACATTTCGTGATACGTATTTGCAAAAATATTTGCCAAATACAGATTATCTACAGAAGGGATAGCTCTCATTTGCCAGCTTCTTCACTCATACGAAATTTGGACCGTGGAAATCCTGCACTTTACTGTACCGCAGACTATACTAACCTGCTCCAGACCTTAGTTTTTATCTGCTGCTATGATCGTTTTGTGCTAGTGTTACATCTTCCAAAAAATAAAAACAATTATATAGACCTTTTAATTTTAAACATACATTTGTAGACAAATAAGCTTTTTTTATTGTAATACAACCATAAACATGCAAACATGACATAAAAAATTGTATTGGAATTAACATGGTAAAAACATATGCTATTGTTATCAAACGCATATCACGCATGATACTCAATTTTACACTAAACACAATGTGCGTTTTTTGACATCGTTTTCATGAAATCAGTAATTTTCTGCCAACAATCTCGTCTGGCTTTGGCAGCAGCCACAGCATTATTACGACACAAAAATTTATGTAAACTATAAAATACTCATCGTATTTTCTAACTTTAATCTCTTGCTCCTCCTCCGCAGTGAAAAACACAATTAGGCTCTATTATGTTCATTGTGATTGGTTATTCAGTGCCAACGTCAGTCTTTTACGTGTCCGTGAACTAATCTTTGCTTCAGGATCAAAACCTGACTCAACAAAGAAACTTTATGAGCTGCTTCATGGTACCGATTAAGCCTTTTACTAAACCAAAGGTATAGGTTTGGTTAGGTTTTGTCAAGTCAAAACTTATACAGTATTACTGAGTTTGTTAAGCCACATTCATGGTACAGGCCCCAGGTCTTTGTTGTGTTTTTTTTTTTTTTTTTGCTTATGGACATTTGCATATGTCTTGTGTATAACTCGAGTTTTTAAAAAAACATTTATTTGTTTAAACAAGCAAAGGAAAATTTATGAGCAAGTCAATTCTCCCACCACAAGTTTAAGCAAATTTTAATGCTGTAGGAAAATTAGTTTTACTTCATGTTATTCATTATTTTTTCTAGTCTTATAGAAGCCCTTCCTATAAGCTCACACTTTAACAAAATGGACATTCTTGTTGTGTAGGTTTGTTAAACTAACGTGTTTTTCAGGGCTTGAAATAAGTATTTTCTCGCATTATTATCAACATTATATATGCATGTTAAATTTACAAGTAACTTTTAGATTGAGCCAGTTGGACCTTGGAAATTTTACCCATCAAACTAAATAAGTGACTGCTACAGTAGGCTGTGTAGACACAAACATGAAACAGTTTTTAAACTGCATGATCAACTTTAGTTCCTAGTTCCTATTATAGTATTATCAGTAAAAGTTTTTTTTTGTGTGTAAAATAATTTTATTATAAGTATTTTATCAATGCTATTCACCAACACTGAAAGACCATTGTCACTGGTTTATGGTGGGATTAGGCACATGTATATATATAGTCTTTTTTAAGGTGCTTTTAATGCCTTTATTAAGCTACTGCAGCAGAAACTGAAAGCAGTTGGTGGAAGGAAAGTGAAGTTATAGAACAAATAAGTCTTTATTCTTGATTTGATAAGGTTGAAATTATAGCTGTTCCAATTAGAAATAATCTGAAACAAAAACAAAAAGAACAAATATTTATAATATAGAACAAAAGAACAATAGAGGGTTAGCAAAAGACTGAGGCTAGATTTGAACAACAACAATCTCGTGACAATGGACCAACCACTATGCTATTGGTGCTGACAACACAGGCTTCTAACGGTTAATTGGCTTCATGTAATATGGAACATAACCCAATAAGATGATACCCAATAACAACAGCAACAATGTTACATTTATTAAAATTAAACACATATTAAGACATATTTGCTAAATGTAGCTAACCATAACATTTCTACTTAAGTTTACTTGAATATGTTTTTTTCTACATGGCAGAAAATTGGATAATAGTACTATTATCCAATTTTCTGCCATGTAGAAAAAAATTCCATTTACTGTCACTTACAATGTCAGGTTGCCAATGACCACTGAGTGATCAATTTCACCACAGAAAATTGATTTATTGGAAAAATTGTTATTTGCTGAACATTATTAGAATGAGCTTATTTGTTTCTCTTTTTTTAAGCTGGGAAGTTTATAAAAAGTTTAGTCACTTCAAAGGTGTTTTCCAACTCTTTAGACCTAAAAAAGTAAGCTTTCTGAAACTAAATACCAAAACTTACCGTAATCAAAAGCTTTTCAAGTTTCAGTTAGTTTTGAAAGGGAGAATTGGTGCAGGTGCATCGAAGCAAATACATTGTTAAAAGAACTGCTCATATACAATTGAATTGATGCTCATGTTGCATTGTGAAGTTTCATAGCACCTATTCTACAGTTAAAAGAGGATTAACCTGCATGTCTATGAAGGTAAAGGATGCTTGTTTTTTTTAGCAGGTTTAGAATCCTTTTCCTGATTTTAAATGACTTCAACAATCGCTCTACTCTTAGTTTCCGCCTTTCCATCTTCCTGAACTCTCTCCTTCCTGTCCCTTCAGCTGTCATTGGTAATGGAGTAGTTTTTCAGGGAGTAGGAAGTTACAGAGGACTCTGCAGAGGGTCATCTGCTCAGTTCAAGCTCTACTTTCACACAAAACATGTCCAAATAGGTCTTAAACTACTGTAGTTCTTGACTGTAAAATTATGTTAACATTCAAGCTTCCTTTTCAAAGTTTAGATAATGGTGATTCAGTTGTTAATGGTGGGTATTTTAAAGTGTAGCTTTGAATTTGTCTCTGTCATCTAAGGGTACTCCAGTGTTTGTGCATGCCGGGCCTTTCGCTAACATCGCCCATGGAAACTCCTCAGTCCTGGCTGATAAGTTGGCTCTCAAACTGGTTGGTGAAGATGGTTATGTTGGTGAGTTTGCCCTAATAACAACATGTTAATCAGTCTTGTTCCACTGTTTAAATGTTATTTGACCATATACTAATACTTTATTATTTGTCAGTTTAATGCAAATACACTCTTGTGCAAACTAATTTAAACAAAACGATGATATCATTTATAATAAGTATTTGATGGCTCAAGACTTTTTCTGCACCCTTCAAAAGGCAGTGTTTTTTGTAATCAATGTCAGTGTGTGCGTTCTTCGTCGAGATGCATTTGCGGTTCATCTGATTGGTTAGTAGAGCTATATAATCTATTTACGAGATTACGGTAACCAAGCCATTTTTAGCTAACAACAATGAAGTTTTTTTTTAATTTTTTTTAATTTAACTTAGTAACTAGTGTATTATGTATTATAAGTATTTATACTTAGTATAAAATTTTAACCCAAATACAAACACATTAGTAATGGTTATGAACTATTTAAGTAAGCTTTGAACATGTTTTGGCACAGGGTCTGCTAGTTTTAATTCTACATTTAAAACTCCTTTCATTGATCTTGTTCATTTGGTGCAAAGGTGGGAGGTGTGGTCTCAAAATCTGTTTTTAATGACTCTCAATGTTAAATTCCCTAATTACCAGTTGATTTCATTTAGCGTATTTTGACATATTATGGTATTTTTGGACATCAAGAATAATCTGGTAATGTGTGATATATGGTTTGTTTGCTAATTAAAGACGACTAAACAGCAGAAAGTCATAGCATAGACAATACACTGTTTGACAATATTGCAATTATGAAGAAAAATCTTGTGCTGAGACACGATATACTCTTTACATTTCACCGCTTTAGTATGTTTTCTGGTTAGACTTTTTAATGTTTTGTTTTAAACATAAATTCACCAGAAACACACTTTAGAAAAAAACTTGAACATACACACACCCGCAAATTACATCCTCACATTTATCATTAACTTGATCACTTCCACTCTCCATTTCTATCTCATTCCTTTTCACCTCTGTCTTTTCATTCCCTCCTGCTGTCCTCTACTCAATGACATGCCCCAGATGCTAAAAGAATTCTGGGAATGGTGGAGAGCCTGTGGTCTATGCTAAGATCAGTGTAAGCATTACTCCTTCTTTTTTTTTAGGTGAAGTTAATGGATTTTTTTTTCAATTAACTTTTTTTGTAGAAATTCAACCAAATGTTGCATCTTTGTAGAACTGCTTTACCCTAGCAGAAAATTATATCAATTTTTTTTTAAATGTACAACTGGAATAGTTATAATGTAACCACTGTTAAAACAGTCCCCACTACTAAACAAAACAACGAGAGAGAGAGAGAGAGCGAGAGAGAGAGAGAGCAAGAGAGCAACCCTGTTGATCACAGTTGAACTTTACGTGTCCTGTTCACTGTCCATTTTTTTCAAAGGTTACTAAAATCATAGCCAAGTTGGGGAAAAGTTATTGTTACCATAATGCATTTTTAAATTTAATTTAATCAAATATAATTATTTAGTTTGGAGTGAATTTTTTGTTCAGGTTTGTCATCGATAGTATGTGACTAAAGACTAATAAGTCAATTATCAACTCATGCGTCACAACTCTCGCAAATCTGCATCCATCACTAGTGCATGCAAAATGCATTATTTTGTGCTGCTATCTTTTCAGTTACTACATCATTTTTTTATCATAGCTTCCATTGAACACAATTCCAATAAATAGTTTTCTTATGCATTGTTTTTGACATAATATTGCGAAATCCCCCAGTTGTTAGAAACTCATATAAGACTTGGAAATTCAGCCTCAAAAAAAACAGCAGGATTGCTGGGAGATGTTGACTTTTATAAAATATCATATTAAGAGAGACTTTGGATGCGTTACCTGATGCCAAAGTATGTGTGGTATGTAGTGTTATTGCTGTGGTTAAGAGGGAGGACTATCAGCTGATTACAGGTCCACTTCAACACTGCTGTGCTCAGGAATACCAGAGTGCTTTGGGTCTAATCTTCATCCTGCTCAAAGCAAAATTTGTGCACTCAAGCTTCAGAATGATAGATAGTCAGATAATACAAAATCCTCTGCAAGTTCCTGAAGGCCACTGAAACCCTTCAATCACACATTCACTCTTAGCATCAAAACTACTGTAAAGAGCTTTCTGACATTTGTACAGATGAAATACGGCTCCATGAGGAGTATTTATTCGGAGGGAGTTTCTAATGGGAGGAGGTCTGTTTGTTTTTTATGAACTTGCTCAGCCCAAGGAGACTAGAAAGCGCTGTCTCCAGGCTCAATTCCTTCATAGAGAACTAGCACAAGATACTCGGTAGGTGTCCAAATAACTTGAAGACCGAATTTTTACAGTTTGTGTTTAATTTTAACAAATGTACTTAAAATAAGAATATTCGTTGCTTTTTTTTCTTTGTTCTGGTGTACAGGTGCCTTCCTCTAGCAATTCTATTTCATCCTATTACTTTACAGCGTTCTCTCTTTTCTTAATTGTCGGCGTTTTAAACATAGTTTTATACGTCCTCTTTACTTGCACTGTCTGCTCTTCCAAATATAGCGGCTTACTTTCTTTCTAAATATTATTTTCTTCATGGCCCAGTCCTTCTTTGCTATGGCTCAATATTTGTGCCTTGTCATAATCATGCTTCTTCTTTCTCATGCTTTCTTCCAAAACATTCTCCCCATCCTTTAATCAAATGTTGCTTCAATTTCTTCTCCAGTCTCTTTACTTAAACTAAACTTCACTTTGCATTTCATTCTGACTTTTCTTGGTGCACCCTTTTTTTCTCACTTCCAGTTTTTCACTTCCTTTCTTTAGACTTATTCAAAGGACAATAAGGAACAAAACACAATTACAAATGAAAACATACATTACATTTACATTTTTGTTATCATTATCAGGATATTTTGCCTTCACTGTAAGCACCAAGTTAAAAACACCAATTCTTTTGCGCAATTTAATTGCACAATGCTTAATTGGACAAGATTTGTAAATACAGTGTTAGAGAAAATGCATTTTAAGGTAACCAGAGATTTAGTTCATACATCCTATAACAAAAGACTTGCCTTCAAAAGGTTACCTCTGTTCAGAACTTAATGCCAGACTTAGAATACATGCCAGGCCTCTCTGCTGGAAATAACAACATTACGTTTCCCATTCCTCTTGCTCAAAAACCCTGGGAAGGAGCACAGGAAGCTTGGCTTTGGGAAAAATGGATTTTGTGGAAAGTGGCCCACATGCTTGCTGCTTAGTGACACATGCACACTTTACTACTGATCAAACACAGTAGAAGACACACAAAAGAACTCAATGTGAAAATGCGAACTGATAGTTTGTCTTTACATTTTGTGTACTGTTGATACTATTTCAGTGTAACATTCGATTACACTATAACTCAGGATGGGAGCACCAGCCGGCCTAACAGCTCCACTTATAAAATAGTTGTGATGATGTCCTAATTATAAATTAATTGAGCTCTCACTGGAATGTGGAGACAATTACGGTAGATCAACAAGTGACTGTAGGACATGTGTGAGAAGATTTCAAAGGACATGCTTTTTGTTGTACAAACCATACTGGAAATAAAGAATATACAAGAGTATGCCTGGTAACATTACTATTTTGCACAACAAAGTTTTCATAAGGGATGGCGTGTAAGCTTTTGACAGATTTTGGAATTGTCATGTTGTTCTCAGTGACTGAGGCAGGCTTTGGTGCAGATATTGGCATGGAAAAGTTCTTCAACATAAAGTGTCGAACATCTGGTCTGATACCTAATGCTGTGGTTCTTGTAGCCACAATACGGGCTCTGAAGATGCATGGAGGGGGACCTAATGTAAGCAACAACTTCTCTAAATTCACACGTGTCCTTTAGATGCTTGAATGCACCATAGCTTAATTTTAAAAGTAAACTAATTTATGTTTGATGTTTTTGCCCCAAGGTTACTGCGGGTGCACCATTGCCAAAAGAATATATAGATGAGGTGGGTGATGCTTTTTGCATATTTTTCTTATAACAGTTGTGTTGTGAGTAGTGCTGTCGAAATTGACGTGATAATGCAAATTATTACATTTTTTAAATGTATGTTAGTTGCACTTCCTGTGGTTTGTAAGAGCTAGTTTATAGTCAGGGCCTTTTAAGGAAATGACTAGTTGGATTGGGTTCAAGCTTAATTGTATCATTTTACTCAAGTTTGGGTCAGGGTTGATCATTTGCTCTGCGTGTGTGGTAAAAAAAGGTGATTGGCTTGGTGCGATAAACATGGGAGGAAGGATGAGAAGAACCTGAGGTTTTTCTCTTGAAATATTGGTCTCTCCACCAACTGATGTTAAAGCCAAGTCTGCACCCTGTGGAGCACAGGAGAAGGTCTGATGGGTGAATGCCTCTGGGTCCTCTCCTCTGTATGTGCCAGTTGTGGCAGAATGTATTGAGTCCTGAGACTCCCGTATTACTTTTCAAACAAATGCTCTGCTATTTATTTACTTCACAAAAAGAACAAAATAGCTACAATAAACTAAAAAGACATATTTTATTTGCAGGCGTAATTACAGACGTAAAGTCCACATCACATGTTTTTCCATCAACGACTTTGAGCTTACTATTTCAGCTATTTATTTATATATTTGGCAAATTTTTAAAAAACACTTTTCCTGAAAATTAATAAGGTCAGTTTTGAAGTAAAAGATAAACCGATTTATAAATTTAATATAATGTGATTCTCCTTTTCATTTTTATTCATCTACTTAATATCTGCAAACCCATAATTATATTTATTTGTGATACATTTAATGAGGAATATGCTGTAGTTAATTTATCAACAGCACTAGTTTTGAGAGTTCAACACAAATTGCAGCCATTTGAAATTCTTACTGTTCTGCACTGTACCAAAACTGATTGACTGCTGTTTTTCCTCTAACTCAATTTCCTCTGAGGCATTGTATGTTGCTTAAATGTAATATCCCAAGAAATAATCTTCCTCTCTCTCTCTCTCTCACTCTCTCTCTCTCTCTCTCTCTCTCTCTCTCTCTCTCTATCTCTCTCTATCTCTTACACCCCTCTCTCTTTCTTTCTCTCACTGTTGTTTCCTCTCTCTCCCTCTATCTCCTGCACTTTCTATCCCCTCTCTTTCTTTATTTTTTATCTTGCTCTTGATTGTTGATATTATGAGATTTATATGTGTGACATAGTTTGTATGAGACTAATATAATAAAAGATAGTTGAACAGCAGCAAATGTAGTTATCAGTTTAGTATTGAGATCTTTCAAGTAAGTGAGATACCTCTAACTTTGAGGGTAAAATTAATCTTAAGCAGTTTAACGTTGTTTTTTTTTCATATTAGCATCTTAGCAAAATGGGTTTTACTGAATAGTAATCATTTTGATGTTTTTTAACTCAACTGTTGAGGATAGCTCTTTTATCAAATATAGTCTAAACCATAATTTATCTTCACAAATGATCGAGGAAAGGAGTTGTCCATGTTAAATAAAGTAGTTCTGAGGTGAACGAGTGTTATAAGAGTAGATTTACTGCTCTTATCACTTCACTTGATTGTAGAAGGAACAATTCAGTTGTTTCTTTTAGCAAGAGTAGCAATAAACTATTAGTGGCAATGTTGCTCTCCAAAGGTTGAGAATGTGAACTAAAAGAGTAAATGAAACAATGTCTGGCTAACATCATCCAGGGCAGGGAGCAGAGCACAGTATTTTCACTCCCTCCAGCTCTCTTCTTTCTCCATAATATGGTTTGTATTATTCAATTAGCAAGGTAAATACAATCTGTGTTGTTGAAGCTCAAGACACAGATGCGTAATGGGAGTTGTAGTCTAGAAAACGCGGTACCTGTTTTTTATCAATCCCTCCAAAGCAAATCCAGCTGAGAAAATAACTCAAGTGCTTAAGCTAATTGTGTGGTTCTGTAATGAGAACCAGAAAGCGCCAAAGCATGTCTCCTGAGCTTTGGGTTACTCTTGTGTAAGACTAGTTCTGCTTCATGAGAGACTATTTAATTGGAGAAAAAAGAATGGAAGTTTCCTGTTGTACAGTTAACAGGGCAGCTTTATGTCTGCTAGGCAAATCTACTTACCGCCTAATGATAATTTGTAATTATTCAATTTTGTTTTTCATTTAGATTAGAAATATTTAAATGAACAGGTTTCCAATCCCTGATTAATAATCATTTTAAGTTAAATTTATTCTCACATTATTGTAATTTGCTATGACACACCAAGTTAGCTTTGTTGTTAACTAAAGAATCACACTAAACATTCAACTGAATATATAGGAAAGTTGTTAAGATTAATGTTCAATCTAAGCTATTTAGCTTCTCTATCTTAATGTTAACAAAATACATGCAAGACGAAATGCAAGCTTTTTGTTTTATCTATGTGAAACCAGAATTGTTTTTGTTGCATTGAGTGGATAATATATGACTTCTATTATTATTTATATTACTTATAACAATTAGACTTTAGTTCTAATGTATTTCAGAAGGTGCAAATAAGAGTTGCTTTGTACATGAATCTAATCCTTTCCCTCAATGTGTTTTCCCAATAGAACCTGCAGCTTGTGGAAGATGGCTGCAGTAACCTGAAGAAGCAGATCCAGATTGCTCGTCTCTTTGGAGTGCCTGTGGTTGTTGCTTTGAATGTTTTTAAGTATGAATGAGTTTACCAAAAAAATATTTTTGCTATAAAATCTCATGTTTGAAACGCCACTTTTTTACATTCATAAATAAGATCTAAATGTTTCTATTAATGGATGTAATTATTAACCCAAAGCCTTTTACCCTGTGACATGCTGTTTATGTTTAAATCTAGGACGGACACTGAAGCAGAAATCGACCTGGTGTGCAGCATTGCCGAGGCTTCTGGGGCCTCAGCTGCTGTGCCGTGTCATCACTGGTCCAGGGGAGGGCGGGGGTCAGTTGAGCTGGCGCACGCTGTGAAGGAAGTTGCATCTCACGGGAACAGTTTCCAGTTCCTGTATAATCTACAGGTGTGACTCGATGCATGCCGTCATAGACAGAAAAAAATTCTGATCTGAGGGATTGAGGTATAACACAATTGTTTTTAAAAGAGCCTAGGGGTTTTCCTTAGTCTCTGTTTGGACGTTCAGTTGAAGTGGGCACAGTATAGTGTCAGCTGACTAGAGTTAACCTTTGCGAGTTTAGAGGTTGTGACTTTGATTAGGAGATGCTATGAAGGGAGCTCTAATCTCTTCTCTTGGCTCTGGCTGGGCTATCTTATCCTATTAGAGTTTTATGTTCTAGACACTTGCTTCCCATTCTTTTGAACAAAGCAGTTAGTGTAGTGATTTTATGACCTACTGATAGGTGGAAGTTTAAATTCGTAATGTGTAGTGAAAGCTGTTGAGGTTCGTAAAAAATGTTGTCATGTTTATACTCTATATGTGTATATATATATATATTTTTTTTTTTACATTTATTTTTTTTTAATAGGATTCTATTACAGAGAAAATTCGGAAAATTGCTCAGAAGGTTTATGGAGCTGATGATGTTGAGCTTTCGAGTGAGGCTAAAGCCAAGATTGACTACTTCAGTCAACAGGTATGAAGAACAGGTTTTCCCCACAAAACATTACAAGTCCACTGGTGTATATGTGTATATATATATATATATATATATATATATATATATATATATATATATATATATATATATATATATATATATATATATATATATAAGTATGTATTTATATATATTTGTGTGTGTGCGTGCGTGTGTATCTATATATGCATGTAGCTATAAGTGTATATTTGCATCTATTCAAATAATGGTAATTTTAGGCCCTGTCCACACATACCCAGCTACGTGTGTTTTACAGTGATACCTCAAGATATCAAGTTTTACATGTATAATGCCTAATCCGTTCCAAGCCATACAGAAACATAAGTAAACATTGAAAATCACTTGGAAGATGACTAAGATTCTTCAATCCTTAAAAGTAAACATTATAAATCTAATAAATAATAATAATAATAAAACAATGAAATAAAATATGAAAAGTGCCTTGTCAGAAGGGATGGTAGCGGAGGAGAATGGATGGTAGCGGAGGAGAGCCATGGCCATAAAAATACGTTTTGCCACAAAGCATAACCAAAATATTCACAAAATTAGGACACCAACACGAAAACGAAACCATGTGTGAAGAGAGGAAGAATTTTTTCATTTTCCATGAAGACGTCATGGGGCGTCAGGCAACCAATAGGAGAGCAGGGTACTATGCACGAACACACAGCATCAGGGCTGGAACTGACCAATAGGAGAGCAGAACATTTGTCTTGTGATGCCCAGTGTTGTCTTTCTGCCAAATTTCAAATGTATCTTCGTATCTTGAAATTGTGTTCGTATCATGAAGCGAATGCATATGAAGCATTCGTATTTTTAGGCACCACTGTATTTTACATGTATGATAGATTTTGATGAAGCTGTCGGTTGGAGAGATTGCTTAGAGATTTAGAAGTTTGTATAATAGAACATCTAAAGTAAACATACTATGTTTTAAAAATAATTCTGAAAAAATTGACACTTAGCAGAAAATTGAGCATTTACAGAGCTTGCCATTTAGATTTTGGTAATCATCTGAAAAATTTTAAGGAATAACAACAAATATTGAGGGATGATGGAGGGTTTATTTAACCCTTTTCTATTATATTTTCACTACAAAGTGTGTTATCGTTGTTAGGAAATGATTTTCAAATGTGTACACAAGTTAATTGAGGTTAAAAGCTGTATACATGCACATCTGATGTTTAGGCCTGTCAGGATAAGTCAACTAATGGCACGGGAAATTCAATTAAGCTCTGCAAGTTTGCTGGCTGCTATACATTTTCTTCCTTAATTGTTTGTCACGTATCTTCCACTCTCTCGTAATGAGTAATGTTAAAAATTATTAGAGAGGTCTACTCATATTTACTACCCTCCACATCAGGTCAGGAATCCGGATGAACTCTGTCACTTACGGGGATTGTGGAATCAACTTTCGAGACAATACCCTGCACCAGACCTCTTCTGCTAATGTTGAAGCACAAAATATCCTCTGTTTAATCTTAAAGTATAATTAAAGTATAATGGTTGGCTCCTTTGTCTTGTGATGTCCATCAAGGGTTGTTCCAATTAAATCTACAACTGATAAACTGTAAAAACACATTATACCTGGATTCTAATCATGGACATATTTCACTTCACATCTGTTTGCTCAGTTAGTTGCTGGATATTCTAAGGAAAAGGTTCAGAACACAAGGAAACGGGAGAAAAAAAGCAGACTTTGCATTTTATACATTTGCAAAGATTGTTACATGTTTGTTCTCAACTAAAAATGTAATTTTGAAGGAAAATTTGAATAATATTCAGTCTTTATTGCAACATTTTTGAAATATCTAATTCTAGCAGTTTAGTTGTCATTATATTGATATTATTGACAAACAAATTTTTTTTCAAAATGGCAATATTTTTGCTTAGCTTAAAACTAGCTTAGGTGCAATTAATCAAGCAGCAAAGTTATAGTGACGGAAATAATGATTTTTGATTGTCATTCACAGGGTTTTGGAGGTCTTCCTATCTGCATGGCAAAAACCCACTTGTCTCTCTCTCACATGCCTGAGAAGAAAGGTGCTCCCAGCGGTTTCATTCTACCCATTAGAGATGTCCGGGCCAGCATCGGTGCAGGCTTCATCTACCCTTTAGTTGGAACTGTAAGTAACTCGTTTTCAAATCAGATGGAAACTCTAATCACTAATCTGAATTCTACTAGTATGTCCACACATTCAACAGATTCATTGAATTCCATCTACTCTCCACATTATTTTCTTTTATTACTTCCTTTGCTGGTAACTGAGCGAAAGCTTTGCTTACTAATAGGATCCAGGATTATGATTGAACCCATGATCTATGACCTCTTTTGGACTTTAAAAAACAGCATTCAGGCCAAATTCCTCAACCTTTATGTTTTTACTCTTTAAAAAAACCCTCTATTGCCTGTCCTGGGGCAGATAAATCTTGTCTGAATTCCTGACACTGTTTGCTCAAGGCACTTTTCATTAATGAGAAGTCTATTGGATTCTAAGTTAGAATTCATGATGAAACTTGTCGAGACGGTTTTATTAAGCCCTATGAAAACAACCCTTGGAGAATGTGTGTTTTTGTTAGACCAAGAGCAGGCCAACGTTTGACTGACCCGTACTTGTCTATGTGTGTGTCAGTGGGTGTGTGTATGTAAGTGTTTGTGGTTTTCATTAAGAAACTCCGACTGTGGTTTTCCCAATGTTTGTTCTACTTCTTCCTAATCCAGCTGTTGCACCTTAGGAACCAGCATTCCAGTAAGACTTCCAACTTAGCAAATAGACAAACTATCTCTGAATTGGCATATAAAGGTACAAATATGAACTCTTTTTAGATGGATAACAACCTTTTCAAGATTTCTAAATGCACAGGTAAAGCAGGTTTTATCATTTGAATAGGTTTTGATTTGTCTGTCATTTGAATTTAATTATTTTACTCTTTTTTTTCATGTGTCAAGAAACTCCAAAACCAGCCTTTAGATTGATGAGGACTTTTTTTCTGTTCATTCTCAGAAATCTGAAGACACGTCAGCGAGTCGAAATCACTAGCCTGAACTCAAAGAAATTGCAAAAGAACTTGGAGAGAGGTTTTCTAAGCTGAAGTTTTCATTTATTATACATCAAAGTTAATATACAAATAATCAATAGACAAATAACAGCTGGGGAAAGATGTATAGCATGAGCAGCTGCTTAGCTTTAAAAGTTTTAGATACTAATGGATGTGAGTTTTCTGCAAAATAAGACGATCAGTAAAGGTAAGTCCATATCAGGGTGAATTATATTAGTCTGTGTCTTCGCATTCCTGAATCGTGTGGTGCCATTTGCCCAGGTCGAGTGAAATATAGACGTTACTTGTTATTTGATGGTGCCTGGGAGCTACAGAAAATCTCCCATCATACATTAGCGCTACAGACCTATAGGTCTTCCGATGCTTGCTTTTCAGAAGAAGAAAGTGTTTGCTATATATAGGTCGATGCATTAGTGCATCTGCTAAACAAACCATGGGTAAAAGTAGCAGCTCATACTCATGATCAGCATTCATCTCTAGCAGCTCCTCCAGCTCGTTGTCTTCTACTCTCACACTTGTCTTCTTGTCCTTCTACGCTACCGAGTCTAGGACGCTTGTCAAGAGTGTGTGATGATCACCGTCCAGGTGTGTTTTTCTGTATCACCACTCCCTCTCACATCAACAAAAAAATCTATTTTCATTGGTTGAGCATGGAGCTTCACCTCATGAAAGAACAGCGCAAACTTCTATCGATTTTCATCCAGATCTGTGTGGCCTCGTCTGCACCCATTATTTGGAAATTATGAAGAAAACAATTGCGCACCCCTGCTGAACCTTTGTCAAAATTTGCCCCAATGTAGACTAAGATAAAATGAAAACGCAAAAACAAAAGCTGTTTTGATAAAGGAGAGGAGCAAACGCACTTTTGTGTAGAATGGTTCTAGAAACCAAGTTGTTTCTTAGAAGTTGCACTGTTGTACTGTATTTACACATATCTCTTACTTTTTCAAGGCAAATCATTTCTTGTGATATACAGTAAAAATAAAAAAAAATCTTTGTTATGTTTGTTTAATTACCTATTTTGGGTGTAGATCATAACATTTAATTGTCAAAAAAAACAAATGTATATGGTTAGTCTGAGGTTGTGCAAAAAAAACTGATACCAAACATGATAAAAAAAAAAGGTTAAAATATTCGTTCAGAAACAAAATGCCCTTTGCCTTCAAAAAGATTAATGAAGCAGAGTTTTAAAGCACTCCGTATGCAATTACTACTACTAAAAACTTTTTTTTAAATGCAGCCTTTTAAATCTCAGTCAGGCATTATTTTATATAGTAGCAGTGACCTTCCCTTTCCTCTTATTAAAAAGTCTTTTTTTATTATGGCCAAGCTTGATTGAGCGTTCAGTTTTGTGTCTCCTACTGGTGGTGTGTTTTCATAGCTGGGTGAGGCTTAGGGAAGGAAGCTCATTTCCGGGTTTAGAGCAAGGTCCTGGCTACAGCCCAGGGTCAGGGTCGGGGTGAGGTGGCCGGCGTGTGGCATGGTGGGAGATGGGTGACATTGACCCAACCCCTCCGGTCTGACCAGCGCTCTGTCCTCTTTCATCTCAACGGGTCTCCTACGGGATGCTCGCCCAATGCTCTGACCTCTTACCCCAGCCCTACGCAGAATTTGAAGCCAATGCTTTGAACTTGGGAGTAATCTCTTGATATCTCTCTGTTGTGCTTATTTTACTGACTTTTGTTGGTCTTTTTCTGATATTGATATGTTTGTTTAGTACCTTGGATTTCAGATAGAAGTAACAAAAAAGTTGTCATTTCACTCTATTAAAACTAAATGTTTAAACATTTAAATGCCATTTATTCATATGAATTTTCTCAAATTTTTCTGTAGTAAGTCAGAGATCGAAAGCTTTTTTTTAACGCTCTTTAGTCTGTTTCATTGTAATCCCATGATAAAACACTCCTTTTCCCTTCATAGACAAACAAACTTTTACATGTAACTTCTGAGAAAAGGCTAGAGCATAATATTTTGTCCTTCTCTGAGTATAATTAAAATAAGTTTATGTTTTGAACTTTCTTAAAATAAGTTATTAAAATACATTATTAAAAACCGTTGTTATGTGGACCATTATGAGTGTTTTTTGTACAAAAGACTTAAAATACTTTAAAGTTAAAAGACTTTAAAGGGGCAAATTTAGAGCTTTTGAGAGTTGTTTTAACTATTCAGGCAGGATCCAAATACTCTGAACGGAATACATCTTTCTGATTTAGTCATCCCTGTAAATCTCTTAGCATGACAGTTGTGTGTTGGTCTGCCTGTTAAGTTCAGTACAAGCCCCTGAGGGACAAAGCCAACACAGGGGGCTGGGGGGGGATTTGAGGAAGTAACTGATGTCATGCCTCAAACTTGTGAGGGAGGGGTCGGCCAGGGAACAATAAGACCCGGGGGATCTTGACTTCTATTCAGCTCAGGAAATTTATTGCCTAAATCCGTGTCTCACCATGAACTCTGATTGATTCTGCTGCAGAGTGTTTTTATCAACCTGAGAATCACACGCCACAGCCAGCCTGATGCATGGAGTGAAAAGATTTTAGTAGAGAAAAAAGTTAATGAGCCGTAGAAGGAGTAAGTAATAACAAGTAAATAATCTGTAAGAAGCAAATGCTCGACTAGCAATAACAGCCAAGATTGTAGGTGGAGTTTGTTATAGTAGGGGTTTCTCACTTGATAGTTCAAGACTTTCTAGTTATTCCGGATTTTCTTCAAATTGTTTAATTGTTGTGTAATTATTTCTAATGAAGCATACTCTTGAATTATTCTCAAGTTTAACTGAATTTCTCTTCTCTGACCAAGGGTTCTTTAGAAATTGGGATTGTGGAGTTCCAGTTTATTTTTAATTGAATTTAATTTAATTGCAAGCTGTTTAGCAGTTAGTCTACTTGTTGCCCCCGGTGTAAACAACAACTTGGCAGTCTCACCTGGTGAAGGCATTGAATTCCTCTCATAACTGCCAATTATTCGGAGGGAAGATTGTGGCTTCTGAGCTAAGATGGGTGTTTACTGTTAACCGTCTGCTGTGTTGTAAAAAGGTTTTTATGTGGTTTATTATTTATTGCTCTCGACAGAAAAGTTGGAAATGCACTTATTGGTGAGAAATGGCTAAACAATATTAAGGGTCACCTATTCTGCCACATGATGTAATATCAATCTTATGGATTTCCTGGTCATACCAAATTAGTTTAATGGCAAAATACACATCAAAAAATGTATTCAATTATTTTAAAAAGGCTCATTTAGTAGGCATGTTTGATATGTGCTGGTTTAAGGGGTGAGTTCATATCATGTTGGCTGGTGTGAATGTTGTTGTATTTCTTCTTGATTGATAGGGATATAAAGTTTAATACTCACACCATGGAGTAAAGCTGAGTCAGATATGGTTGTTGTCTTAAAAACGTATAAAATATTGTTAATTTAAGCCATTTTGCACCAGCAATCTGCACACACCTCCTGGTTCAAAGTTTTTTAACTTAAATAAGTGTTTTATAAACTTAAACAGGTGCTTAGTTAGGTACTTTAACATAAATTTTTTTCTTTGTTTTGGCTTTTCTTGAACAACCAAAACACCCGGTCAGTCATTAGTGGGTTGCAGGCCTGGTGAGGGGTAGCAGTTTGTGATGGCATAAACCGAACTGACATTTGACCTTTTTTTATTATAAAACTTAAAAGGAAAATGTACTCAAATACGGCCAAAAACCTTCCAAGTGTTTTTTTTTTTTGATGGGTATCCTTTAAGATAAATTGAATAATTCAGTTGTTCTTCAAATTTAATTTAGTTTAAAAAACTAAAACTAAAAACTTTTATGCATCTGATATCTGATAATCGGATATATTTTATTAGATATTTGGTATTAATTGACTGTTCTTAGATGAAGTCAATAAACATCTTTCTCATTTGTCTTATTGTTTCAGTAAATAAATATTTGAAAACTTGATATGAGAGCATACTGCCATTAACTTAACATGGAGGAAAGGGCATGTATATTAAAACTTGTCATGAATACAGTGAATAGTTGAATAGTTGTCTAAATTACAACCATTTAAATGAGGTGGCATTTATTTATTGCAAATGTGTGTCTGACAAGTTTTTGAGCCAGGGTATATAAATCTGTTGCCAACGTAACTAATTTCTTCGGAATGGATTACTTTGTCTGGATGTAATCTTTTCAAGTAATGATGCTAGTAGACAGGAATGAGCTATAAAATGATCAAATATTTTCTTTCAAATCTTCATCTGTGCTTTTCTATAGCTTAAGTGATGATTAAAATAAGAGATATTTGCCACCCTATCTAGTAACACACTAGTTAATTGTTTCCCTCAACTGTCTTCATTGATTTTGATTTTATTTTATTTTCCAAAAATCTGTTTGTAAGTTCAATCGGTGAAAACTGTGATTCAAGCAAGGATCATCTGTGTCTGTTGAGGAGCCTTGTGACCATTGCTAATATTTTTGCTTAAATATCTTTGAGGGCTGTGTTAATTCAAATGTGAAATATTACTCTGATTGTGGTAAGAGGTTTTTGTAGCCTGACAGCATTGTTCATATCTTTCAGATGAGCACCATGCCAGGATTACCTACACGACCTTGTTTCTATGACATCGACCTTGATCCTGTGACAGAGGAAATTAAAGGACTCTTCTGACGCACCAGTAAGAAATCAACTGAACCTAATTTGTGTCAAGCTGATTTGTGTTGCACATGCTTTGAGCCATTCATTCTCATTTAAAAAACAATGATTGGAGTGACATGGCACAAATATGATTTGAGCTGCTCTTTGTGCTGACTGAAAGCAGATAATGAGTAACCAAACGATCTCTATATTTTTTTTTGTACCAACACTTTTAATGTAGGATAGTCTTAACCTAAATAACAGTCTCTAAAATACAGTCTCTAAAAGAATCCAAGTTGAGCAAATCCGTGAACAATTACTGAACTATGATCTAGCGTTCCGCGAACAGTTTTGTTTGTTACTTTGTTTACGAATGTCACACAAGGATACATATGGTGAACAAACCGGCCTGTAGAAACCTGCTAGCCAATTAGAATCCAGTATTCAGACACACCATGGCATAAAAGGAATTAATAGAGCCTTCAGGGCAAAGGATTTTGAGTAATAAGATGAAATTTGAGTAACTCACGGAATAATTTCAGCCCTAGTATAATTTTCAACAGTCTGGTTATAATCAGTGTTGCTCAGTATTGCATTACTTATTTATTTGTTACTGTAATTGGATATATATTGGGTTAATAATTGAGGTGGTAAATTAAGGAAATAGCCTTTTCTTGGTAAAGGCCACCACACATCTTTATGAACGTAATTCTGCACCGACTTCTCTGTGGGGTGCTTTAATGCAAGCTTAACACCTCTGTTGAAGCAATGACACTTTTTGCCCTTTAGTGGCAAATAAATATTCAACAAAGTTTAATAAATGAAGCTTACCATCAACCCCAATTCCACAGTAATGCCACGCCATAATTCCTCCCTCTTATCTGAGCTTTTAATTGCCGGACATCAGCATGACGAGCTTTTCAATGTACATAGTTCTTCTTCAGTATTTCTTGTTGTGAGTTGGTCTGAGAGTTTGTATCGAGCGCCTCCTAAGAGCTCTTTCATGCCTTGAAACACGTCATCGAAAGAATCAGCTTTCAATGGTTGACCGTTAGGTCACGCGCTGTGACAAACTTTTTCACACACACCTATTCATCTGGCAGATGTATGAGGTCATATCCACGACCATTACCTTTGTCTACGCATAGGTGTATGCATGTGTTATTCACACCGTGTGTGGTCTCTCTTTCGAAAGATTGCTCATGAACAAGCAAAAACAAACTTGGTTTGGAGTTCACAAAGTGTAAGTTTTAAAGTCGCAAATGCCTTTATTTATTAGAATTAGTTATGTAGTGAAATAAAACGTATTTAATTGAGAATTAATTCATTAAAAACCCTGAAATGTCCCTTTTCAACTAAACAACAGAAGCAGGGTTTCTCTCGTTAAATACCAGTCATAAGTGTCTGACACAGATTTGAATAGCTTCTGTTAATGTGATAACCGCTGTTTTGGTGTCTTCCCTCTATTTTATTACTCCATTGAGACATATGACGTGTAGAAAATCGACCTACATGTGGTGTTAATAACTCGTTTTCTTTCGAGGGATAACGTGAGGTGGCTAATAAATGTTAACTAGTAATGTAACTAATATTTTGAAAATTCTGAAAAATGGAAAATCAAAACAGTAACTTAGGTGCTTAAGTTATTAGTAATCAATAATTTAATTACAAAGTTGCAAAATAACTTGCACTAGTTCCTGGTTTTAATTCAGTTTTTAAGTGACTGTTTCAACTGACATAAAAATTCCCATTACAAATGTTGTGAACAGAAAAATTTCTTTTTTTATTTTCAGGAGATCTTTGTGCCATTGGCTTTCATTCCCATCCCAATGAGAGCTCATGCTGTGGAAAGATCTAAAAACTTCCATCCTCATTTGGTTTGCACATGTAGTTTTAACTTTTACTTTTGGTATTTACTTTAGAAACTTGAGATTTCATTGTGTTACAAGTTTACAATGTCATGAAGCACAAAAACCACACTACTTGAAGCCAAATATTTTAATCTTTTTTAATGTAATTTGATTTCACCTGTATTGTAATTTTTTATTTACCTACAGTCAAGCATGCAAAGAATTTAATCTCTGTTGTTCTCTGACACTACGCTAAATTACAGGATGTGGTTTGTTCAACCCCTGTGCTGCTCTTTGATTGGCTTTGTTTCAAATCTAAAGATACAAATGTTACATTCTTGTCACTACCTGCATACATGTTGGCACATGCCACAAACTTGTCACACATTCCACTGTTATCTGTTATTTTGAGTCTTAAACTACAGAATGCTATGTGAGTAAAGAAAAATTCTGTTGACTCTTGCACTATTTGTGTATGCTTGAACCTTGCATTTTTCCGGTGATGACAGATGTTACAATGAAAAATAAGTTAGAGAGAAAGACTTAAGACTGGACATGAATGAAGCTTGACATATGATTGTTGATTTCTGTAAATAACGGTAAAGTTAATTGTTAATAAAGATCCGGTCATAAAAAATCTCAATTTAACAGTTGCAGTCCTCATTTTCGTTGTTACCCACAACTGAGAAAAATAACAGCCTTGGAATTCAACAGTGTGTGAGCTGGCCACGAATATTTTGGTTTGCTGAAATTCTTCATAATGTGGCCCCTTCATTTTGAGAGCAAGCTTGTTGAAAGAACGAGAGAATGCTTTGGTGCTGTGTTCAATGTTGAGTGAGTTATGAATCACTAATCCATATTGTGAAGTCAAGCTGTTGTTGCATTCCTCCCGATTAGCTGCCTTGCTCTTTTATTAGGCTAAAGAGCTGTAATGTATAGAATAGCGGTAGTGGAGCGGTCTCCACCCAGTCTTTCTATTCTCTTGTAGAGTCCAGTCAGAGGCCCCTGAGAGGGCAGCAGTTCTCAATGAAAGGCCTGTTGCTCCCGTCCTTGAAGATACCGCTAATTAGCCAAGTAGCTCAGCTTGACATTTACACACAAATATTCTCTCTCTCACACACACACACACACAAATACTTGTAATCTTCTCTTCCTCTAATCTGCTTGTCCTATAGAGAACAACCCATGGAGTTTTCTGAATTAATTCTTTATTAGCTTGAGCAAAGTCAACGGGTTTGTGTATGTGCTGTAAAAACAGGGACCCTCACAATTTTTAACTGTAGTGCTATAGTGTGTTGTTATATTTGTTTGATTGTTTGTTATAGTTTTAATAATTTACAGAGTTAACACATTATAACCGAAGTGTATGATTCAGGGTTACCATATTCATAAGAGGGTCAACAAATGTACACTGTAATCCAACAGGTTTGAAAGTAAAAGTTTAAATAGTCAGAAATAAATCATATACAAATGATCCTGTTGCAGATTTTACCAACTGCAGCACGGTGAAGTGGAGTCAGCGGGTGCATGCGGGACTTCCATTATTGATTTGGTTGACTTACGTAGGTGTAAGAGGAAGGCTGAATTAGTTGGAGTTTTAGGTACGTAAAAAAAAAAAAAAAAAAGTATGACGTGACTCAGCCTTCACCGCCTGGTACAATTCTGAAACTATTTGGCTGCAGTTGGATGCCTCCTCGGATTTTGTAAAATCGATTAGTTCAGCCTGTTAGTTGAAGTAGTAGAATTTCTCAGATTGAGATGAGTTATAAGTAGGTTTAGTATCTGCCGATCACGAGAATTCCTAATCCGATCACTTTTTCTCCTCCTAATACAATTCAGATCATGTTTCTAGATCAGGTATATTTGGCAATGCAAAAAGAAAAAAAGGCTTACTGTGCATCCCTAATATTCATACTATGAATGCTGCAAATTTGCTAAATGAGAATTAGTGTGTCCCACATCATAGTATGATTCAAATCTTTAAAAGTATGATTAACGTGTTGCACTCAATGGCTGCTGGTTGAAATGACAATTTGAAATTCAAAGATAGAAGGCTTGGATTGAAGTGTTTGAAAGACTTCTGAATGTTGGCTGTAGTGTGAAAAAGTTTTTTTCAATTGTTAAACTACCATCCAAATAGTCAAAATGTTACGTTGTAATGTTTTTGTTTTAATTCATTAAAATTATTGCATATGGACACTAAATAAATTACTTCACTAAATGTATTAAGTGAAAAAAATTTTTTTTTTCAAAATTGACAAAACAAACTTTTTTTTAGTTTTAGGCACATGACACTGACACACACTCAAACAATAGTTGACTGCGTTGTGTGGTAAAAAAAAAGGTGATGGCTTGGTGCGATAACCATGGGAGGAAGCGATGAGACGAAACTAGGTTTTCTTTGACACTATTGGTCTCTCCACCAACTGATGTTAAACCAAGTCGCACTTGGAGCACAGGGGGGAGAAGTTGATGGTGAATGCCTTGGGTCCTTCCTCTGTAATGTGTCCGTTGTGGCAGAAATGTATTGATCCTGAGGAACTCCAGTATTACTTTTCAACAAATGCCTCTGCTTATTTATTTACTCACAAAAGAACAAATAGCTACAATAAACTAAAAGACATATTTTATTTGCGCAGGCTTATTACAGACTAAAGTACATCACAGTTTTTGTCATCAACGACATTGAGTCTTAACTATTTCAGTATTTAGGTTCTTATTTGACAAATTGTTACAACACTTTTCCCTGAAAATTATAAGGTCATGGTTTGAAGTAACAAGATAACCGAGTTTATAAATTTAATATAATGTGATATCTCCTTTATTTTTTCATTCCTCTACTAATATATGCAAACACATAATATATTTATTTGGTGATACCATCTTAATGAGGAAATATGCTGTAGTTAATTTTATCAACGCACTATTTTTGAGGTTCACCACGACATTGCAGCCATTTAAATTCTTACTGTTCTGCACTTTACCAAAACTGATGACTGCTGTTTTCCTCTCTAACCAATTTCCTCTGAGGCCATTGTATGTTGCTAAATGTAATATCCCAAAATAATGCTTCCCTCTCTCCTCTCTCTCCATCTCTACTCTTCTACTCTCTCTATCTCCTCTCTCTCTAGCTTAAGCTCCTCTCTATCGCTTACAAGCCCCTCTCATCTTTCTTCTTCACTGTATGTTTTCCTCTTCTCCCTCATCTCAATCTCTGCACTTTCTTATCCCTCTCTTTCTTATTTTATCTTGTCTCATTGATTGTTGATAATTATGAGAATTTAATGTGTTACATAGTTTGTATGAGACTAATATAATAAAAGATAGTTGACAGCAGGCAATGTATTATCAGGTTTTTAAGTATTTGAGATCTTTCAAGTAAGTGAGTATACCTCTAACTGTGAGGGTAAATTAATCTAAGCAGTTTTTAAACGTTTGTTTTTTTATCATATTTAGCATCTTAAGCAAATGGGTTTGACTGGAATAGTAATCATTTGATGTTTTTAACTCAACTGTTGTTAGGATAGCTCTTTATTCAAATATAGTCAACATAATTTATCTTCACAAACCTTCGAGGAAAGGAGTTGTTCCATGATTAATAAAGTAGTTCTGAGGTGAGAACGACGTGTGTTATAAAGTAGATTTACTGCTCTTATCATCTTCACTTGATTGTAGAAGAGGAACAATCAGCGTGTTTCTTTTAGCAAAGCTTAGCAATAAACTATTAGGTGGGCCATGTTGCTCTCCAAAAGGTTGAGAATGTAACTAAAAGAGTAAATGAAACCATTCTTGGCTAACATCAGCCAGAGGCCAGGGAGCAGAAGCAAGTCATTATTTTCACTCCCATCCAATCTCTCTTCTGTCTCTCTCTTCTCTAATATGGTTTGATTATTCAAATTAGCAAGGTAAAATTAACAATCTGTGTGTGTGGAAGATCAAGTAACACAGATGCGTAATGTGGAGTTGTAGTCTAGAAAACGCCCGGTACCCTTTTGGTAGGTACCTGTTTTTAATTCAATCCCTCAAAAGCAAATCCAGCTGAGAAATAACTTCAAGTGCTTAAGCTATTGTGGGTTCTGTAATGGCACCGAAGCGCCAAAAGCATGTCTCCTGAGCTTTGGGTTACTCTGTGTGTAAGACTAGTTGTTCCATGAGAGACTTTTAATTGGAGAAACAGAAGTGGAAGTTTCCTGTTGTCAGTAACAGGGAGCGCTTATGTCTGCTAGGCAAAATGCTACCTTCACCGCCTAATGATAATTGTACATTATTCAATTTTGTTTTCATTTAGTAGAAATATTTAACAGACAAGGTTCTTCCATCCCTGATTAAAATCATTTTGAGTTAAATTTATTCTCACATAGTTGTAATTTGCTATGAGCACACCAGGTTAAGCTTGTGTTTTAACTAAGAATCCACTAAACACTTCAACTGAAATAGTGAAAGTGTTAAGATTATGGTTTCATCTAAGCTATTTAGCTTCTATCTAATGTTACCAAACATACATGCAAGACGAAATGGCAACGATTTTTGTTTTTCTATGTGAAACCAGAATGTTTTTGTTGCATTGATATGGATAATATATACTCTTATTATTTTACTTATTTACATTTCTTAACCATTTAGACATTTATTCTAATGTATTTCAGAAGGTGCAATAAGTTGCTTTGTACATGAATCTAATCGTCCCTCAATTGTTTTGCCCAATAGAAACATGCAGCTTGTGGAAGATGTGCTGCAGTAACCTGAGAAAGCACGATCCAGATTGCTGGTTCTCTTGGAGGCCTGTGGTTGTGGCTTTTGGAATGTTTTTAAGAGTATGAAGTGATTTACCAAAAAAAGATTTTTTGCTATACAATCTCATGTTTGATTAAACGCACTTTTTTACCATTCATAAATAAGATCTAAATGTTTCTATTATGAGTATTGTAATTCTTAACCCAAAGCCGTTTACCCTGACATTGTGTTTATTGTTTAAATCTAGGACGACACTGAGCAGAAATCGAACCTGGTGATCAAGACATGGCCCGAACCAGCTAAACACATCCGTGGCGGCATTGTCGAGATGCCTGCTGTTGTGCCTCAATCACTCTGGTCCCGGGCTGGGCGGGGGTCAGTTGAGCTGCGCGCACGCTGTGTGAAGGAAGTTTTGCCATCTCACGGGAACAGTGATTCCAGTTCCTGTAATCGTCTACAGGGGTGACTCGATGCATGCGTCATATGCACCAGAGAAAAAAATTACTGATTAGGGAGGATTGGAGTGTATACACACAATTTTTGTTAAAAGAGCCTAGGGGTGTTACCTTAGTCTCTGTTTGACGTATCATTGAAAGTTGGGCCCAGGACTAGTGTCGCTGACTAAGTTAAACCTTTGCGAGTTTAGAGTGTGACTTTGATTAGGAGTGACTATGAAGGAGCTCTAATCTCTTCTCTTGGCTCTGGCTGGGCTATCTTATCCTATTAGAGTTTTATTCTAGAACTTGCTTCCCTTCTTTGTAACAAAGCAGTTAGGTAGTGATTTTAATGACCTACTGATAGGTGGGGAAGTTTAAATTCGTAATGTGTAGTTAAAGCTGTTTGAAGTTTCGTAAAAAAACTGTGTTCATTTTATACTCATATATGTGTATAATATATATATTTTTTTTTTTTTTACATTGTATTTTTTTTCATAGGATTCTATTACAAGGAAAATTCGGAAAATTGCTCGAAGTTTATGGAGCTGATAGTTGAGCTTCGATGCGCTAAAGGCCAAGATTGACTACCTTCAGTCAACAGGTATGAAACCGTTTTCCCCACAAAACATTACAAGTCCACTGTGTTATATGTGTATATGATATAATAATATATATACTTATATATATCTATATAAATAGATATTACTATATATATCACTATATATATATATCTATATAAAGTATTTATATTATATATATTTGTGTGTGTGCGTGAGTTGTGTATCTATATATGCATGACTATAAGGTATATTTGCATTCTATTCCAATAATGGTAATTTTTAGGCCCTTTGTCCACACTACACCTTACGTGTGTTTTTACAGTGATACTCAATATCTAGTTTTAACATGTATAATATCCCTAATCCGTCCGCCAACAAGAACATAAGTAAACCATTGAAAATCACTTGGAAATGAAAGATTCTTCAAATCCTTAAAAGTAACAATTATAAATCTAAACAATAATAATAAATAATAAAACAAAATGAAGAATAAAATATGAAAAGTGCTTGGTCAGAGGGATGTGTTAGCGGAGGAGAATGGATGGTTAGCGGAGGAGAGCCATGGCCTAAAAATAGCGTTTTGCCACAAACGCATAAACCAAAATATCACAAATAGGCAACCAACACGACAAACGAAAACATGTTGTGAAGAGAGGAAGAATTTTATTCATTTCCGATGAAGCGTCATGGGCGTCAGGCACCAATAGGATAGCAGGGTAACTATGCACCGAACACAACAGCATCAGGGCTGGAACTGACATAGGAGCATAAATTTGTCTTGTGATGCCCAATGTTGTCTTTGCCGAATTTCCAAGGTGATCTTCTATGCTGAAAGTGTGTTTCGGTACATGAAGCGAATGCATATTAAGCATTCGTATTTTTAGGACCACTGTATTTTACAGTATGATAGATTTATTTGTGAACTGTCGGTTGGAGAATTGCTTAGAGATTTTAGAAGATTTTGTATAATAGAACACTAAAGTAACATACGATTTTTAAAAACAATTCTGAAAAACATTGACACTTAGCAAAAATTGAAGCATACCAGAGCTTGCCATTTACGATTTTGTGTAATATCTGAAAAATTTTAAGGAATAACCAACAAATATTGAGGGATGATGGAGGGTTTATTTTTTAACCCCTTTTCTATTATTTTCACTACCAACAGTGTGTTATCGTTTTAGGAAATGATTTTCAAATGTGTACCAAGTTAATTGGAGGGTTAAAGCTGTATACATGACAGTCTGATGTTTTAGGCCTTCAGATAGTCAACTAATGCAACGGGAAATTCATAAGCTCTCGCAAGTGTTGCTGGCTGCATACATTTTCTTTCTCCTTAATTGTTTGTCCACGTAGCTTCCCACTCTCTGTAATGTAAGTTACAAAAAATTATTAGAGAGGTACTACCTCATATTTACTAACCTCCCATCAGGTCAGGAATCCGGCATGAAACTCGACTTACGGGGAATTGTGGATCCCAATTGTCGAACATACCCTGCACCATGAACCTCTCTGCTAATTTGAAGCCAAAATTCCTCTGTTTAATCTATAAGTATAATTAAAGACTAATGTTTGCGTCCTTGTTGGTGATGTCTCCATCAGGGTTGTTCCAAGTAATCTAAACTGATAAACTGTCAAAACCACTATACCTGGATTCTAATCATGGATCATATTTCCACTTCACATCGGTTTGCCTCGTTATTAGTTGCTGGATATTCTAAGGAAAAGTTCGAAACAACAAGGCAAACGGGAGGAAAAAAGCAGACTTTCATTTATACACTTTGCAAAGATGGTTGTACTGTTTGTTATCAAATAAAAATGGTAATTTGAAGGAAAATTTGAATATATTCAGTCTTTGCACTTTTTGAAATATTAATTCTAGCAGTTTATTGTCATTATATTGATATTATTGACACACAATTTTTTTTCCAACAAATGGCACATACTTTTGCTTAGCTATAACTATAGCTTAGTGGCAATTAATCAAGCAGCAAGTTATAGTGACGGAAAATAGATTTTTGATTGGACATCCAGGGTTTGGAGGATCTTCATATCTGCATGGCAAAAAGACCACTTGTCCTGCTTCACATGCCTGAGCAGAAAGGTTTGTGCTCCGCTGGTTTTCATTTCACACCACTTAGAGCATGTCCGGCAGCATCGTGCCAGGCTTCATCACCCGTAGTTGGAACTGTAAAGTACTCGTTTTCACATCGATGGAAACTCTATCACTAATCTGATTCTACTATATGTCCACACATTCAAACAGATTACATTGAATCCAATCTATCTCCACATTATTTTTCTTTATATTACATCCTTTGCTGGTAACTACGAAAGCTTTGCTTATCAATAGAATCCAGGATATTATTGGAACCCATGGACTATGACCTATTTGTTGGACTTAAAAAAACAGCATTCAGGCCAGCAATTCCTCAGAACGTATTTTTTCTTTTAAAAAAACCCTCTATTGCTGGTACCGGGGCGCAGAATAAATCTTGTTCTGAATTACTTGACACGTGTTTGCGTCAAGGCACTTTTTCATATAAGAGAAGCTATTGGATTCTAAGTTAGAATCATGAATAACTTGTCGAGACGGTTTTATTAAGCCCATGAAAACCACCCTTGTAGACATGTGTGTTTTTGTTAGACCGAAGACGCCGCCACGTTTGACTGACCCTACTTGTCTATGTGTGTGTCAGTGGGTTGTGTGGTGGAATGGTGTGTGTTCATTAAGAAAACCCAGACGGGTTTTCACATGTTTGTTCACTTCTTCCTAATCCAGTGGTTGCACCTTAGGAACCAGCATTCAGTAGAGACTCCAACTTAGCAATAGACAAAACATTCTCTGGAATTGCATATTAAAGGTTACAAATATGAACTCTTTTTTAGATGGATAACACCGTTTTCAAAGATATTCTAAATGCACAGGTAAAGCAGGTTTTTATTCAGTTGAACAGGTTTTTGATTTGTCGTACTTTGAATTTAATATTATTATCTCGTATTTTTTCATGTGTCAAGAAACTCCAAAACCAGCATTTAGATTGATGAGGACTTTTTTTCTGTTCTTCTCAGAAATCGCAGACACGTCAGCGAGTCCCGCAATCACTAGCCTGAACTCAAAGAAATGCAAAGAACTTGGAGAGAGGTTTGTCTAAGCTGAGGTCATTTCATTTATTGTATAATCAAAGTTAATATACAAATATCCTAGACAAATAACAGCTGGGGAAAGATGTATAGCATGAGCACTGTTAGCTTTAACAGTTTTAGATCTATGGATGTGAGTTTCGTGCCAATAAGCCAGATCAGTAAAGTAGTCCATATCAGGTATTATATTAAGTCTGTTTCGCATCCGAATCTGTGGGTGCCATTTGCCCAGTGAGTGAATAAATAGAAGTGTACTTGTTATTTGATGGTGCCTGGGAGCTACGAAAATCTCCCATACCTTAGCGGCTACAGAACCTATAGGTCTTCCGATGCTTGATTTTTCAGAAGAAGACAAGTGTTTGCTATAATGAGGTACGATGCTTAGTGCATCTGCCTAAACAAAACCATGAGTAAAAGTAGCAGCTCATATCATGATCAACACTTCATCTCTAGCCAGTCCTCCGCTCGTTGTCTTTTACTCTCACACTTGTCTGTCTTGTACTTCTACAGACTACGAGTCTAGGACGTTGTCAAGAGTGTTGTGATGATCACCGTCCCGAGTGAGTTTTTTCGGTATCACCACTCCCCTCTCACATCACCAAAAAATCTATTTTTCATTGGTTGAGCTGGAAGCTTCACTCATGAAGAACCAGCGCAAAACTTCTATCGATTTTCATACCAATCTGTGTGCCTCGTCTGCCCCATTAGTTTTGGAACTTAGAGAAAACAATTGCGCACCCTGCTGAACCTTGGTCAAAGATTTGCCCAACTGTGACAAGATAAATGAAACGACAAAAACAAAGATGTTGTTGTAAAGAGAGGAAGCAAACGCCCTTTTTGTGTGCAAATGGTTCTAGACACAAGTTGTCTTGCTTAAAGTTGCACTGTGTGTACTGATACTTTCACATATTACTTACTTTTCCAGGCAAATCATTTCGTTGTGAGAGTATCAGTAAAAATAAAAAAAAATCTTTGTTATGTTTTGTTAATAAATTACCTATTTGGGTGTAGATCATAACATTAATGGTCAACAAAACAAATGTATAGTTAGTCTGAGGTTGTGCAAACAAAACACTGATACCAAACATGATAAAAAAAGGTTTAAAATATTCGTTCAGAAACAAATGCCTGTTGCTTCAAAAAGATTAAGAGCAGTTTTAAAGCACCGTCTGCATTACTACTACTAGAAAACTTTTTTAACGGCAGCCTTTTAAATCTACAGTATGCATTATTTTATAGTAGCAGTGAACCTTCCCTTTCCTCTTATATAAAAATCTTTTTTTCTTATGGGCCAACTTGATGAGCGTCGGTTTTTGTCTCTACTGGTGGTGTTTTTCATAAGCGGTGAGAGCTAGGGAAGAAGACTCATTTCCGGGTTTTAAGCAAAGGTCTGGCTCAGCCCAGGGTCAGGTGTCGGGGTGAGGTGCGGAGTGGTGGCATGTGTGGAGATGGGTGACATTGACCCAACCCCTCCGGTCTGACCAGCGCTCTGTCCTCTTGTCATCTCAACGGGTCTCCTACGTGGATGCTCTGCCAATGCTCTGCCTCTTACCCAGGGCCTACGCAGAAATGAAGCCAATGCTGATGAAACTTGGAGAGTAATCTCTGAATCTCTTGTTGTGCTTATTTTACTGACGTTGTGTGGTCTTTTTCTGATATTGATAGGTTTTGTTTACGTACCTGGAGTTCAGATGAAGTAACACAAGAAGTTGTCCTTTCAGCTCTAATTAAAACTAAATGTTTAAATTTAAATGCCATTTATTCATAGGAATTTCTTCTCAAATTTTCTGGTTTAGTCCTAGAGATCGAAAGCTTTTTTTTAAACGCTCTTTAGTCTGTTTCATTGTAATCCCATGTAATAAAAAACACTCCTTTCCCGCATACAGACAAACAAACTTTTACATGTAACTTCTAGAGAAAAGGCTGAGCAAATCTTTTGCTCCTTCTCTGAGTATAATTAAAATAAGTTTTATGTTTTGAACTTTCTTAAACATAACGTTATTAAAAACATTATTAAACCGTTGTTAGTGTGGACCATTGAGTGATTTTTTTACAAAGACATTACAAATACTTTAAAGTTAAAGACTTTAAGGGCAAATTTACGAGCTTTTGAGAGTTTTTGTAACATTCAGTGGCAGGATCCAATACTCTGAACGGAAATACATATCTTCTGATTAGGTATCCCGTAAATCTCTTAGCAAGGACATTGTGTGTGGTTATGCTGTTATTCATAACAAGACCTGGGGACAACAAGCCAACACAGGGGGTGGGGGGGGAGTTAGAGGAGTAATGAGTTGTCCCTCAAACACTTGTGAGGAGGGGTCGGCCAGTGAACAAATAAGACCCGGGGGTATCTTGCTTCTATTCAGCTCAGGAAATGTTATTGCCTAAATTCCGTGTCTAACCATGAACTTGATGTGATTGGCTCTGCAGAGTGTTTTTATTATCAACTCTGATAATACACCGCACCGCCAGCCTGATGCTGGAGTAAAAGATTTTAGTAGAGAAACCAAGTTAATGAGCCGAGAAGGAGTAAGTAATAACAAGTAAATATCTGTAAAAGCAATATGCCGACTAGAAAAGCAACAGCCCAAGATGGTTAGTGAGTTTGTTTAGTAGGGGTCTTTTCCACTTGATAGTGCAAAGACTTCTTAGTTATTCGATTTCTCTACAAATGTGTTTATTGTTGTGTAATTAGTTTAATGAAGCATATCTTGAATTATTCTCAAGTTTAACTGAATTTTCTCTTCTCTGACCAGTTTTTAGAAATTGGGATTGTGAGTCTTCCAGTTTATTTTAATTGAAGTTAATTTAATTGAAGCTGTTGCAGTTAGTCTACTTGTTGCCCGGGTTAAACACAACCTGGCAGCTCACCTGTGAAGGCATTGGAATCTCCTCTCATACCTGCCAATTAGTCGGAGGGAAGATGTGGCTTCTGAGCTAAGATGGTGGTATTACTGTTATACTGGTACCGTCTCTGCTGTGTTGTTTAAAGGTTTTTATTGGTTTTATATTTAGTTGTCTCGACAGAGAAAGTTGGAAATGCACTATGGTTGAGAAGAAATGGCTAATAACAATCTAGGCACCTATTCTGCCACATGATGTAATATCATCGTATGGATTCCTGCCGGTCAATACAAATAGTTTAATGGCAACATACACATCAAAAACATGTATCATATTTAAAAAGGCTCATTAGTAGGCATGTTTGATATGTGCTGGTTTAAGGGGTGGAGTCCTATCATGTTGGGTGTGTGAATGTTGTTGATTTTCTTTCTGATTGATAGGATATAAAAGTTTAATCTCACACCATGGAGTAAAGCTGAGTCAGATATGGTTGTTGTCTTAAAAACGTATAAAATATGGTAATTAAGCCATTTTGCACCAGCAATCTGCACACAACCTCCTGTTCAAAGTTTTTAACTTAACTAAGTTTTATTACGTATAAAAGGTGCTTAGTTAGGTACTTAAACATACTTTTTTCTGTGAGTTTTGGCTTTCTTGAACAACCAAAACCCCGGTCAGTCTTAGTGGGTTGCAGGCTGGTGAGGTGTGGGTACATAGCAGTTTGGTGGCTAAACCGAACTGACATTTGACCTTTTTTATTATAAAACTAAAAGAAATGTACTCAATACGGCAAAACACTTCCAAGTTTTTTTTTTGATGGGTATCCTCTTTAAGATAATGATAATAAGTTGTTTCTCACAACTTTAATTTAGTTTATAAAAACTAAAAACTCAAAAACTTTATGCATCTGATATCTGATAATCGGATATTTTATTAGATATTTGGTATAATGACTTTACTGTTCGTAGATGAAAGTCATAAACAACTTCTCATTTGGTCCCTTATTGTTTCAGTTAAATAAATATTTGAAAAACTTGCTATGTAAGCATACTGGCCCTTAACCTTAACATGAGGAGGAAAGGTCATGTATATATAACTTGTGCATAATTACAGGATATTGCAATAGTTGTCTGAATTACAACCATTTAAAATGAGGTGCATTTATTTTTGCAAATGTGCTTGCAAGTTTTTGAGCCGGGTATATAAATCTGTTTGCCAACGGAACTCATTTCTTCGGAATGGATACTTGTTCTGGATGTAATCTTGTTTCAAGTATTATGCTAGTAGACGAATGGCTATAAAATGATCAAATATTTTCCTTCAAATCTTCATCTGTGCTTTCTAGTCGCTTAAGTGATGATTAAAACTGAGATATTTGCCACCCTTCTTAGTACACCACTATTAATTGTTTCCCTCAACTGTCTTCATTGATTTTGATTTTATTTGTATTTTCCAAAAATCTGGTTTGAGTTCATCGGTGAAAACTGTGATTCAAGCAAGGATCATCTTTGTCTGTTGAGGAGCCTCTTGTGACCATGTCCTATATTTTGTTAAATTCTTGAGGGCGTTGTGTTAATCAAGTGAAATACTACTCTGAGTGTGTGTAAGAGGTTTTTGTGTAGCTGACAGCATTGTTCATATCGTTTAGGATGAGCACCATGCCAGGATTAAACCTACACGTACCTTGTTTTCTATGAATCGACCTTGATCCTGTGACAGAGGAAATTAAAGGACTCTTCTGACCACCAGTAGAGAAATAACTGAAACCTAATTTGTGTCAAGCTGATTGTGTTGCAACATGCTTTGAGGCACTTCATATTTCATTTAAAAAGACATGATTGGAGACGTGAAAATGCACAAATATGATTTGAGCTGAGCGGGGGGAGCGGAAGGAACAAGAATTGAGACAGGATTCCTAGTTTCTATATGTGCAACGTTTCCATTCTTGTATGTTCGAGTACTTTTTTCCACCCAACTTTGTCCCCCCCTCCCTTCTACTCTTACTCTGTCTCCCCCTCTCCTCTTTGATATCTCCCTTACCTGTACTCGAAGCCCTTTTTCTCCTCTACGTCTCAGTGAGCTCCTTTCGCAGCGCTCATCTTTGTGCTCCACCCTCCCCTACTTTGTCCATTGTTTTGCGCTCTCAGTATTCCGCGTCTTACTCTCTTTCTTCCTTTCCTTTTCAAATCTGCCCTCTCCCTTTTTGCTCGTTACACTCTCCTTTTTTCTCTTTCTTCCGCTTTCTTTGTCCCCTCGCTCCCGATTCCTCCTTTTTTTCTTCCCCCTGATCCTCTTCATTCGTCTTCACCTCCGCTCCCCCCGCATTTTACTCTACTTGATTTTTCTGTCCTATTCCTTTTTTCATTCCGTGCTCCCCTCCCCGCTTTCTTGCTCACGTCCCTGCCCTCAGTTCCCCCCCCGCCGCCCCCTTCCGCTTTTTTTCCCCCTCTCATCCGCCTTTAAAACGTCCTACCCCTCTCTCCTCACTTAAGTTCCTGTCCTCCTTCCCCCCTCCCCCTCTGCTTTGCTTCTACCCGCTCCTATGCTTCGTGATTGCCATAGTGCTCCATTTTTCATCTCTCCTTCCCGCCCTGCATTCTCATTTCCTCTTCCATAACTCCCCCCTCCCTCTCTCCACTCCTGTTTTTCTCCTTCTTTCTTTTCTTTATGCTTTTACCCTATTTTTCTTCTTAGTACCCACATTCCCCGTTTTCACCTATACCTCCCGTTACTCTTATCTACCCCGTTGTCTTCCTTCTTTCTTTTCCTCTCCAATGCTTCGATTCTGTTTAAATTCCCTGTCTCGCGCACTCTTACTATTCGATCCAAACGATCTCTTATTTTGTTGTTTTGTACCACAATTTAAGTAGGTAGTCTTAACCTAAATAACAGTCTCTAAAATACGCTCTTAAAAGAATCCAAGTACTGAGCAAATCAATGTGTGACACCAATTACTGAACTCGGATCTAGCGTTCGCGAAACAGTTTTGTTGTTACTTGTTTTACGAATGTCACACAAGGATTTACATATGGTGACAAACCGGCCTGTTCATGTAGCAACCTGTAGCCCAATAGGAAATCCAGTATCAGACACACCTGCGCATAAAAGGCACTTATAGAGGCCTTAGGCAAAGGATTTTTGAAGTAATAAGATGAAATTTGAGGAACTACGGAATAATCAGACCTAGTTTATAAATTTCAACAGTCTGTTATAATCAGTGTTGCTCGTAGTGCAGTCTTATTATTTGTTACTGTTATTGGATATTATTGGGTTCATAATGAGGTGGTAAAATAAGGACATAAGGGCCTTTGTGGTAAAGGGCACCACCATCTCTTGAACGTAATCGGCACCGACTTATCATGGGGTGCTTGAATGCAAGCTAACCACCTTGTTGAAGCAATGACACTTTTCCCTTTAGTGGCAAATAAATATTCAACAAAGTTGATCATAAATGAAGCTTACCATCAACCCCAATTCCACAGTATATGCCACGCCATAATGCCCCCTCTTATCTGAGCTTTTAATTTGCCGGACATAGAATGACGAGCTTTTCAATGTACACGTAGTTCCTTATTCAGTATTTCTTTGTTGTGAGTTGGTATGAGAGTTTGTATCGAGCGTCCCCTTCTAAGAGTCTTTCATGCCTTGGAAACACGTCATCCGAAAGATCTAGCTTCAATGGTTTTGACCGTTAGGTCACGCGCTGTACAAACTTTTTCACACACACCTATGCATATGGCAAGATGTAATGAGGTCAATCCACGACAATTACATGTGTCACGATAGGTGGATGCATGTGTTATTCACCCGTGTGATGGTCTCCTTTCGAAAATGTGATCTGAACAAGCAAAAACCAAACTTGGTTTGGAGTTCACAAAGTGTAAGTTTTAAAGTCGCAATCCTTTATTTATTAGAATTAGTTTTGTAGTGAAATAAAAACGTTTTTAATTGAGAATTAATTCATTAAAAACCCTGAAAGTCCCTTTTCAAATAAACAAAACGAAGCCAGGTTTCTCCGTTAAATACCAGTCATTAAGTGTCTGACACAGATTTGAAAGCTTCTGTTATGTGATAACCGCTGTTTTGGTGTCTTCCCTCTATTTTATTACTCCATTGAGCCCGATGACGGTAGAAAATCGACCTACAGTGGTGTTAATAACTCGTTTTCTTCGAGGGATAGATAGGGATAACGTTGAGTGGCTAATAAATGTTAACTAGAATGTAATAATATTTTGAAAATTCTGAAAAAGGAAAATCAAAAACAGTAATTAGGTGCTTAAGTTATAGTATCAATAATTAATTACAAAGTTGCAAATAACTTTATGCATTGTTTTTGACATAATATTGCGAAATCCCCCAGTTGTTAGAAACTCATATAAGACTTGGAAATTCAGCCTCAAAAAAACAGCAGGATTGCTGGGAGATGTTGACTTTTATAAATATCATATTAAGAAGACTTTGGATGCGTTACCTGATGCCAAAGTATGTGTGGTATGTAGTGTTATTGCTGTGGTTAAGAGGGAGGACTATCAGCTGATTACAGGTCCACTTCAACACTGCTGTGCTCAGGAATACCAGAGTGCTTTGGGTCTAATCTTCATCCTGCTCAAAGCAAAATTTGTGCACTCAAGCTTCAGAATGATAGATAGTCAGATAATACAAAATCCTCTGCAAGTTCCTGAAGGCCACTGAAACCCTTCAATCACACATTCACTCTTAGCATCAAAACTACTGTAAAGAGCTTTCTGACATTTGTACAGATGAAATACGGCTCCATGAGGAGTATTTATTCGGAGGGAGTTTCTAATGGGAGGAGGTCTGTTTGTTTTTTATGAACTTGCTCAGCCCAAGGAGACTAGAAAGCGCTGTCTCCAGGCTCAATTCCTTCATAGAGAACTAGCACAAGATACTCGGTAGGTGTCCAAATAACTTGAAGACCGAATTTTTACAGTTTGTGTTTAATTTTAACAAATGTACTTAAAATAAGAATATTCGTTGCTTTTTTTTTTTGTTCTGGTGTACAGGTGCCTTCCTCTAGCAATTCTATTTCATCCTATTACTTTACAGCGTTCTCTCTTTTCTTAATTGTCGGCGTTTTAAACATAGTTTTATACGTCCTCTTTACTTGCACTGTCTGCTCTTCCAAATATAGCGGCTTACTTTCTTTCTAAATATATTTTCTTCATGGCCCAGTCCTTCTTTGCTATGGCTCAATATTTGTGCCTTGTCATAATCATGCTTCTTCTTTCTCATGCTTTCTTCCAAAACATTCTCCCCATCCTTTAATCAAATGTTGCTTCAATTTCTTCTCCAGTCTCTTTACTTAAACTAAACTTCACTTTGCATTTCATTCTGACTTTTCTTGGTGCACCCTTTTTTTCTCACTTCCAGTTTTTCACTTCCTTTCTTTAGACTTATTCAAAGGACAATAAGGAACAAAACACAATTACAAATGAAAACATACATTACATTTACATTTTTGTTATCATTATCAGGATATTTTGCCTTCACTGTAAGCACCAAGTTAAAAACACCAATTCTTTTGCGCAATTTAATTGCACAATGCTTAATTGGACAAGATTTGTAAATACAGTGTTAGAGAAAATGCATTTTAAGGTAACCAGAGATTTAGTTCATACATCCTATAACAAAAGACTTGCCTTCAAAAGGTTACCTCTGTTCAGAACTTAATGCCAGACTTAGAATACATGCCAGGCCTCTCTGCTGGAAATAACAACATTACGTTTCCCATTCCTCTTGCTCAAAAACCCTGGGAAGGAGCACAGGAAGCTTGGCTTTGGGAAAAATGGATTTTGTGGAAAGTGGCCCACATGCTTGCTGCTTAGTGACACATGCACACTTTACTACTGATCAAACACAGTAGAAGACACACAAAAGAACTCAATGTGAAAATGCGAACTGATAGTTTGTCTTTACATTTTGTGTACTGTTGATACTATTTCAGTGTAACATTCGATTACACTATAACTCAGGATGGGAGCACCAGCCGGCCTAACAGCTCCACTTATAAAATAGTTGTGATGATGTCCTAATTATAAATTAATTGAGCTCTCACTGGAATGTGGAGACAATTACGGTAGATCAACAAGTGACTGTAGGACATGTGTGAGAAGATTTCAAAGGACATGCTTTTTGTTGTACAAACCATACTGGAAATAAAGAATATACAAGAGTATGCCTGGTAACATTACTATTTTGCACAACAAGTTTTCATAAGGGATGGCGTGTAAGCTTTTGACAGATTTTGGAATTGTCATGTTGTTCTCAGTGACTGAGGCAGGCTTTGGTGCAGATATTGGCATGGAAAAGTTCTTCAACATAAAGTGTCGAACATCTGGTCTGATACCTAATGCTGTGGTTCTTGTAGCCACAATACGGGCTCTGAAGATGCATGGAGGGGGACCTAATGTAAGCAACAACTTCTCTAAATTCACACGTGTCCTTTAGATGCTTGAATGCACCATAGCTTAATTTTAAAAGTAAACTAATTTATGTTTGATGTTTTTGCCCAAGGTTACTGCGGGTGCACCATTGCCAAAAGAATATAGATGAGGTGGGTGATGCTTTTTGCATATTTTTCTTATAACAGTTGTGTTGTGAGTAGTGCTGTCGAAATTGACGTGATAATGCAAATTATTACATTTTTTAAATGTATGTTAGTTGCACTTCCTGTGGTTTGTAAGAGCTAGTTTATAGTCAGGGCCTTTTAAGGAAATGACTAGTTGGATTGGGTTCAAGCTTAATTGTATCATTTTACTCAAGTTTGGGTCAGGGTTGATCATTTGCTCTGCGTGTGTGGTAAAAAAAGGTGATTGGCTTGGTGCGATAAACATGGGAGGAAGGATGAGAAGAACCTGAGGTTTTTCTCTTGAAATATTGGTCTCTCCACCAACTGATGTTAAAGCCAAGTCTGCACCCTGTGGAGCACAGGAGAAGGTCTGATGGGTGAATGCCTCTGGGTCCTCTCCTCTGTATGTGCCAGTTGTGGCAGAATGTATTGAGTCCTGAGACTCCCGTATTACTTTTCAAACAAATGCTCTGCTATTTATTTACTTCACAAAAAGAACAAAATAGCTACAATAAAAAGACATATTTATTTGCAGGCGTAATTACAGACGTAAAGTCCACATCACATGTTTTTCCATCAACGACTTTGAGCTTACTATTTCAGCTATTTATTTATATATTTGGCAAATTTTTAAAAAACACTTTTCCTGAAAATTAATAAGGTCAGTTTTGAAGTAAAAGATAAACCGATTTATAAATTTAATATAATGTGATTCTCCTTTTCATTTTTATTCATCTACTTAATATCTGCAAACCCATAATTATATTTATTGTGATACATTTAATGAGGAATATGCTGTAGTTAATTTATCAACAGCACTAGTTTTGAGAGTTCAACACAAATTGCAGCCATTTGAAATTCTTACTGTTCTGCACTGTACCAAAACTGATTGACTGCTGTTTTTCCTCTAACTCAATTTCCTCTGAGGCATTGTATGTTGCTTAAATGTAATATCCCAAGAAATAATCTTCCTCTCTCTCTCTCTCTCTCACTCTCTCTCTCTCTCTCCTCTCTCTCTCTCTCTCTCTCTCTCTCTCTCTCTCTCTCTCTCTCTCTCTCTCTATCTCTTCCCCCTCTCTCTTTCTTTCTCTCACTGTTGTTTCCTCTCTCTCCCTCTATCTCCTGCACTTTCTATCCCCTCTCTTTCTTTATTTTTTATCTTGCTCTTGATTGTTGATATTATGAGATTTATATGTGTGACATAGTTTGTATGAGACTAATATAATAAAAGATAGTTGAACAGCAGCAAATGTAGTTATCAGTTTAGTATTGAGATCTTTCAAGTAAGTGAGATACCTCTAACTTTGAGGGTAAATTAATCTTAAGCAGTTTAACGTTGTTTTTTTTTTCATATTAGCATCTTAGCAAAATGGGTTTTACTGAATAGTAATCATTTTGATGTTTTTTAACTCAACTGTTGAGGATAGCTCTTTTATCAAATATAGTCTAAACCATAATTTATCTTCACAAATGATCGAGGAAAGGAGTTGTCCATGTTAAATAAAGTAGTTCTGAGGTGAACGAGTGTTATAAGAGTAGATTTACTCTGCTCTTATCACTTCACTTGATTGTAGAAGGAACAATTCAGTTGTTTCTTTTAGCAAGAGTAGCAATAAACTATTAGTGGCAATGTTGCTCTCCAAAGGTTGAGAATGTGAACTAAAAGAGTAAATGAAACAATGTCTGGCTAACATCATCCAGGGCAGGGGCAGAGCACAGTATTTTCACTCCCTCCAGCTCTCTTCTTTCTCCATAATATGGTTTGTATTATTCAATTAGCAAGGTAAATACAATCTGTGTTGTTGAAGCTCAAGACACAGATGCGTAATGGGAGTTGTAGTCTAGAAAACGCGGTACCTGTTTTTTATCAATCCCTCCAAAGCAAATCCAGCTGAGAAAATAACTCAAGTGCTTAAGCTAATTGTGTGGTTCTGTAATGAGAACCAGAAAGCGCCAAAGCATGTCTCCTGAGCTTTGGGTTACTCTTGTGTAAGACTAGTTCTGCTTCATGAGAGACTATTTAATTGGAGAAAAAAGAATGGAAGTTTCCTGTTGTACAGTTAACAGGGCAGCTTTATGTCTGCTAGGCAAATCTACTTACCGCCTAATGATAATTTGTAATTATTCAATTTTGTTTTTCATTTAGATTAGAAATATTTAAATGACAGGTTTCCAATCCCTGATTAATAATCATTTTAAGTTAAATTTATTCTCACATTATTGTAATTTGCTATGACACACCAAGTTAGCTTTGTTGTTAACTAAAGAATCACACTAAACATTCAACTGAATATATAGGAAAGTTGTTAAGATTAATGTTCAATCTAAGCTATTAGCTTCTCTATCTTAATGTTAACAAAATACATGCAAGACGAAATGCAAGCTTTTTGTTTTATCTATGTGAAACCAGAATTGTTTTGTTGCATTGAGTGGATAATATATGACTTCTATGTATTATTTATATTACTTATAACATTAGACTTTAGTTCTAATGTATTTCAGAAGGTCAAATAAGAGTTGCTTTGTACATGAATCTAATCCTTCCCTCAATGTGTTTTCCCCATAGAACCTGCAGCTTGTGGAAGATGGCTGCAGTAACCTGAAGAAGCAGATCCAGATTGCTCGTCTCTTTGGAGTGCCTGTGGTTGTTGCTTTGATGTTTTTAAGTATGAATGAGTTTACCAAAAAAATATTTTTGCTATAAAATCTCATGTTTGAAACGCCACTTTTTTACATTCATAAATAAGATCTAAATGTTTCTATTAAGGTGATTAATTATTAACCCAAAGCCTTTTACCCTGTGACATGCTGTTTATGTTTAAATCTAGGACGGACCCTGAAGCAGAAATCGACCTGTGTGCAGCATTGCCGAGGCTTCTGGGGCCTCAGCTGCTGTGCCGTGTCATCACTGGTCCAGGGGAGGGCGGGGGTCAGTTGAGCTGGGCGCACGCTGTGAAGGAAGTTGCATCTCACGGGAACAGTTTCCAGTTCCTGTATAATCTACAGGTGTGACTCGATGCATGCCGTCATAGACAGAAAAAAATTCTGATCTGAGGGATTGAGGTATAACACAATTGTTTTAAAAGAGCCTAGGGGTTTTCCTTAGTCTCTGTTTGGACGTTCAGTTGAAGTGGGCACAGTATAGTGTCAGCTGACTAGAGTTAACCTTTGCGAGTTTAGAGGTTGTGACTTTGATTAGGAGATGCTATGAAGGGAGCTCTAATCTCTTCTCTTGGCTCTGGCTGGGCTATCTTATCCTATTAGAGTTTTATGTTCTAGACACTTGCTTCCCATTCTTTTGAACAAAGCAGTTAGTGTAGTGATTTTATGACCTACTGATAGGTGGAAGTTTAAATTCGTAATGTGTAGTGAAAGCTGTTGAGGTTCGTAAAAAATGTTGTCATGTTTATACTCTATATGTGTATATATATATATATTTTTTTTTTACATTTATTTTTTTTTAATAGGATTCTATTACAGAGAAAATTCGGAAAATTGCTCAGAAGGTTTATGGAGCTGATGATGTTGAGCTTTCGAGTGAGGCTAAAGCCAAGATTGACTACTTCAGTCAACAGGTATGAAGAACAGGTTTTCCCCACAAAACATTACAAGTCCACTGGTGTATATGTGTATATATATATATATATATATATATATATATATATATATATATATATATATATATATATATATATATATATATATATATATATAAGTATGTATTTATATATATTTGTGTGTGTGCGTGCGTGTGTATCTATATATGCATGTAGCTATAAGTGTATATTTGCATCTATTCAAATAATGGTAATTTTAGGCCCTGTCCACACATACCCAGCTACGTGTGTTTTACAGTGATACCTCAAGATATCAAGTTTTACATGTATAATGCCTAATCCGTTCCAAGCCATACAGAAACATAAGTAAACATTGAAAATCACTTGGAAGATGACTAAGATTCTTCAATCCTTAAAAGTAAACATTATAAATCTAATAAATAATAATAATAATAAAACAATGAAATAAAATATGAAAAGTGCCTTGTCAGAAGGGATGGTAGCGGAGGAGAATGGATGGTAGCGGAGGAGAGCCATGGCCATAAAAATACGTTTTGCCACAAAGCATAACCAAAATATTCACAAAATTAGGACACCAACACGAAAACGAAACCATGTGTGAAGAGAGGAAGAATTTTTTCATTTTCCATGAAGACGTCATGGGGCGTCAGGCAACCAATAGGAGAGCAGGGTACTATGCACGAACACACAGCATCAGGGCTGGAACTGACCAATAGGAGAGCAGAACATTTGTCTTGTGATGCCCAGTGTTGTCTTTCTGCCAAATTTCAAATGTATCTTCGTATCTTGAAATTGTGTTCGTATCATGAAGCGAATGCATATGAAGCATTCGTATTTTTAGGCACCACTGTATTTTACATGTATGATAGATTTTGATGAAGCTGTCGGTTGGAGAGATTGCTTAGAGATTTAGAAGTTTGTATAATAGAACATCTAAAGTAAACATACTATGTTTTAAAAATAATTCTGAAAAAATTGACACTTAGCAGAAAATTGAGCATTTACAGAGCTTGCCATTTAGATTTTGGTAATCATCTGAAAAATTTTAAGGAATAACAACAAATATTGAGGGATGATGGAGGGTTTATTTAACCCTTTTCTATTATATTTTCACTACAAAGTGTGTTATCGTTGTTAGGAAATGATTTTCAAATGTGTACACAAGTTAATTGAGGTTAAAAGCTGTATACATGCACATCTGATGTTTAGGCCTGTCAGGATAAGTCAACTAATGGCACGGGAAATTCAATTAAGCTCTGCAAGTTTGCTGGCTGCTATACATTTTCTTCCTTAATTGTTTGTCACGTATCTTCCACTCTCTCGTAATGAGTAATGTTAAAAATTATTAGAGAGGTCTACTCATATTTACTACCCTCCACATCAGGTCAGGAATCCGGATGAACTCTGTCACTTACGGGGATTGTGGAATCAACTTTCGAGACAATACCCTGCACCAGACCTCTTCTGCTAATGTTGAAGCACAAAATATCCTCTGTTTAATCTTAAAGTATAATTAAAGTATAATGGTTGGCTCCTTTGTCTTGTGATGTCCATCAAGGGTTGTTCCAATTAAATCTACAACTGATAAACTGTAAAAACACATTATACCTGGATTCTAATCATGGACATATTTCACTTCACATCTGTTTGCTCAGTTAGTTGCTGGATATTCTAAGGAAAAGGTTCAGAACACAAGGAAACGGGAGAAAAAAAGCAGACTTTGCATTTTATACATTTGCAAAGATTGTTACATGTTTGTTCTCAACTAAAAATGTAATTTTGAAGGAAAATTTGAATAATATTCAGTCTTTATTGCAACATTTTTGAAATATCTAATTCTAGCAGTTTAGTTGTCATTATATTGATATTATTGACAAACAAATTTTTTTTCAAAATGGCAATATTTTTGCTTAGCTTAAAACTAGCTTAGGTGCAATTAATCAAGCAGCAAAGTTATAGTGACGGAAATAATGATTTTTGATTGTCATTCACAGGGTTTTGGAGGTCTTCCTATCTGCATGGCAAAAACCCACTTGTCTCTCTCTCACATGCCTGAGAAGAAAGGTGCTCCCAGCGGTTTCATTCTACCCATTAGAGATGTCCGGGCCAGCATCGGTGCAGGCTTCATCTACCCTTTAGTTGGAACTGTAAGTAACTCGTTTTCAAATCAGATGGAAACTCTAATCACTAATCTGAATTCTACTAGTATGTCCACACATTCAACAGATTCATTGAATTCCATCTACTCTCCACATTATTTTCTTTTATTACTTCCTTTGCTGGTAACTGAGCGAAAGCTTTGCTTACTAATAGGATCCAGGATTATGATTGAACCCATGATCTATGACCTCTTTGGACTTTAAAAAACAGCATTCAGGCCAAATTCCTCAACCTTTATGTTTTTACTCTTTAAAAAAACCCTCTATTGCCTGTCCTGGGGCAGATAAATCTTGTCTGAATTCCTGACACTGTTTGCTCAAGGCACTTTTCATTAATGAGAAGTCTATTGGATTCTAAGTTAGAATTCATGATGAAACTTGTCGAGACGGTTTTATTAAGCCCTATGAAAACAACCCTTGGAGAATGTGTGTTTTTGTTAGACCAAGAGCAGGCCAACGTTTGACTGACCCGTACTTGTCTATGTGTGTGTCAGTGGGTGTGTGTATGTAAGTGTTTGTGGTTTTCATTAAGAAACTCCGACTGTGGTTTTCCCAATGTTTGTTCTACTTCTTCCTAATCCAGCTGTTGCACCTTAGGAACCAGCATTCCAGTAAGACTTCCAACTTAGCAAATAGACAAACTATCTCTGAATTGGCATATAAAGGTACAAATATGAACTCTTTTTAGATGGATAACAACCTTTTCAAGATTTCTAAATGCACAGGTAAAGCAGGTTTTATCATTTGAATAGGTTTTGATTTGTCTGTCATTTGAATTTAATTATTTTACTCTTTTTTTTCATGTGTCAAGAAACTCCAAAACCAGCCTTTAGATTGATGAGGACTTTTTTTCTGTTCATTCTCAGAAATCTGAAGACACGTCAGCGAGTCGAAATCACTAGCCTGAACTCAAAGAAATTGCAAAAGAACTTGGAGAGAGGTTTTCTAAGCTGAAGTTTTCATTTATTATACATCAAAGTTAATATACAAATAATCAATAGACAAATAACAGCTGGGGAAAGATGTATAGCATGAGCAGCTGCTTAGCTTTAAAAGTTTTAGATACTAATGGATGTGAGTTTTCTGCAAAATAAGACGATCAGTAAAGGTAAGTCCATATCAGGGTGAATTATATTAGTCTGTGTCTTCGCATTCCTGAATCGTGTGGTGCCATTTGCCCAGGTCGAGTGAAATATAGACGTTACTTGTTATTTGATGGTGCCTGGGAGCTACAGAAAATCTCCCATCATACATTAGCGCTACAGACCTATAGGTCTTCCGATGCTTGCTTTTCAGAAGAAGAAAGTGTTTGCTATATATAGGTCGATGCATTAGTGCATCTGCTAAACAAACCATGGGTAAAAGTAGCAGCTCATACTCATGATCAGCATTCATCTCTAGCAGCTCCTCCAGCTCGTTGTCTTCTACTCTCACACTTGTCTTCTTGTCCTTCTACGCTACCGAGTCTAGGACGCTTGTCAAGAGTGTGTGATGATCACCGTCCAGGTGTGTTTTTCTGTATCACCACTCCCTCTCACATCAACAAAAAAATCTATTTTCATTGGTTGAGCATGGAGCTTCACCTCATGAAAGAACAGCGCAAACTTCTATCGATTTTCATCCAGATCTGTGTGGCCTCGTCTGCACCCATTATTTGGAAATTATGAAGAAAACAATTGCGCACCCCTGCTGAACCTTTGTCAAAATTTGCCCCAATGTAGACTAAGATAAAATGAAAACGCAAAAACAAAAGCTGTTTTGATAAAGGAGAGGAGCAAACGCACTTTTGTGTAGAATGGTTCTAGAAACCAAGTTGTTTCTTAGAAGTTGCACTGTTGTACTGTATTTACACATATCTCTTACTTTTTCAAGGCAAATCATTTCTTGTGATATACAGTAAAAATAAAAAAAATCTTTGTTATGTTTGTTTAATTACCTATTTTGGGTGTAGATCATAACATTTAATTGTCAAAAAAAACAAATGTATATGGTTAGTCTGAGGTTGTGCAAAAAAAACTGATACCAAACATGATAAAAAAAAAAGGTTAAAATATTCGTTCAGAAACAAAATGCCCTTTGCCTTCAAAAAGATTAATGAAGCAGAGTTTTAAAGCACTCCGTATGCAATTACTACTACTAAAAACTTTTTTTTAAATGCAGCCTTTTAAATCTCAGTCAGGCATTATTTTATATAGTAGCAGTGACCTTCCCTTTCCTCTTATTAAAAAGTCTTTTTTTATTATGGCCAAGCTTGATTGAGCGTTCAGTTTTGTGTCTCCTACTGGTGGTGTGTTTTCATAGCTGGGTGAGGCTTAGGGAAGGAAGCTCATTTCCGGGTTTAGAGCAAGGTCCTGGCTACAGCCCAGGGTCAGGGTCGGGGTGAGGTGGCCGGCGTGTGGCATGGTGGGAGATGGGTGACATTGACCCAACCCCTCCGGTCTGACCAGCGCTCTGTCCTCTTTCATCTCAACGGGTCTCCTACGGGATGCTCGCCCAATGCTCTGACCTCTTACCCCAGCCCTACGCAGAATTTGAAGCCAATGCTTTGAACTTGGGAGTAATCTCTTGATATCTCTCTGTTGTGCTTATTTTACTGACTTTTGTTGGTCTTTTTCTGATATTGATATGTTTGTTTAGTACCTTGGATTTCAGATAGAAGTAACAAAAAAGTTGTCATTTCACTCTATTAAAACTAAATGTTTAAACATTTAAATGCCATTTATTCATATGAATTTTCTCAAATTTTTCTGTAGTAAGTCAGAGATCGAAAGCTTTTTTTTAACGCTCTTTAGTCTGTTTCATTGTAATCCCATGATAAAACACTCCTTTTCCCTTCATAGACAAACAAACTTTTACATGTAACTTCTGAGAAAAGGCTAGAGCATAATATTTTGTCCTTCTCTGAGTATAATTAAAATAAGTTTATGTTTTGAACTTTCTTAAAATAAGTTATTAAAATACATTATTAAAAACCGTTGTTATGTGGACCATTATGAGTGTTTTTTGTACAAAAGACTTAAAATACTTTAAAGTTAAAAGACTTTAAAGGGGCAAATTTAGAGCTTTTGAGAGTTGTTTTAACTATTCAGGCAGGATCCAAATACTCTGAACGGAATACATCTTTCTGATTTAGTCATCCCTGTAAATCTCTTAGCATGACAGTTGTGTGTTGGTCTGCCTGTTAAGTTCAGTACAAGCCCCTGAGGGACAAAGCCAACACAGGGGGCTGGGGGGGGATTTGAGGAAGTAACTGATGTCATGCCTCAAACTTGTGAGGGAGGGGTCGGCCAGGGAACAATAAGACCCGGGGGATCTTGACTTCTATTCAGCTCAGGAAATTTATTGCCTAAATCCGTGTCTCACCATGAACTCTGATTGATTCTGCTGCAGAGTGTTTTTATCAACCTGAGAATCACACGCCACAGCCAGCCTGATGCATGGAGTGAAAAGATTTTAGTAGAGAAAAAAGTTAATGAGCCGTAGAAGGAGTAAGTAATAACAAGTAAATAATCTGTAAGAAGCAAATGCTCGACTAGCAATAACAGCCAAGATTGTAGGTGGAGTTTGTTATAGTAGGGGTTTCTCACTTGATAGTTCAAGACTTTCTAGTTATTCCGGATTTTCTTCAAATTGTTTAATTGTTGTGTAATTATTTCTAATGAAGCATACTCTTGAATTATTCTCAAGTTTAACTGAATTTCTCTTCTCTGACCAAGGGTTCTTTAGAAATTGGGATTGTGGAGTTCCAGTTTATTTTTAATTGAATTTAATTTAATTGCAAGCTGTTTAGCAGTTAGTCTACTTGTTGCCCCCGGTTGTAAACAACAACTTGGCAGTCTCACCTGGTGAAGGCATTGAATTCCTCTCATAACTGCCAATTATTCGGAGGGAAGATTGTGGCTTCTGAGCTAAGATGGGTGTTTACTGTTAACCGTCTGCTGTGTTGTAAAAAGGTTTTTATGTGGTTTATTATTTATTGCTCTCGACAGAAAAGTTGGAAATGCACTTATTGGTGAGAAATGGCTAAACAATATTAAGGGTCACCTATTCTGCCACATGATGTAATATCAATCTTATGGATTTCCTGGTCATACCAAATTAGTTTAATGGCAAAATACACATCAAAAAATGTATTCAATTATTTTAAAAAGGCTCATTTAGTAGGCATGTTTGATATGTGCTGGTTTAAGGGGTGAGTTCATATCATGTTGGCTGGTGTGAATGTTGTTGTATTTCTTCTTGATTGATAGGGATATAAAGTTTAATACTCACACCATGGAGTAAAGCTGAGTCAGATATGGTTGTTGTCTTAAAAACGTATAAAATATTGTTAATTTAAGCCATTTTGCACCAGCAATCTGCACACACCTCCTGGTTCAAAGTTTTTTAACTTAAATAAGTGTTTTATAAACTTAAACAGGTGCTTAGTTAGGTACTTTAACATAAATTTTTTTCTTTGTTTTGGCTTTTCTTGAACAACCAAAACACCCGGTCAGTCATTAGTGGGTTGCAGGCCTGGTGAGGGGTAGCAGTTTGTGATGGCATAAACCGAACTGACATTTGACCTTTTTTTATTATAAAACTTAAAAGGAAAATGTACTCAAATACGGCCAAAAACCTTCCAAGTGTTTTTTTTTTTTGATGGGTATCCTTTAAGATAAATTGAATAATTCAGTTGTTCTTCAAATTTAATTTAGTTTAAAAAACTAAAACTAAAAACTTTTATGCATCTGATATCTGATAATCGGATATATTTTATTAGATATTTGGTATTAATTGACTGTTCTTAGATGAAGTCAATAAACATCTTTCTCATTTGTCTTATTGTTTCAGTAAATAAATATTTGAAAACTTGATATGAGAGCATACTGCCATTAACTTAACATGGAGGAAAGGGCATGTATATTAAAACTTGTCATGAATACAGTGAATAGTTGAATAGTTGTCTAAATTACAACCATTTAAATGAGGTGGCATTTATTTATTGCAAATGTGTGTCTGACAAGTTTTTGAGCCAGGGTATATAAATCTGTTGCCAACGTAACTAATTTCTTCGGAATGGATTACTTTGTCTGGATGTAATCTTTTCAAGTAATGATGCTAGTAGACAGGAATGAGCTATAAAATGATCAAATATTTTCTTTCAAATCTTCATCTGTGCTTTTCTATAGCTTAAGTGATGATTAAAATAAGAGATATTTGCCACCCTATCTAGTAACACACTAGTTAATTGTTTCCCTCAACTGTCTTCATTGATTTTGATTTTATTTTATTTTCCAAAAATCTGTTTGTAAGTTCAATCGGTGAAAACTGTGATTCAAGCAAGGATCATCTGTGTCTGTTGAGGAGCCTTGTGACCATTGCTAATATTTTTGCTTAAATATCTTTGAGGGCTGTGTTAATTCAAATGTGAAATATTACTCTGATTGTGGTAAGAGGTTTTTGTAGCCTGACAGCATTGTTCATATCTTTCAGATGAGCACCATGCCAGGATTACCTACACGACCTTGTTTCTATGACATCGACCTTGATCCTGTGACAGAGGAAATTAAAGGACTCTTCTGACGCACCAGTAAGAAATCAACTGAACCTAATTTGTGTCAAGCTGATTTGTGTTGCACATGCTTTGAGCCATTCATTCTCATTTAAAAAACAATGATTGGAGTGACATGGCACAAATATGATTTGAGCTGCTCTTTTGTGCTGACTGAAAGCAGATAATGAGTAACCAAACGATCTCTATATTTTTTTTTGTACCAACACTTTTAATGTAGGATAGTCTTAACCTAAATAACAGTCTCTAAAATACAGTCTCTAAAAGAATCCAAGTTGAGCAAATCCGTGAACAATTACTGAACTATGATCTAGCGTTCCGCGAACAGTTTTGTTTGTTACTTTGTTTACGAATGTCACACAAGGATACATATGGTGAACAAACCGGCCTGTAGAAACCTGCTAGCCAATTAGAATCCAGTATTCAGACACACCATGGCATAAAAGGAATTAATAGAGCCTTCAGGGCAAAGGATTTTGAGTAATAAGATGAAATTTGAGTAACTCACGGAATAATTTCAGCCCTAGTATAATTTTCAACAGTCTGGTTATAATCAGTGTTGCTCAGTATTGCATTACTTATTTATTTGTTACTGTAATTGGATATATATTGGGTTAATAATTGAGGTGGTAAATTAAGGAAATAGCCTTTTCTTGGTAAAGGCCACCACACATCTTTATGAACGTAATTCTGCACCGACTTCTCTGTGGGGTGCTTTAATGCAAGCTTAACACCTCTGTTGAAGCAATGACACTTTTTGCCCTTTAGTGGCAAATAAATATTCAACAAAGTTTAATAAATGAAGCTTACCATCAACCCCAATTCCACAGTAATGCCACGCCATAATTCCTCCCTCTTATCTGAGCTTTTAATTGCCGGACATCAGCATGACGAGCTTTTCAATGTACATAGTTCTTCTTCAGTATTTCTTGTTGTGAGTTGGTCTGAGAGTTTGTATCGAGCGCCTCCTAAGAGCTCTTTCATGCCTTGAAACACGTCATCGAAAGAATCAGCTTTCAATGGTTGACCGTTAGGTCACGCGCTGTGACAAACTTTTTCACACACACCTATTCATCTGGCAGATGTATGAGGTCATATCCACGACCATTACCTTTGTCTACGCATAGGTGTATGCATGTGTTATTCACACCGTGTGTGGTCTCTCTTTCGAAAGATTGCTCATGAACAAGCAAAAACAAACTTGGTTTGGAGTTCACAAAGTGTAAGTTTTAAAGTCGCAAATGCCTTTATTTATTAGAATTAGTTATGTAGTGAAATAAAACGTATTTAATTGAGAATTAATTCATTAAAAACCCTGAAATGTCCCTTTTCAACTAAACAACAGAAGCAGGGTTTCTCTCGTTAAATACCAGTCATAAGTGTCTGACACAGATTTGAATAGCTTCTGTTAATGTGATAACCGCTGTTTTGGTGTCTTCCCTCTATTTTATTACTCCATTGAGACATATGACGTGTAGAAAATCGACCTACATGTGGTGTTAATAACTCGTTTTCTTTCGAGGGATAACGTGAGGTGGCTAATAAATGTTAACTAGTAATGTAACTAATATTTTGAAAATTCTGAAAAATGGAAAATCAAAACAGTAACTTAGGTGCTTAAGTTATTAGTAATCAATAATTTAATTACAAAGTTGCAAAATAACTTGCACTAGTTCCTGGTTTTAATTCAGTTTTTAAGTGACTGTTTCAACTGACATAAAAATTCCCATTACAAAATGTTGTGAACAGAAAAATTTCTTTTTTTATTTTCAGGAGATCTTTGTGCCATTGGCTTTCATTCCCATCCCAATGAGAGCTCATGCTGTGGAAAGATCTAAAAACTTCCATCCTCATTTGGTTTGCACATGTAGTTTTAACTTTTACTTTTGGTATTTACTTTAGAAACTTGAGATTTCATTGTGTTACAAGTTTACAATGTCATGAAGCACAAAAACCACACTACTTGAAGCCAAATATTTTAATCTTTTTTAATGTAATTTGATTTCACCTGTATTGTAATTTTTTATTTTACCTACAGTCAAGCATGCAAAGAATTTAATCTCTGTTGTTCTCTGACACTACGCTAAATTACAGGATGTGGTTTGTTCAACCCCTGTGCTGCTCTTTGATTGGCTTTGTTTCAAATCTAAAGATACAAATGTTACATTCTTGTCACTACCTGCATACATGTTGGCACATGCCACAAAACTTGTCACACATTCCACTGTTATCTGTTATTTTGAGTCTTAAACTACAGAATGCTATGTGAGTAAAGAAAAATTCTGTTGACTCTTGCACTATTTGTGTATGCTTGAACCTTGCATTTTTCCGGTGATGACAGATTTTACAATGAAAAATAAGTTAGAGAGAAAGACTTAAGACTGGACATGAATGAAGCTTGACATATGATTGTTGATTTCTGTAAATAACGGTAAAGTTAATTGTTAATAAAAGATCCGGTCATAAAAATCTCAATTTAACAGTTGCAGTCCTCATTTTCGTTGTTACCACAACTGAGAAAAATAACAGCCTTGGAATTCAACAGTGTGTGAGCTGGCCACGAATATTTTGGTTTGCTGAAATTCTTCATAATGTGGCCCCTTCATTTTGAGAGCAAGCTTGTTGAAAGAACGAGAGAATGCTTTGGTGCTGTGTTCAATGTTGAGTGAGTTAATGAATCACTAATCCATATTGTGAAGTCAAGCTGTTGTTGCATTCCTCCCGATTAGCTGCCTTGCTCTTTTATTAGGCTAAAGAGCTGTAATGTATAGAATAGCGGTAGTGGAGCGGTCTCCACCCAGTCTTTCTATTCTCTTGTAGAGTCCAGTCAGAGGCCCCTGAGAGGGCAGCAGTTCTCAATGAAAGGCCTGTTGCTCCCGTCCTTGAAGATACCGCTAATTAGCCAAGTAGCTCAGCTTGACATTTACACAAATATTCTCTCTCTCACACACACACACACAAATACTTGTAATCTTCTCTTCCTCTAATCTGCTGTCCTATAGAGAACAACCCATGGAGTTTTTCTGAATTAATTCTTTATTAGCTTGAGCAAAGTCAACGGGTTTGTGTATGTGCTGTAAAAACAGGGACCTCACAATTTTTAACTGTAGTGCTATAGTGTGTTGTTATATTTGTTTGATTGTTTGTTATAGTTTTAATTAATTTACAGAGTTAACACATTATAACCGAAGTGTATGATTCAGGGTTACCATATTCATAAGAGGTCAACAAATGTACACTGTAATCCAACAGGTTTGAAAGTAAAAGTTAAATAGTCAGAAATAAATCATATACAAATGATCCTGTTGCAGATTTTACCAACTGCAGCACGGTGAAGTGGAGTCAGCGGGTGCATGCGTGGACTTCCATTATTGATTTGGTTGACTTACGTAGGTGTAAGAGGAAGGCTGAATTAGTTGGAGTTTAGGTAAGTAAAAAAAAAAAAAAAAAAGTATGACGTGACTCAGCCTTCACCGCTCTGGTACAATTCTGAAACTATTTGGCTGCAGTTGGATGCCTCCTCGGATTTTGTAAAATCGATTAGTTCAGCCTGTTAGTTGAAGTAGTAGAATTTCTCAGATTGAGATGAGTTATAAGTAGGTTTAAGTATCTGCCGATCACGAGAATTCCTAATCCGATCACTTTTTCTCCTCCTAATACAATTCAGATCATGTTTCTAGATCAGGTATATTTTGGCAATGCAAAAAGAAAAAAAGGCTTACTGTGCATCCCTAATATTCATACTATGAATGCTGCAAATTTGCTAAATGAGAATTAGTGTGTCCCACATCATAGTATGATTCAAATCTTTAAAAGTATGATTAACGTGTTGCACTCAATGGCTGCTGGTTGAAATGACAATTTGAAATTCAAAGATAGAAGGCTTGGATTGAAGTGTTTGAAAGACTTCTGAATGTTGGCTGTAGTGTGAAAAAGTTTTTTTCAATTGTTAAACTACCATCCAAATAGTCAAAATGTTACGTTGTAATGTTTTTGTTTTAATTCATTAAAATTATTGCATATGGACACTAAATAAATTACTTCACTAAATGTATTAAGTGAAAAAAATTTTTTTTTTCAAAATTGACAAAACAAACTTTTTTTTAGTTTTAGGCACATGACACTGACACACACTCAAACAATAGTTGACTGAACATACTTTTTTAAACAACAACAATAAATATTCTTAATTCATTTAATTCTAATAAATAAAGTTGGAATAGTTGGATTTTTTTTACAATGTGCAAAAAGAATCTCCACTTTCATTGTTGTAAATGAAATATTAACACATCACTGCAAAATAACAATGATTCATTAATCCAAGCATAATGGCATCTAAACCAGAGTAACTTTGTTGTTGTATTCTTGTGTTGATTAAGGGGAGCTGGTGGTCATCAGAGAGGTGGTTGTGACTAAAATCATTGATGACACAAAGTATCATCATTTGTTCTCTGGTTACCCAGACTTGGCTCTATCTGAAGTCATTTTTTTAAATGAACATTTTGAGTTGTTATTGTTCTAGTAGCTATTATATGTCAAAAGATCAGATTTATTTTGGTTTCTCAGTCACAGCTCCCTTTGATTCCCTTTATTTCTCAAAACACTTTAAAATGTTACCTCAGTTAAGTGATTAAAAAGAATATTTGAAGGGTTATGAACAAGAAAAACACTGTAGTTGGATGCATTCGGTTAATGAAAATATGTTTTGCCATGTTACGTATTAATATGTGTAATCCACAATTGTTTTTGGTTAATTAAATGAATGCATGTTCACAGTTTTCCAATTCTATAGGTGATTTTGGTCTGTTTGGGTTTTGTTTCAGAAGCATTTCTGCATTTAAAGAATGTCTGACTGTTGATAAAATTTCCCATATTTCTGATTCGTGATTTAGAGATTTTACTTGCATGCTGTTTTTTATTTCGTTTTCTCGTTTGTTTTTTAAGTTTGTGTGATGTCTACAGCAGAAATGCTAATTAGCTGAAATTCTTATTTTGGTTTGCTTTTCAGTTTGTTTCACAGCAGGCCTCTGCTCTGAATGGTCATTTAAGGTAACACAATATTTTCACTTGAGCACAAGGGCTGTGTGTGTACATGTGTTATGGGTGACACTGACTATAATGTTATTTAATCCACTAATTCAGTTTTTTGATCAGTGGCAGTCTGAATGTTTCCTGATCAAATTAAACTGATTAAGAATCAAAGGGTTTATGTGCACAGACTGCTGCTCTATCAAAAAGTGCTCTTTCAAAAAGTAAAGATGGGCAGTTACTGTTAAAAAAAACATTCTTCAACAATTGTATTAAGAAATAAAGTCATCTCTGTTTTTTTCTCAAGTTTAAGAGATTTGTCGCAGTTGTACCAAGTAATTTGGCCAACTAAAAACATACAATCTCTTTATTCCACAAACTTAAGAGAGATTGTTTGAGAAGGGATCAAGCTTATTTTTCAGTGAAATTCATGTTTTTTTTTAAAGATATTTTTATTTTTTGTCTCAGAATCTTGAAAAACAAAACAAATGCCCTGTAATATTCCGTGGTTCTTTGATTTTCTGAATGAAAAAAAAAAGATTACAATTAAACCAAATGAATACATTTTAAATGTTTTCATAGGTGATCTTTAGTACAAATAATCCTAGCTTTCAAATAATGACAAGTTTTCCATGGCAGATAATAGTTTTAGAATGACTATGTTCTTCCATGTAATGCTTAAATAATCAAACTGTGGCAGGTTGATATAACCATTAGTGAAGATGTATTTATATTTAAAATACACCCAAAGACCTACAAATCCATGACCACGTCACCATGGCACAAGTTAATTTCAGTTTTATTGTATTAAATCAGTCATGTTCATCTAAATCTCACTGCCTGTGTGTTATTCACCATTCGTAACACAGTGTCTTGTCACAGCACAGCAGTCTCTTATACTTTGCAAGAAGCCTGTAATTTACACATTTAAAGATTTTAAACTAAATTCTCTGTAGCAAGATAAACATGCAAGATGGCCTCTTAATTCGAGATTTCCTCCGGGATGCGTCCCATGGGCTGTTTTTCTGTTCAAGCCCATCCGGCATCAGTGTTGACATTCCCGCCATCTGTAAATAGCACTAGCTTTTCTTTTTCACTTCGGATGCATTTGTTAGCTTCCATTTCAGCAATAAGGAGCCTTGGTCTCTCATAACTGAGGTATTCTTTGAATTTTCATATGAAATAACATTCCAATCCAATTTTTGGGAGTCTTTCCAAGACTTTTGTTTGCTTTCAGCATAAATAATATTTCACTGGAAAGTTGCAGTAACTAATGATGATGAATGTCATCGTATTGTAAAGTGTCAATGAATGAATTCAGAAAATAACCAAGGCAGTAATTGATGCATAAATGAATATGACTCAAGTACGGGTCTAATGTTTTATGATTCATACATTTGTTAACTCAACATAAGTTAATAGTTCATGTATGTATTGCCTGTAATGCATTTCACCTTACTGTAAAGGGTTTCCAAAGAAGAACATTTAAGCACCCCCCACATTTTTAATCAATACACTGTTGTATGGTGATGGTTGTGCATCTCTTCTGATGAATTAAGTTCTGCTGTCATCCGTCGACATGAAAAGCCTCTCGAGATGCTGAGCATCAGACAGCTTCAGAGGGAGTGATGTTTGTCCCGCAGGTCTCTGTCTCTGGTCTGATGCTGCTGCATGTAAGGCGGGTCTGGCTGCTCTCCATGTGATACTGATGGGAGGAGGGCTCCTAAAAGTGAACCTGCAGTCCCGCTTCTACAATTTCCAAAGCAGACAGCCCTCGGGACGGACTGCAGACAGCGTTTACATACTTGGATACTCGTTGAAGCCTTCAGTGTTTGACCAATAGTAGCGAAACAGCGACCTTGTTCATCATGGGAGCGACAACATCCGTAGAGCGGGAAGGAATGAGCCCTGAAGATGCGACAGAGGACAACAGAACTCCGCTTAGCGGAGCTCCGGAAGGAGAAAACGTGGCTGCCAAGGTAACACCGCTCGAGCAATGTACAATTTTATAGCTTTGAGTTGATAAGTTAGACGTGGAAGGGGTTAACTCGGTGGTGCTGCTGAGGAAGCTTACTTCTGAATCCCCGAGTCGGACGGTTTGAGGGATGTGTGTGGCGCAGCTAGTTTTGAGCTTGCTCTGTAAACACCTGACAGCTGTTTGCTGATTGCTTGAACGGATTCGAGCAATCGTCGACACGTGTTTGTTTGTTAATCTTTTAAAGTACTTTCAAACTATTTCAATTTTCATTATATAAATAGTTTTGAGTTATTTCAAACTATTATAACTTAGTAATGCAGCAGGTGCGACTGTTTTAGGGGGTATACTTAAAAATAACCTAATTATAATGAAAGTATCAACAGATTACTGAATATTTTAGAACACACTGGGGTCATATTTTTTCTCTGACAGGCTATTACTGAAGCATTAAATAATTAGTAGCCACCAAATATAAATCTGCATGAGGGCCATCTTGCTCACATATCACAAAAGTGATGTATTGCAGCATATCTTAGAAAGGCCTACCTTTTCAGAAGCTTGCTTGTGTGTGTGTGTGTCATACTACTTAACTCAGTTACTCATAGTTTTGTGTATAGTATGCAGGTTATGTCCTTTAGTTATCTTTTCTTAGTGATGAAATAAGTAATACTTGAGCAAAAAACAAAGGCCTTCAACCGCATACTCCCCCCCCCCTTTTAAATGTGGTACAATCAAGGCATTGGAATGACAATATTGAAATATTTTAGTTACATTTCAATCATATAATCTATGGGTTACATTTTAAAGGATGCACCATCTTACTTTTTCTTATAAATTTTTCTTATTACTTTAGTATAAAATGGACCATACTCTCAGATCCCACTCATATGAGGCAATATTTCATTTAGAGAGGCAAATTTGCACTGTGGTGTTATTTCTTGTCATGCGCTGGGATGCATGACTCACGCTTTGGTGTTAGATTGTCTTAGAAGAGCCGTGTATCAAAAAGACAAGAACTCATCTAGGGGAAGTGCAGATAGTGGTTTACCTTACTCATCTTCAGTTATGCTGTTAAATGGTAAATATTTAGGGTGAACTATGTTCTATAAGTTTAATTGTGCAGTATTGAGAACGTTCACATCTAAAAATCGATCTATAGTTTATAAATGGATCTTAGAAAGAGCACGAAAGTAAACACTGAAAATGTTGGTCCTGCTTCATCTGCACCACATCTCATCCAAGATTTGAGAAATGTATAGTTTCAGCAACTCACAAGAATCTTATTCTTGTCATCATTGTCTCTTCCCTCAGTTATGTTTTGAAACTAAAGTCTGGCTTAGTATTAATAAGAAGTTCTGCAGAAGCCATTGATAATAGATGAGTAAGCTTACAGAAATTGCCTAATACACATACCATAAATGTTTGCTACTCTACTGATCAAATTTGCATAATGCTCTCTCTACACCTGTTGTGCCAGAAAAAAGTTACAATGGGACTTTTTTTGATTCCAGGTAAGACACAAATGATTCAACAACATTTCATTGTGTTTTCTCACACCATCCCTTTTTTGGTATCCAAACTAACTATGGTTACATTTTTTAGTTGGTTTTGTTGACTAGTTATTTTCTCTTTTATTCACAATTAATGTATTATGTGTTTGAACCAGTTTTGATCCAAGTATGCTTCAATGTGAGAGTTACACAATTGTTCCCATAATTTCTGTGAACTTCTTTAAAATGCCATTTTCCAGTTAATTTTAGTATGAACAGAAACAAGTCGAGGCCTGTTTTCTGTACAGTACGCTACATGCAAAGCTGTTTGTTGTTTGTTAGATAAGAATCTATGAACAGGTAAGGCAAAATTCGAGAACCTGGTCTGTCAACAGTATTTGCATGAATGTGTGCGTGGGTGCTTTAGCAACTCAACAAGCTGTGTTTAGAGTGTTTGTGTGAGGCGCCCCAGCAGAGATGTGCTTGATAAACATCCACTCTGGCGCACTTTGGAATTTTAGATATTTCTCTCCAGCTTTCACACAAACTTACGCTCTTGAGAAATAGGTTGAATAGTTTATTCTCTCCAATGTTGACTTATCCTGGTTTTGAAACTCTGCCAAAGTAATGCTTCCAGAAGTGTTTGCAGTAAATTCAATAGCTGAAATACCCAAACTCCATTGCGACTCTAAACTCACAATAATGCCTGTGTTAGCCTTCCTTTGTGAACAGATTTTCTCTAAACAAACAATGCACTGATTGACAAGTTAATAAATAGCCTTTCACTATGGGATAGATTCACACTACTCACAACACTTAACCTGTGTAAACATATTTAGCATTACAACCGATGGCATAAAAGGCTTTATATGTCTGCGAGGTAATGAGAGACTGCTGGTGTGGAAGCATTTGCAATCAGATAAGAGCCTCATAAAGGATGGGACCCGAGGAGGGGGAGAGAAGAGAACAGAGGGCCCATTTAGTATAGGTTGGAGGACAGGTCCTGGGCCAGAGGGGCTTTGTGTGGGCATCGGCCCGGAGAAAGAGAACAAGAAAGAGAGAGTGATGCAGGAGGGGGGAACTTTTGAAAACTTGGTGGCTTTATTGGGTAGATATCGTGTAGTAGAACAGTAAGACAGGAAGCCAGAACAAAAAACATCAGCTCCTTAAGAGGGTAATGGGATGAAAACAAGAGTAAAGTAAACTTTTTTGCAAATGAGAACCACTCAAATATTAGATTGTTTTATCATTCATTTTCTGCATGAAGTCTCTTCAATGCATAGGTACTCACACAGTGCTGAAAGACACAGATTTGGTCTTGCTAGGTTGCCAGTCCATCACATGATCATAGTCACCCACCATATATAACCCTATGGTCCTCTGTTCATTTAGCGTACATGATGGTTAACAGAGCACTTGGAGGAAACTCACTTAAAGGGTAGGTCGCTGGCGTTTGAGAGGTATGGCAAAAGATGCATGGGAATCTGGCACTTAACAACACCCACAAAGCTCAAACTTTGTCGTCTGCAATATGGTGGAGATATAAGTAGAGACACATGATGCGATTTTTGTTATTTCAATCCGGCTGGAGCATAATTCGCCTACATTTTCTGATGGTTCTGATTTTGGATTGTCTCTTAGAATTTTGTAAAAGTAAATGCAATTATGCAAACTCTCCTCAAAAAAGTGCATTTTTATAAGTTTTTGTAGAAGTTCAGCTGTGGTTGTTCATCTGAAACTGACTTTTTTTCCAAACTTTGCTAACAATGTTTGAAACATGCTGTCACGTGTGTGGCATTTACCTGTTTCTTGTAAATTTTGTAAATAACAAAAAATCATGGTACGACCAATCTTAGGCAGCTGAGTCTGTCAGCAATCATCGATCAGTTATTGGTAGATATGGTTCCCGTTTGTTAGGGGGAAGTTTAGTGTTGTAAATTGACAGTATTTTTATTTGTGGAAGTTTACAAATCTGACAAAAGTGCCCAGTTTGTATGGAAGTGGGCGCAGCAGAATTGGGGACAGAGCTTGGTGTTCAAGAATCATACTTTGTAGATAAAGCCATTTGGTAATTGTATGGGATTGTATGCTTTTTTTTTGCATTTGCTGACATACCATTCATAAGTTGCTTAATTTGGCTTTTGAGGATCTTTAAATAACTGTGAAAATGTAGTTCTTCTCTTCTGAACTTCCAGTTGGTGGTCAAGAAATGTGATTCAGAGCTGAGGGAAGGCAGGATCTCAGTCATACTTTACGTAATGAGGGATGTGTTGGAAGTGCAGTCAGACATTGGGGGATCAGCGCTTTAATGAGGGCTCGCCTTCCGTGGCCTTTCAGCCTGTTTGCCCCACCGTCCCATTCACACTAATACTCTGAAGAAAGAGCTGGGATTTCCTGTGGCTTGCTGGCCTAGAGGCAGTTCTTGAATAAATTTTAAATAAGGAGATAATTTTTTTTTACATTTTTATAATACTATCAATAAGACAGTTGTTATTTTTACTTTCTGTCCATCATAATGATGATGAATTACAGTGCTATTGCTGCTTTCGTCTACAGCTTAACTGAATTTACGTTCGCACGTGGGTACTAGCTAAAAAATTATATGGATCCATGTCTTCAGTGCATTGTTCCAGGCCAGTATTGTCTGAGAAGAAGAGTGTATGAAAAGAGCATTAGTATTTTATTAGAGGAGAAAGGGAGGCACTTAAAGTAATTCACTTAGATGAAGGCTTTAGATGAAGTGAGAGCAGGCTGTCATCAGCTGATGGAAAGTGGACGAGAAGAAAGATCTGAAGATTGATGCCTGGAACAGGAGAATGTTTTCAAGTTAAAAAAGCTTTTATTCCATGACAATGTGCTCATGAGGTGTTTAATTAGGGCCCGAGCACGCCAGCGAAGCTGTGCGGCGAAGCCCTATTGTATCTGTTAGGATTATTATTATTATTCTTACGCTTCCTAAATCGCAAATTTCACCATCTAGACGTGCTCGAAAACTCACCAAAATCGGCAATAATTTAAAGCTTGGTGGAAATTGCGATCTGACACAGTCGGCGTGATCGTAGCATAAAAAATGGCTCTTCAGCGCCCCCTGGAAAAATCGGGGTCCGGTTCGACCTACAGTCACGAAAATCGGCACACATATGTACCACCTCTAGCCAAGTAGAAAAGTCTCTTACAGGTTTTCGCCAAATCGTACAGGAAGTCGGCCATTTTGAAAAAAACCTACAATTTTGAAAAAACATCATCTTGCACTTTGACGAACTCCTCCTAGGAAAATTGCCAGATCGAGCTGAAAATTGGTGTGGTTACTCGGGAGACATTTGGGATGAAAAGTTATCAAAAGCGCAGCAGTTTGTAAAACGGTCTTTGGGTGGCGCCCCCACGAATTTCACCATTCAAAAATGTGCCTAAAATTGACATATTTTTGAGTATATCTCCGTTGTAGTTTATCCGTTGTCCACGAAAACGGCCTGACATGATGAGCTTGGAAGGCTGAATAAAATGATAGGCCGCAATGTGACACTACTCTTAGAGTAGCTCTACAGCGCCCCCCTGAATGTTACTAAAATAGATGTTTTAGCTGTTTTGACACCCTAAACATGTTAGAAACCCCACTAAATTTCGGCTAAACCTCAGCCTCAATAAATATAGTAATCTGACACTGTTTCTACAACTTTACTTTGGACGACAGCGCTGCAGCGCCATCTAGTATGCGAAAACAGCTCATCTCGCATTTTAACGAACTCCTCCTAGGAAAATTGCCAGATCGAGCTGAAAATTTGTCTGGTGACTCTTAAGACAGTATGGACCAAAAGTTATCAAAAACGCAGAAGTTCGTCGCACGGTCTTTCTGTGGCACCGCTTCGAATTTGAGCCTTCTCAAATGTATGGGGATATTGGTACTTGTTACTGTAGCTCTCACATCCTTCATCCAATCAATGTCAAATATGTACGGAATGATTAGCTCACCCCTCAGAATAAGTAGATATGCTTACTTGATGATACACTCATAGCGCCTCCTGCTGGCTGTATGAATTCCAAGGGATACCAATGTATTTGTTGCGGTATTTCTTACATATTTAACTCAATGTACATGACAAAAAAACTTGCATGATGAGCTGGTAATTCTAAATGGAATAATATGCTCATGGCATGAGACTGTTATAGCGCCACCTGGAGGCTTTCTGAAATGTGTTTAAAATAGCTGTTGTCAATAGGCAGTGAATGTAAAAAATGTATGGAATGATGAGCTTACCCCTCAGAACAAGTAGATATGCTTACTTGATGATACACTCAGCGCCTCCTGCTGGCTGTATGAATTCCAAGGGAAATTAATGTATTTGTTGCTGTATCTCTTACAAATTTAACTTAATGTACATGACAAAAAAAAATGTAAGACCAGGGGGCGGCATCTTTGGATCCCGCGGATGCATCGTGCGAGGGCCCGCCCATCGCTGCTTGCAGCTTTAATTATGATTATGTTTTCGTAAGGCAATTACAAGTTCTGATTGAGACCAGAGAGGCACTTCCTGCTAAGAAAATGATTTGTTTGAAGCTTAAGAAGAAACTTTCTTATTAAAAAGCTGTCCATCCTGCAGTTATGCTATTTCTTGACTTTTAACTCGTTTATAGCTACCCTGTAGTGAAAGGTGTTTTTATAGGACAGTAGAAATGCATTTAAATTCAATTTGACCAAAGTCTTCCTGACGTCTCTGTTTTCTCTGTCTCTTTAGAGCAAAGTGTTTAAAACAGTCCTGTTTACAAGGGATAGAACAAAATAATTGAATTTCCAAAAGAATTTCCCAAACGAATTTTTTTTCTCTTAAATTCTCTTCCTTTCCTTACAGTTGAACTCATAAAATATTAACAACTGTAGAGTTAATATTCGTCTGTAAACCAGATTCCCTTCAGAATAATGTACTAAAGATAACATGGTGTATGTATGTTACAGCACATTCAAATGTTCTTTAGAGATTATTCTTTATCATGTTAATCATAAATGTCATTAGATTCATATTCAGAGCTTTATAATTTGTTGTTTTCAGAGTTACTCCTCGTCTCTTTGTCAACCTGATGAAGTAAACCTTTTTCCTGTTGAATATCCTAAACCATTGACTTCAGCAGCCGTCAACACCAATAACCTTTCATTATGAGAATATACCAGGCAAAAGCAAATATCTCACCGTCATTGTCTTATTACAATTTTTGAGTTTTACAGTTCAAGAACTGCGCTACTGAGCACTGAAAGCTGTCCTAAATGTATCTGTTTCACATCCTATTACATTAGTAGTGAAGGATATCGATGTGTGAAGAGTTTATTTCAAGGTGTGCAGAACTTTTGGACATATCTATAGGGGGTAAAACTATCGACATGGTTAAGAGTTTTGCTTCCAATTAAATACTTTGTTGATGTTTTCAGTTGATTACATAGTGATTATGGAATTGTACCAAAACTGTCATAAAAATGGTAGGCAAATAACATTATTTGAACTTTTGAAGCAAAATATACTGATTGGCGAGTTCTAAAAAGTGTTAAATAATGCAAGTAGTGGTGTTTATTGTTATGATTGTAGCAATCATCCCTAGAATCCAAGTGAATGTAAAACGACAAACATTACTCATACAGCCTACTGTAATAATGATGATGTCAACAAAATCAGCCTAATCAGTGTATGGTACGAAATCTAATGTCATCATAGACAGGAACCACTCCCTCCCAAATGGACCCTTAAACAGATGGTCCGATAATTGTTCATTCGTGAAAATGAAGTCAAACCCTTTGAGAATGTGTAAAGGAGGTAAGGAACAATCTCCGTACTTTTGTATTTCAGAATTAATAAATAGATTCAGATTCTGTTTTAGGGGGTTGAAGTTAAAGAAGGACAAAATCCTCTAAAATACACAATTTCTCTATAAAATAATAATAAATAATATCATCAATCTCTTCCCTTTTGTTTTCATCCCTTTGAAATATTATAAGAACGTGAGTAATTATGGTCATAAGCTTCCTTGTGCTAAATCCATCTAGTCAAATGCACAAATGATCTCCCATGGAAATGATCTGGTGTCGGTGAATCACCTATAGTGTGACAGTAAACAGTGTGTAGTGTTAATGATGCAAGTGACCTTTAGCTGTGCCCTGTGGGAGATGAAGGATCAATAATATTGTGATTAAAGTGAGAATTTAATTTACCAAATCCTAACTCTTAAACAGATGAATTCTCCGACTTTTACAGCCCTTTAGAAATAAATGTAACATTTTATTTTTGTGGAAAGGCTATCTGGAGGATTCTAACATTCATATTGAACATCAACTACTTTCTGAGAAGTTCTATTTTGGTAATAACTAACTAAAGGATGTTGATGCACACAGTGTCTGATTGCAGAATGATAGATTTTCTGGCTGTGACCAAGAAAATTCAACTATGAGAGCAATAGCCAGTCATGAATTTAGTCGGTATTGCTTGAGAATAATCGGCATAAGTGAATACATTGTTTATCTTTTTGTGAATCTATATTTTTTGTGGTTCCAGTGAGATTTTTAATATTAGACAGGTCTTCACCACTAGTGGTTCCCTTGATTTTATTGTTCATCATCTAATCCAATGATGTTTGGGACTTCGCTTTTGCAGAACAAATTAATAAAAGGAAAAAAATCAACCAAGGGGAGAAGTTACGACTTCCTGTACCAAGCACATGCGCACTCTTGCCTTCACTGCAGTGCAGTCTCATCAGCTCAATCTTGTACCAAAAATAACCAGATGCTGCCTGTCCGGTCTCTCTCTCTCTCTCTCTCTCTCTCTCTCTCTCTCTCTCTTTTAGTGGACAAAAAACCCTTCCTCATCCTTGAAAGTCACGACATGACTTATTGTGCTTGACAAACTGCTGTGATCCCATTCCGGGATAAAGATGTGTGTGTTTTTGTGCACGATTATGTGTGGGTGGAAATTAGAAGGCACATATCAAATTTGTAAGCATCCACGGAGAGTTGTAAGATCTCAGCACAATCCAGTATTGATTGAAAGCTTGTGTATCACTCTGGCTTTCCGCCATGCCAGGCCTATTGCAAATGTTTTTTTCAGATCTCAGTGTAGGAAATCATTAAATGCCTTGTGCAAAGATGCTACTTCTGGACCTTCTAGAAAAGTTAGGGATGGACTTGTGTCTTGTACTTGATATAATGGCTTTTCATTTAAATGTTCACATAGTTTTCTAGAACCAAATTGTTTACCAGTTGTTTTGTCATTAAATTTTGGTAGCCATGACATGCTCTTTTTACTCAGTGATCAGCTTCTGATCAATTTCTTACCATTACTGAAACATCTTATTAGAGAATTATTGCCTCGGGATTAAAAAAAAGTATAAACAGTGTACATTTGAACCAAAGTTGCATTTCCCTGCATTTTTATTAGGCATTTTGGTGGAAATGCTTGGATAAGTTGTCTTTGTGTTTTTTTTCTTATTTGTGTTGGATACATTCTCTTCGTATCTCGAATAATTTTTCAAGTGAATTTAAAGTCTATTTTTATAGGCATAAGACAAGAAGACTTTAGCTATTATAAATTTTAGGGTGAACTCACAATAGGCACAGATGCTTTGAACCATGGAGAACCACTGTCGGGTCTCAAATGCACCCGGTTGTTTTTCAAATTGGCTTCTACAGGGGTGTCAAACACAAATACACTGTGGATCCAAATTAAAAACTTTAAAGTCATGGTCTAAACTTGTTGTTTGTAAGAAGAAAATTATGTCTGCTTGTGTAATCTTCTGCCAAAATAAAACTAGCCTTTACAGCACCCTAGCCTTTTCAATTTCCCCAATCTTCTGATGCTGTTATGTCAAATTCCTGGTCCTTGTCAGACGTTTCTCCTTTCAGTGTCTTCTGATGCTTTTTTTTTTTTGCTGGTTGCAGAAAAGCACACACAAATGAGACGTCTTGGCCTGTTTACTTCCCAACTTTTCTAGCAAAGTTTTAAATTGATTTTAAATTATTTATAAATTTCCTAGGCCTTTTTTGGAGATTTATTCTGTCAATTGTTTGTATAATTTCAGTCTGGCATTTACAGTTGACCTTTTGAACATGTTGATATAATGAAAAGAAAAGAGTGAGTTAATTTGTGCAACTTTGCTGATTCTAAAGTAACTATATTGATTAGCTTGTTGCTTGCAATAGATATAGAAAAAGGAGGTGAATGAAATGGAATCTGGGTCTAATTTGAACGTTCAGACCATACAGCTTTTAATGCTCCTTTACCGTGACAACACCTATTGGCCATTGTGGCTAAAGACCATACTCTATAATAATAATAAAATAAAATTGTTAAAGTCTTTTTGGGAGCTTGGGCTGAGAATAAAAATGCAAGTAGTCAAGGCAGGCATACATTACAATGTATGAACATTTTATCTGCTTCCCCAATCTGATCCAGTTCCCCTATCTCTACCAGAAGCTCATTTTAAACTCTGACCTGTTGTTTCTCCAGAGAAACAGGAGAGTCACGTCTGAACTCTTCCTTTCTTCTGATGATCTGAATCACAGGAGGTCCCTTGGAATGGAGAGATAGGAGGTGGTTTATTGTTTCAGACTGGCTGTGGGGGGGCTGAATCTGGGACAGTCCAGTCAATCTGCTTGAGACACAGGGAGGTCCTGTCCTATCACATTGATGTTTGCTTTTGAGGGTGGCCTTAGTGACAGCTGTTTGAGCAGTGGAAGAAACAGAAGACTCCCAGTATCGGCCGGACACAAACAGGGGGCCAGGAAATTCAGGAAAGCACACAGTGGGATGTCTCACAGCACCTTCATTTATGTGTACAAGTTCCAGGAATTCATAACAAATTCACTGCTTTTTGTGTAAAGATTGCAGTTCAGTCAAAGAAAATAAATTCCTCCTTCGTGAAACATGATTCAAAGAATGCACTGAATAAAACAAAGAAAATGTGAAGCATTTTGTGCATTAAAAGAAACATAGAAATGCAGAAGTCTGTGCATTGTGCGATTTATATCTTTGACACCACTGACTGAGACAATAGTGGTCTGGACCTGATTCAGACTTTGAAAAGCTTGGCAGTGTCTGGAGGTCAAAAAATTATCTGATATGCACACTTCTTCTAAAACAGCAGAATAGTTCATCGCACCACTGTAATATGAAACTGGTGAACATTATTTACAAAGATTTGGAGACTGGTTAAAAGACTTGTGTTGGAGGGTTCATAAATGTTTTTGACTGAAGAGGGATTATTCATATGATTTGTGGTCTCTGAGGCTCCAATAAAGGTTATACATTACCCTTAAAAGTCGAATCCCCTGTGCACCAAAGCTAGCCTTTCTCTCTCATGCTTAGAGAGCAGATTCATGTTTGGAAATTCAGTTGGAATTTCAAGCAGCTGAATGCATAAGTGTGTGCATCAAAAAAGCTGAAATCTCACTCAGAAAGTTTCTGACAGCCAATAATACTGATTCAATTCTGCTATTTAGATTAATAAAGTGATTTGCCAATTGATTTAGCTAGTCTGATCTTATCATGTTTTAAGCATGGTTTTCTGTGGTGATTGAAACTAAAGACAAAGCATTCCCTGTCGAAGTTTCAATGAAGCAATATTGAGCAGTCTTTGTTGCTGTACTCTTCAGAAACTATCGGGTTTCTGTTCAAGTTTTAGCCAACACATATAACACAATCCAAACATTTGTGTTGTGTAGAAAGATTCTATTTGATCACGCATGTTGTGGTTGAGTCATAAACAGTGAGTAACCAACATCCTGTATTAAATCTGAAATTCCAAATTTGTAGCATGTTTTTGTTAGTTTTACATAAAACCAATAATGCTGACGTTACATTAATGTTTGAAAGTACATTGAATTTATTTTAAATATAGAAGGTTATGTAGAACCTGATGGTAAAGCTCAGTCTTGCTGGTTATTTTAGTAACAAGGCACCCAAAATTATAATTTGGACAAACCTGTTAACTTGTAAATCTAAGTTGATTTTATTAAATTTACGTTAAAGAAAAATAATAATCTATGAGAAGGTAAAGCTTACTAAAAGAACATGTTTTCATCTAGAGGTTGTGTTGAGCTGTTAAACTTGCTTATATCTGTTCAGAGTTTAAATACTGCTTTTGACGACGTTTACCCTTCCTTGCTTCTCTCTCTAGTTAATTTACTCTGTTGAAATGTGTTTTTATTGTAAAATCTCAATAAATTAAACATTTAATTAAAACAAACTTTACACGCCATTAAACTATGGTGGCTTGGATACATTGTTATAGTTTTATTGATGTTGAGAGTGCAATATCTTAGGTAAAACCTGTTGGCATATGCACATATGAATAAGGTCTGAATCATAAAATGTTTAAATGCTCATTTGAGACAAGACTGACATTTTATTTTTTACTCCCTACAAACTTACCAGAGTCCAGCAGGGTTTGGAGCCACTGTTACTGTCTAACTAAACTTTAATTAAAACATCACCTTCTTTTGTGAATTTTGTGTGGGTGAGTACCCAGACGTGTAACATTTGTCATATTTCCATCACATACAACTGATTTGCTCTATTAGTTCTTATAAATGCTAGTTTAAACTTTTTTTTTTATCCTGATCATTTGTTTCAATGTAAGTACAAAAGTATGTTCGATCTGTAGATGTATGTCTTTGAAAGTATTCTTAACTTTATTTTAAGAGTTTGGATTATTTATAACCTAATCTTGAGTGAGGAGTGCATTAAAATCTTCACTTTAGACCACACACACTGAATACCTTCAGACGGACAAAAACTATAGAGAGCTATCTCCAAGTGTTAAATTAGCAAACCCTAAATGTACCAAAACTATTATTGTTGCTATGTCTCTTGCACGGGTTTTTAACAAACTCAATTGATTTTGTTCTTCAGATTGGCTGCAGATTTGCTGTTATATTTGGAAGTGTGTTGCAGGTGTTCTCTGTTTTAAGTCAATCTATCTCTCTGTAGTTTACACGTACGAGTTTTTAGCGAAGGATAAAGGTCAAAGGTTAATATGAAGCAATAAACCTTGATGCTCTTTATTAAGGATGCGTTTGGCATGTTTGAGACTATTTGAAATGCCTAGTGAAACTGCTGTTTTTTTTTCTTAATGCCTTACTTTAAAACCAATTTTAGCACAAAAAGTTGGTTTGTTGTTGTTTTACATCCACAATAATCTGAATAGAGAAAATCCTGTTATATAAGTATTCTGGTTTTTTTTTGATGGAACGATTTTTTTGCCTTTGGGTTTTAAAATATTCAATTTAAAAAAGACCTTACAAAGCATTCAACATAAGGGTGAATGTTGACATTTTTACTAGTGTGTTTATGACCTAACTGGTGTATGTGGACTGATTTATGATGACGTTTAGTTTATTCCAGCTTCAAGGTTATCTTTACAGTTTTGTTTTATCTTAAGGTTATCAACCATTCTGTTTAACAGGGAAAACTGGAAGCAAATCTCAAGTGTATTTAAAATAAAATGATCCCCTATTTTCTCATTTGGCTGTTATAAATGCACAATATAAGATTATAATAGTACAAATAAATATATAAAAATATTGTATCTAGAAAAAAAATATATTAAAAAAATGTATCTAGAAATTGCCTGCATACAATACAACACAAATTACTATTCAACAAAATAATATGATTTGTTCATTAAATTCTGATACAAGTGGTTATTTTACATGTATCCGTTTTACTTTAAACACTTTAATCTGGAGTCTAGCCTACTAGTCAAAAAGATCCTAAAAGATAGACTTTAAAAGCTCTGTTGGAATCTGTTGAAACACTGCTATTCAGAGTATTTCTTAGCCAGACAGATGTTTAAGAGGGCATGAATTCTCCTCTCCTTTGCTGTCTTTCTGTCCAGCCGAGAGGAGATTTGCAGCCTCCATTTGTGGGACGAACAGCCGCTCCTGAACCTCTGAACCAAAAAAATAAGAATCCAACAGATGAGTCCTAAAAAGAACAGAAGATTAGATAGCAGCGCATTGACTGTGTTTTTAGAAAAGGCAGAAGAAAAATATATTTGTTTCGGTCATGTACACCTTGAAGCAGTAAAGCACATGGCAGACACCAGGAGAAACCCACACTCACATGCAGACTTGATGTCACACCTCTGTGCAACCCACAAGTGTTTGTTGCCTGAAAGAGGACCCTGTTTAGCTTTAGTTATTTCAGTTAAACAACTGTCGCACTTAAACTCTGTCTGTGAGGTTTTTACGTCGTTGCCTGAACAGTTGTTGTACTGTCCTCTTGAAATTTTGCTCCTGAATTGAAAAGATTCAGTCTTCTAGGTCTTCAATGTTCTCAAAAATATCTTTTATATATGTTTTAAGTTTTTTTATTTTAAGTCGTAATAGTCTGTTTGATCATTTTAATGGCATTTTTTGTCAGTGTAGATCGTGCATACGTGAAAACTGTTTTCAAATATTTGCTAATGCTCACATTTACAAAGATTACAATGTTGAAAAGAACAGATTTTAAGTGCGTAGCTATAGTCTTCTTTATCAAACAGTGCATTTAAAGTCCAAATTGTGATATTAATTGTGTTTTGGAATTTTTAAAAGTACCAGCAAGTTAGAACAGACACGAGGAGGAATGGGATTGCAGAGGAACTTCAGAGGGGAATTTGGGTGGGGTGTCCCCCATCAGGCTGGAATTGTGTGAAGGGGCATCGGAATGTGGAGAATGACTGTCATGAGATGGGGCTGGGGGTCAGAGGACTGGACGGGTTAAAAGGACACCTGCTGGACCTCAATCAGAGCGGGCTGAGACTCGAATCTTCTTACTCATGGTTATTTCTGCCTCTAAACAGAAATTAACTTTCTTAACATAATTACATTGCTCACATATTTTCAACAGGTCCACAAGAGACTCCATTGTGATTCTCATTTGGGATTTATTATTAAACTAGTCTGAAGGCTAATTGACCTTTAACGTAATAGGCTTGTTGGTGAGAGGGGAAAGTCCTTCTTAAATGTTCTGTAACAATGTCTGTGGGCCATCCTCTTTTAATGGGATTCAGAAGCTGAGGAGACAGGAGTTAACTGTGGAAAAACTATGCCCAAAACTATTAACAGCCAGAAATCATGTAAGAGTATACATTTCATGCAGTGAGCAGAATATAAAATTAAATGGAAGTTGAGAATTTAACAGCATTGAGGGCTTTTGAAATGCCTTTTTGTTTTACCAAACCAGATAGTTTTGTATATTTTCATGTTATTTTGAAATACATTTAATTTAACTGTGAAGATCAAATAAAGATCAGATTGTAAATGTTTAATATTCTAAATCTGCTGCTTTTGGTCATTTTAAAACAAAAATATATATATATATTTTAAATAAATGTGGGAAATTGTACAACATTGTGGAATTAAATATGTGTTGAATGTGGTGTCAAAATGTTTTTTAATCTCATGAAATAAATAAAAAGTGTTTGTGGAGCTGATGTTGACCCAGAAAGACTTTAGAAGAAAAAAGGACTGATAGAGTTGATTTTGTGGCGTAAATAAACTTTTTTTTAATCATTATTTGCATCCAATGTTTAGATGTGTTATTCTAACAAATAATCTAGAAACAATGTTGAACATTAACAGGTATTTTTTGTAGTTCTATAATCATTGAATTAATGTTATGGTGAATTGGTCTTTGAAGGTTTAAAACCAAAACTAGGAATTTTTACGAACAACTACACATTATTGACCACAATACTCTGTTTCTTTTTAGCCACTTCAGAAGAATGGACAAATCTCTATTTCCAGTCTGAATGGGAAGTCAGACGATCAGACAGAGTATAGCACCAACCAAGAAGAAAACCCAGCAGCTGAAGGTATGTGCTTTGCATCGCGTATGTGCTTAACATAGTGACTGTCACCATCACTCTCATATCTTCATCACCTAGTCTGTTTGCACCGTATGACAATGACTAACACTAATAGTAGCCCTCCTCCCAGTTTAACGGCTCTGTGAGTATGTGGGTGGTTTAGGTTGTGATCTTTATCTTTTATCCGACAACCCCTCGTGCCCCAGCTGATTCTTCTCATAATCCCCAGCTATCCAGGAGGCAGGAACACCTAGAGTGAGCGTACACCACCATAAACCTCTACTCCCCTAGCTATAGTCTGCGAGGAAACCCCAGGAGCAAAAATGTATACTGTTTATTTTTATTTCTTTTTGAATTCTTTCCTAGCTTTTCAACTCTGAAAGACCACCAGGTTGCTTCTCTCCAATAATATTTAGGAACTATGACCTTTCTGACCTCTTAAATAGACCAGTGTGTGTTTTAATAAGCAAAAATCTTAAGAAATCGTAAGGTGATTAAATTGAATCTTTGGTCTTTGTGAACGAATGGAAGAATTTGATTACTAAATATACAGAAAAAAAATCTCTGTTACTTATTTATAATTAACATAAATTTTTCAGCTCTATATGTAACATTAAACATATAACATAACATTTACAGGCTAATTTTAGTCCCTTTTAAAGCTTGAGCAAGCATTATACACTGTAAAAAGTGCACTTTGAAATTTAGTACAGCTTGATTAACAATGAGATCTACAATAGAGACATTTTTAACTAATAAAAAAAAAGTTTTTACATTTTTCCAAATAATAAGCGACAGATGGACAAACAAGGAGATAACATTTATTTAATTACAGTTTGCGGTTGCATTTAAGTGATGATTATAAACAAATCTTCAGGAGTAGCTAATGCAGACAGTAACTGGGCACTGGGCAGTCCACCTAGTCATGCCATTCAGATCTGACTTAAATCAGTCTGCTCAGTTTATCTGAGGACGGGGAAGAAAGGTAGCGCAGTTAGTTGCCAACCAAAAGGTTGGTGGTTCAATCCCCACATGGTCCGTTTTTCCGTTTTAGCTGTGGGCAACCCACTTCTCCCGCATTGCCCTGTATAGATGTGTGTGACAGGTGGGGTGTTTTTTATGGTAGTCAGGAGGCTGTAGGCACAAAATCTCCTGTCAGAGTGGTGAGGGCAGCTGAGGGCTACCAAGGTAGCTTATCACCACTAGAGTGTGAATGTGAAGTCAATGAATAATGGTCTGAAAATTGTAAAGCATCTTTGAGCATCTGGAAAAGTGCATTATTATTATTATTATCAAAAACAAAACCCCTCAACCACCACGTCTTCTGTCATCAGGTATGCATTTATACTCACCATTTCTACTTGCACCATATAGTTGTACTTTATTTTAAAAATTGGGAAACACATGTTAAAGAAAATTTTGTGAGGTTGAATAGAGATTATTTGAATATAGGTTTTTGTTTTTAGTATACATAATCGTCATATGCAGATCATAATCCATTCAAGGTTTTTTCATTATTCATCACAACTTTGCAATATCATTGTTCTCAAGGTGTTCTCAGATTGCATATTTAGTGAGGTTACAAAGTTCAGGATCTTGACACTGATAAATAGCACCAACTCACAACTAGTTAGCAGTCGTCTATGGCTGTTAAGTTTATTTTATCCAACATGAACTCTTATCACATCTTGGATACTGTTGGTTGGGTTAAAAAGGAATAATCATCAATAGCTCTTCTAATGATACAATGGGCAACATCCCCATATTTGGAAGAACGGAGTTCTTTCATAGAGTTATTTTGTTCAAAGCTGTTTTTTTTTTGTTTACAAGGTAAACATATATTGTTTTATAATAGCATTTAGAAATGTAATTAGTAAAATAAAAAAATATTTAATAACTTTTCTAAATGGACAAAACTAAAATATGTTCAATATTTTTCCAATTGAATCATGCTATTTGTTTTAAAGACTGAAATAAGATACATTTTTGAATACTTCCCAGATTGTATAATTTTTTTGTATTATTATTTGCGCGATCAAGTGTTTAATCCCAGCCATAAAGCCTCAGCCATCATTTTTCATGCATGGCCCTTCATATCCCCAACATCCCCAGAGAAACTCCTGGAACAGGTTAAAAAGCTCTCAGAAAAAATTATATTATACGTTAAATGACCTGCTCTCCTTTATAAAAAAAAACACCCGTTTTTTTTCAGCTAGTCTGTTTTGAGTGCAGCTTCACAGTTGAGATCACTTATGAAGAGACACATGCAGACAGAAGAGAATGATTGTTTTAGCCTCAGTGCTGCCAAAGTGTTTGTGAAATGTCTTACATGCCAATTTCTTGGCAAATGTTCTCTCCAAATGGACAACATATTGTTTTATAATTGTCTTTAATCAGGAACTTGTTTTATTCACTTTTCTTTTTTAAATGGTCACAGGCAGCCTTTAAGTAAGCATTTATGTAAGGTTCTGTTACTATCAAATGCGTGAAAGCTATGGACACCACCTTTTCAGTTTTATGGCCAATCAGCTTGTGACATAACAAAGCCATTTACTGTTTCAGTAAATATATAAATTGCATTTAGAGATCTATAATTCACTTTCTTACAACTGGAATTTGAATTGCAGACATTTTTAAATGGCTAAACGGGGTCTAATTCAAGAGGTTGTCAAATATACAAATTATTGTAAATTGTCGTGAGATTTGAAGGCTATCTTTATTTACTATTGATAATACTGGAATTTGATTGTGATTAAATTGTAAACATGTGAGACCCGTTCAAGATTTTCTGTTCTTGTTTTTGCCGCGCTGAATGCTCATGCACACTGATTTTCACATACTAAACTGTAGCTCTAAGTCCCTTTGGTCCTAATTGTGCATTTAACCACTTACCATTGTCAGACGCAGAGATTTAAAACTATTTTGAGTCAGACTGGAAATAGTTTTTTTCAGATTAATTAATTTATTCACATATGTTCGGGAGAAGCTTGTCCTGTAATTAACACTAATCAGACATTTCAGATTCAGCTCATTACTAATCCAGAGAATAAGCACAAAACAAGCAAAATAAGCGCTTGTTTGCTCAAGCTATCCCACCTTTAACACACTCTTAAGGTCTGGCCACATGGAGTGCAAATTTTGAACCAAGGGTGGCTTTTCACCTTGATTGAGTGACATATAGTTGTAATGCCGCTACTTGCAGTTTGATAGCACCAGGGAGCTACAAAAGGTCACCACAGAGCTGTAGACCACATAGCTTTTTACTACAGAATACGGTAAACAAACCATAGATAGCTCATCAGGAGAGAGAGTAAAGAGTGTCCTCAAATCGGCATTTATGTAACATCAGCACTTCCTCACATATCAACAAAAAATCCAGTTTCATTGGTGGATTGTTGAGCTGCGCCTCATGACAGACCAGCGCAAAATGGCAGAAGCAACTTTTTTGTTTTCTGCCTAGATCTGTGTGGTCTTGCCCATTGTTTGGAAATTAGATATGACTCGTTGCGTATCACTTGCAATTCTAGGCAATTATAAGTAAAGGGAACTAGTGAATCTGCTGTGAAGTTGAGGACTGGGTGTCAGTGCGTCTCTGCTAATTTTTGGACATAAGAGGTCATTTGATGATCTTCAGCTACAGGACATGTTTAAAGATGCGTTGAAAACCAGGTTTTTCTTTCTCTGTTTTAAAAAAACATGCATCCACACAATCATGGTTTTGCAAAACTGGCAAATGCTGAATCCAATATGTAGCAACTGACTCCTCAACTCTAATGTTATATTGGCCAATCAGAAACCTCTAAACAAGTTTAACTTTTGACTCACTCGTCATAGTATCTTTTTTTAAAGCCTGGGCAAAGCGGCAAACACAAATATTGGCATCTCTTGATTGTCACGATAAGCAGCTTTATCCTTTAACAGAAGTAGTTACCTTGTTCATGTTCATGCTAAAACCATTTGTAAGGTGAATGCCTGGAGGAAATATAGCCGTGCAACACGCACACAGCATCAAATTAAAGTGAGGTTATTATATCAGCAGGAAATTACTAACTCACACCAGCTACATGTACAGACATGCATTAGAGAGATGCAAAGAAAAGTTTTCACCCACCCCCTCACACTCACAAGAGTCTGCCAGAGATTAAGGAGGAGCCGTGAGTGAGTCCAGAGAGTGAGCTCAACCATTATCTCATACACAAACCTCCCCCACCAAGTCCTCTGGGTGTGTTTACTTTGATTCGAAATGGCTCGGTGCTCCAGCATATCATACATATTTCTCTGGTTATCTTGTGAATTCCGGCCAGGTACAATCTGGGTCCTTACTGTAGATTGTAATGTACTTGATTAGTATGTTTTGACGCTCTTGCTTTCGGTAGACACCAATCCACAGAAAAATGTCAGAGACTTTTGTTATTGTTTGGAACGCGAATTCAAATCGAAGTGATTTTAAATGTGATATTTTCTTAGAATCTTTTCTGCAGAGCTGCAGTGTTTGCAGGATCGGATTCTTGGAAAAATGTGTTATTTTGAACAAGCATGTTTTAAGCTTGAAATTAGATAAATAGTTGGTTGGTGTTTTCACAACTAAATATGAAAGACACTGGTTTTTCTTGTATTCTTGGGTAAATATCTAAATATACAAGATGTGTTTATTTGGATTGCTTGAACAGCTGATCAGAGAGAAACATACTTGAGACTAATATGTGATAATGGACTATAAGCTCCACTATTGTCCTTTGGGTTCTGCTCCCTTCCTCCGTTGCAATAGCTTATTTGTTTCTTTAGCCTGTAGAATCATCCAGGATCTTCATTTGTCTCAACCATAAAATCCAAGGAAAGGTGTATTCACTTCTTTTCATCGAGACAATCATGGGAGTGCTTCTCCTGCTGGGATCCATCCTGGAGAGTCCGCCTGTCACGTCCTTTTCCCCTTCAATCTCATTTTCTCACACATGCTGTTATCGTGTGAAGATACATATTTCACAAGTTAATGCATGTTTTTGCTTATTCTACAGCTCTCAGTAAGGCCAAATAACTTACCAAATATACCAAGCAGACAAAGTTCTGGGATATAATTAATTTTACTCCATTTAATTTTTGCGTAAATAAAAAAAAAAGTATATTTACTAGTTTAACAGATTTTTGAAATGTTTATATTTATTTTACAACGTAAAGATTCTAAAAATGTCCTTTTTTGTTTTTGTTTATAGAGAGGTCAAACTGAAGAGAAACATGGTAATAATCAGGATTCAAGCTGATTTATTTTTATTTTTTGTTTTACATTTTTAGTTATTGTTATTTTATTTATTAAGACACTACTTAGGCAGAAACATATAATTTATCTATTTATTATTTTAGTTAAAAAGTACACGCTTTACCTTCACTGACGAACTGAAAGAGAAATGATAACGGGAAGATGTTTGGGATATAATGGCATTAATTAGGCAGCATTCCAAATTTCAAAATATGAAACATTTATTCTGTATTTCTGTGGATTTTTGTACTTTCTACTATTTTTATTTCTGAAAATATTTGTGGAAATTGTGTTAAGTGTGTTGCATGAAGTCTTATTTTGAAAGACCGATTCAAGATGGCTTCGTTACTCCGTTTCGATTAGCTATGTTAATTGTCCCTGCATTTCTCTGTCCTCTTCTAATGTTAAACATGCGAGATATGTTGTATTATTGAAATGAAATCAATCAATATTTTATCAAGTAATTGCAGAACTTTTGAAAAACTTTCATGTATAATCCTGCTTGCACACCTTTTTTTCCTTCACGGCATTGATACATTGTGACAAAAGTTATGATGTCATTGTTACGGGCTGTACTGCTCACTGTAACAGCTCATGGAACACTTATCAGCAATCTGAGTCATTGTCAAAATTGCTTGTCTGAAAAATTAACCTAGAAAAAAAAGACAATGTTTAGGAAACTAGTGAGGAAAGAGGAAGCAGTGACGCAAGTGAATGAGCGTTCTTCCTGTCCAAGCATTCCTCACCTTCCTCTCTCCATAGAAAGCAAAGGAAATGGCAATAATGAAACAGAATGGTTGATCTAGAGACAGGGTTGGCACAAATTCGTCATTGTAGCTACTGTTTTGACGATAATGTAGTGAGCAAAATGTGATCTAACTGATTGAAAAACTATTGAATGCCGAAGAATAAGAGATAGTCCGGATTTTCTAAACAGATCTTCACCCACCCCTCATATCCTTTTCCTCCCATTATTTTAGCATCATCATCTTCCTGGCTCTCTATGCGTGCACAAATGAGGGTGTGTATATTTGGAGGTATTTGCCTACGTGTGTGAGTTGGGGTCTTCAATGACGTCTCAGCATTCCGACAAGCTCCAGGACCACTGAGAAACCCGCATACACATGTTCTCAGTCAAAGCACAGAGCTTATTCCTCACTTTCAGTGTTTGATCACATTTCCTTGATTCAAGAGATATGAGAGCATGACATTCTGAGCCATGTCTGCTTTCCTCTTGAGGAATTTTATCATCTCTTACTGCATCAGGCTGGACTACATCACCCTTGCTAAGAGGTTCTTTGTGCTCAAATCTTCAGCTGTGAGTCAGCTTTTGAGTGGCACATACAGGAAAAAGGAGTTCAAGCTTCCTCTTTGGACAAGGAATGTCTATTACAGTAAAATAAGGAATGACTCACATTCTACAGTGTGAATGCTTTGAGTCTTAATTTCCCCTCTTGTGGAGTCACACTGGGGTGAAGCCCTCTGCTGTGTGTCAGATTGTTATTTTATCAGCGACCTTTGGCTTTGTCTGTTGCTACAAATCACAAAATAATTTGGAAAAGGCTTTTCATATTCTGTTTAAGAAGATTTTATGCTCCTATTCACTGCTAAGAGACAGTCCTCAATGATCTGTAGTTTAAACATTAGAACATGTACATCATTTATATTTCCTTTTAGTTTAGTAAGTGGCTTTTACTTTTTTGCTAGAGTTAAAATACCAGTCTTAACTAGATGAGATTCTGCACTGTCTGAAGGTTCCAGACCAAACTGGATTAGGGTTGTTATCAGCCTTTTAGCAGAAGATTTCAGCTGGAATTCACACATTCCTCAGGGACAAAGGAAAGGTGTGAGATGTCTGATTAGCCCCTTGTATGCTGAAGAATTTCTCTGGTATTTTGCAGTCATCCTCCCTCACTGAAATGTGAATGAAAGAAACTCCTCTCATTTACACATTACACCAACATTTTTGATAGTGTCTCTAACAATTACCACTATAGCTCTGCAATGATCTGGTTTAAAACAAGAAGCAACTTTGTGTTAAATTTTAAAATGGAAAAAACAACTACATTCTACTACATTTTTTGCAGCTATCTAGGTCACTAATCCTATGCTGGTGTCCAGAATGTACAAATGCAAGTATATATGGCTGTGATTTGTGATTCAAACTTTAAAAAAAAAAGTGGAGAGCAACTTTTTCAATTATTTCAACCTAATTGTTTTATATAAAAATGCTTAATATAATTATAATATCATTAAAACTTGGGCAATAGTTATTAACCATTACAACATTGCAACAATTGTTTTTCACACATTACTTCATAACATAATTGTCATCTTTCTCCAGTAAGTTGTACAGCATGGCAACGTACAGCATGATAAAAGTTATTTTGTTTGGATTTATTCTACTAATTAACCTGGCAAAAAGGTATCATGAGCATAGGGTTGTTTCCTATAATATGAACAGAAAGAAATAGCAAATATAAAAAGAATAAAACCATTATTCTTTCATTCAAATTAGTGTTTGCTTCCTACAATGTGAAGGGTGAGGGGAGATGGAGGTCTGCAACTCATCATGTACATGCACAGACATAAAAATATTTGAACCATGGGTCTGTGTGAGTGGGTGGAGGGGACTGTGAAGGGGGCTTTTTCATTTGAGAGGGACTGAGAACAGCTGAAAAAGAGGAGGAGTGGTGGGGGGTTGTGGGTGGGGTGGTCCCGCATAGGAAATGTGTCAGTGTCTGTTGAAATGTGTGCTACTCTCCCACTCTCCTCATTCTCACCCAGAATCAGAGAAGAGCAGGCTCAGAAACAAGCTGCACAAGGAACAGAGAGGGAAAGAGAGAGAGGGATAGGAAAGTGCCGCTTTAGAGCCAATCAGCTGATCGCTATCTGAGAGGAAGCTGGACTTTTACCAGAGCAGAGCTCAAAAAGCATCCCGCCAGAGAGTGGTTCTCGCTCTCTTACTTTCTTCAGTCGAAAGCAAGGGAAGTTGTGGAAATGCTTGGGACATTAACTTTAACTGGTAAGACGCATACAATGCTTAGTTTCGAGCTGTTAAGCTGGTGTTGGAAGAATAGAAAAATTTCTTGATTTTATATCACAAGCAAAATTTTTTTTGATCTGTAACTTTTGGTATTATTGTGTAAAAAGGAGTTGCGTTAAATATGTGTATATATATATATATATATATATATATATATATATATATATATATATATATATATATATATATATATATATATATATATATATATATATATATATTTATATATACTATTGCTATTGTTATGGGGTGCCATTGGGGTGTTTTCAGCCACAATCTCTTTCAAGTTTTTGAATAATAAGCAAACCGTTTTGGGGGGAACTAAGCTGTTGCTAGTCTCAGTTGATTTCAATGTGAGTCAAGGAGTCTTTCTGATTGCCTACATTAAAAACAGTTTTGGGTAAAATCATCAGTAAAATATAGAAGAAATTACTTCTTCGATTATATCATGAGACTGCATGTGCTCTGTGTTTTGCAGATCATGTAGCATGGTAAAATGTAGAGTGGGGTGGGTCCACTCATACTCTATATTGATTTCTTGGAAGTACTCGGAGCGGATGGTCTGCAGTGGTCTCATTTGTCCTTATTTTTTCTGAAATTTTAACACGTTTTTAAGCCCTTTAGATCTTAGTCAGGGTTCTTCAGAGGGTTTGTGAATGTATGGAATTGATTACCTGCTGCACATGAATTCAGAGTGTGTTTTGAGAGAGGAAATGTGTATTAGAATGTAGTGTGAATGTCTTTCTTTAATTTTTAGTCCTTGATTAAACACATTTTTAGACCATGACTGTTTATTTTAGCTTTGATGGTTTACATTTCTTATACATACCTAGATATGTTTATATTGTTACTCTTACTATATTTGATTGATGGCAGTGATGAAAGATTGTTGTAAAAGTTTAGTTTAGGAGGGAAGGTGATTTGCCTGGTATGGACAGACCCCAAGTCTGCTGCTGATTTCTTCAGCATCCTCTCTAAACAATCAGACTCCATTAATGAACAGCCTGTATTTGCATGTAACAGCTAGAGGTAGGTGTTTGTTGACCATTACCTCAGACCCATCTCAACAAACATTCTCCCTTCCCCCACCCCTCTATCATCCCACTGTGATTTCAGATGCCATGTGCCCCCACCCTTTTCTAAATGTTCACCCACAGTTCTCCACTTTAACACCCACAACAGACACACTATTTCAAATTCCTTGGCTCGAGTTTCCCCAGTCTCAGACAAAAGAAAAGCAAATTTAGGGCGACTGGTGGCTTCTAGAGTCTTTGACCCATTTTTCATTCATGCTCAAGTAAAAGTTTAACTATGTAGAAATTGTATAAACAACGTAGGAACTGTAGAATACAATTTCTAGTTTTTGAAGTATGATCCAAGTTTTAGACATCATCTCACCATGCTACTTTTTCAGAAAGATTGTATCTTGTTTTTCCTGATCCTGTCTTTTGTGTCTCAGGGGCAAATGTATTTCTTTTAACTGTTCTATATTGCTTCCCATATTGTCCCTTTTCCTAATTTACTACAAAGGTTTTCCTCATGGTAGTTTTAAGTTCCTGGATGGACAATGGTGTGGCCCCTCACCCTTTTTGCAGAAGCAGGAAAATACCAGGGGCCCATTGTGAGACAAAGACGACAACACAATACAGTCGTCCTAAGCTGAAGTTTAGAGTTGGGCTTGGTCTAGGGGGGCTGGTGGCTTTTATTTTAATAGGGTGCGAATTCCATTACACCCCAAGTATTTCCACATTATAATTGTGGGATGAGATCAGTGTTAGTTTAAGTTAAACAACAAACAACAACCTTTTCTGTGGAAAAGTTTGGCATTATTAAAATGTTTGCAAGCTAGATTAATTTCTATACAAGCTGATGGATACTGGGTAATTTTTATTCCTTTAAAAAGTTTTTTTAAGTTGTTTCATGAGATAAAGGATTTTACTGGCATCTCAGTGTGTGTGTCTATGTGTAATAAGTTTGTAAGAAGCCTAGTAATGTGATATCTAAGTATTAAAAATGTTAGGTATTTTGTTTTTAAAGTCAGGGGAGGGCTGCAGAGCTGAGAGCTGCACAAATAGATCCAGATGTGAATGGTTCTTGCTAGGTTGGGTGTCAAAGAGAAACAGGATCTCTATGAGGTCCATACTAAATATTAACTTGACTCCCACTTCCGAACCTCACACCCTGAAAGTTACGCCACACTTATCAAAACAGACAAGAGAAGTGTGTGTAGGTCTGTCATTGTTGTATATTCCACCAAGTTGTAGTTGAAGTCATCCACATAAAATGCAAGTTTAATTGAAGAATGTGATTTTTTTTTGGTACACTAGATCAAAGTCTTGGCAATATAGTCAAGATAACTACTTGGCTTCCTATGTTTTTCTCAATTCTTCTTTTTTTTTTGGTTGACATTCTCAGGGGAAATTGGCAAAATAAAAATTAGTTTAACACAAAAACTTAAATAGAAGATTATGTTTTCTGTTACACATTTTGCTTAATCACAATTTAAATTTAAAAGTAATTTAAAAGTAATTTTGCATTTGATCACAAGGTTATCCCTTTTGCTTGTTGTTACTGTAACCTAATTTTCAAAAAAGTGTATGGGTATTTGTTTATTTCTGTATATAATCGTTCTAGGATTTTATATAACATGAACATTTTATAATTTTTATATTTTTCTTTTGCAGTTGCTCAAACGGATACAATCAGCCAAAAAGAAGAAATGCCTGAAAAAATAGAGGTTCATCAGGAAGACATTGCCCCTCGGGTTAATGGAGAAAAAGGAGATGATTCTGCAAATGCAGATGAAATTACAACGATAGAAGAGAAGACCTCAGAGGAAAAACATGAAGAGGTCAATGAAGTGGGCTTCAGAAAGATCTTTCGTTTTGTTGGGTTCAAGTTCACATTGAAAAAAGACAAGAACGAGAAGACTGAGCCAGTGCAACTGCTAACAGTAAAAGAAGCAGAGAATGGTATAGATGCAGCTGTTGAGGAAAATAATCAAGAGCCAGTTACAGAGGAAGACAAATCTCTGGAACACAAAGCACCAGAAGACAAAGAAAAAGAGTCCATAACTCCTGAAGTTAATAAAAATGCAGAGGAGCAGACAGAACTAGCTCAAGTTGATGAGCAAACAAAAACTGAAGATACAGTTGAGGAGGCAACTGCTGAAAATCCTGGTGAAGAATCTGCCCTCATGTCTGAAGAAAAAGAGATGGAAGTGGCAACAGAACTGCCTACCAGTCCACCTTCTCAAGAGACACAGAGTCCCTTCAAGAGGTTCTTTACTCAAGGAATCTTTTCCAATCTCAGAAAGAAAACAAGCTTCAAAAAGTCCAAAGATGAGGAACAAGTCAAGGAAAAGCCAGCAGAAGAGAATGCTGAGGGGACTGCTGCAGTTGTTGTTGTTGAAGAGCAAAATATTTTGGATGGCAACAATGAACAAACCAAGGTTGAGCATGTTGAAGCACAGCCTGAACCAGTTGAGGCTGAAAGTGAAACAACCATCGAACCAGTTTTATCTGAAAAAGAAGAGCCAAAAGAGCACAAAGTAGAGGCTGGGAGCCCAATTGAAGTTAAAATAGCTACCCAGAATGAAAAACCTGGTACTGACACAGCCCAATCTGTTGAGGATGCAAAAACAAGTGACGAACCTGATGTCCATTCTGCAGAAACAGCTCAACCTGATGAGGAGGCAAAAGCCAATGACAAGCCAGATGTTACAGAGGAAGTTACTGCTGAACCTGAAATCCTGTCATCCCAAGAAAAAGCCAAGGCACAGGGAAGCCCATTGAAGAAGCTGTTTACAGGGGCAGGTCTTAAAAAGCTCTCATCCAAAAAGCACAAGAATAAGAAAGTTTCAGAATCAAAGCAAACAGAATCAAGCGAACAAGCTACTGAAAACATCCAAGTATCTGCAGAGTCCACCAAACCCCAGAAACCAGACAGTGGAGCCTCTTCTCCAGAAGACTCTGGTGAGCATCTTGTAGTGGAGGTGGCACAGGCAGAGGGGGCTCAAACTGTGGAAACCGATGGTGAAACAGTCACTTCTGACAGTGAAAAGAAGAAAGAGGGAATTTTGCCTTGGTCCTCTTTTAAAAAACTAGTCACTCCAAAAAAACGTGTCAAAAAGTCTTCAGAGAGTGACGAAGAAGCTCCTGGAGAAAAGCCAAAATCTTCTACACTGTCAACGGAGATTGCGGTGTCTGATGAGAAAACTGAAGAGCCTAAACCCACTGAGGAGATTCCATCAAAAGAAGAAACTAAAGAAGAAACAGATGGAGAATCTAAGGCTGATTTAAAGGAAGAGAAGCTTGAATCAAAAGTTGAGAAACATGAACCAGTTGCTGAAGAGCCAAAAAGAAAAATGGATACATCTGTGTCGTGGGAAGCTCTGATCTGTGTAGGCTCAGCTAAAAAAAGGGGCAGAAAATCTTCCGACTCTGATGATGACGAACCTAAAATTGAAGAAGAATTGCAGCAGTCTGTCGAAGAGCAGACAAAGGCTGCCGAGTCACCTATTGTAAGCTCCGGGGAAGCTGATCACGAGAATTTGGCTTCTTCCCCTGAACACGAAGGTGAACTTGTGTCCACCTGGGAGTCTTTCAAGAGGCTGGTAACTCAGAAAAAGAAACCTAAAGGAGAAGACAAGACTGATGAGACATCTGGCCCAGAGCAGGTCACCTCTGACAGTGAAATTCCCAAAGATGAGTCTTCTTTCTCTTTGAGAAAATTGATCCCACGTAGAAAGAAGAAGTCTGATGGTAAAAAAGAGCAAGTCTCTTCTGATGTTGGCTCAGGTGAGGATGACTCTGACACTCCAGCTGTGGTCCCTCTTTCAGAATATGACAGTGAAACTCCAGCAGAAGTCACAGCTAAGACAGAGGAAGAAATTCAGGAATCTCTACCAGTTAGTCAGGTGAAGGTCTCACCTGAAGAGAGATCACCATCTTGGATTTCAACCACTGTTGAAAGTGTTGAGGAAGAAGCCGATGAAAAGCAACTGAGTGACATAACCGAAGAAGCAGACACAGCTGGGACCCCCAAATCAATTGATAACACCATAGCAGAGGAGATTGTTGAGATGACATCAGAGGCAATTACAGCCCTTGAACAAGTAGAGGAGACTGAAATGGTTTCAGCTGTTTCACGTGTTTCAGCTTCACCTGTTACATCAGGTGAGACAACCCCTGTTCCTGATGCTGAAGAGAAAAAGACTGAAATGGGTGTAAAAGAATCTATGGAAACCATCACTGCTACCACAGTTGTTCATGAGAAAACAGAGGTAGTTGCTATTTGCACTGGCCTTGAGACAAGTGAATTAAAGGTATTGGAGGAAGAAGCCCTCAGTCAGAAGCCTTTAGTAGAGTCACTCACAGTTGTTAGCCAGGCTCTTGTCACAGAGTTGGCTGTTGAAGAAAAAACACAGGAGCTTGAAAAGGTAATTTTTACTGAGAATGACACAGATAAGGCTCAGATTAGTGCAGTTCAGACAGAACTAAAAGAGGAATTGCTAGAAAATTCAGTAGAGGAAAATGTGCATTTTGAGGAAGTGATTGCAACACCTGAACCAGAAACTGTAACTGATATCCAAGAGGCAGCAGCAGTCAAAGTTGCAGTGATCAATACCGTACAACACGAACCCGAAATTCTCGAAGAGACTATTCTTGTAGTAGAAACATCCCATCAGGTTGAGGCTTCTGGTTTCTCTGAAGAACTAGTCTGTGCTCAAAACGTAGAAGTCACAATTGCTGAAGCAGAGAAAGTGCAAGCACTAGAGCATATGAACGAGGCAGTTGCCAGTGTAGAGATTGCGCCTTTGGAGTCAGTGGCCATGGCTGTTACAGAGGAGGTGTTATCCATACTCCCAGAAGTCTCTACTAGTCTTACTACCCAGACTAATGAAGATCCAATTGCTCTTGTGGCCACCACTGAAGAATGTGCTGACATCAAGGAAACTGTGAGTGTTGTAGATTCAGTGTCTGAAATTACAGAATCCAAAACTGCAGATTTGTCTTGTGAACCTACTGTGCCAAACCTCCCTCATGTGCTTCTCACAAGTGACCACAGTATCCAGGTTGTTGTGAATAATGTTGTCTCTGCTCAGAGTGTAGTCGAGGGAAAAATGCTAGTTGCCCCAACAACAGTTAGTGTTGTGGTTGAGGAGGTGGCTGAGGATTCGAGAGAAAACATTGAAGTGATCCAGGCAATAGAAGAGACAGATGAAGAAATCATCGAGAAGCAGAGTAGTGTTATTGTGCAAGAGATTATTCAAAATGTTGTAGAAAACTTTTCAGAGGAAAAGAGTGAACAAAAAGAATCCGAGAAGACCATCACATCAGAAGTTCAGTCTGAAGCAGTACCAGCAACTTTTGAAATCAGTCAAGAAATTATTTCAACAGACATCATTTCGTCTGAAAAAGCTTCAGTAGAAACAAGTCCAGAAAAGCCAACAGCTTCGGAAGATATCTGCAATGATGGAGAGCCAACTTCCATTGTCCCAGAGAAACTTGCTCTTATTAAAGAAACAGTGCCAGTCTCAATCATACATGAAATCCAAAACCAGAAAGAGGAGGATGTCATGGTCTCCAAGGAGAACACACATCAAGAAGCAGAGGTATTAAAGAGGGAAATTGAATTGAACCAAGTAGAAGAGAAAGAAAATAGTGAAGAAAGCAAATGGCAAGTTGTTCAAGAACTTGAGAAAGTTCAAACTCAGCAAGAGAAAAATGATTCTGATGCTTTAGAAGCTGCATTTGAAGAGAACAGGACAGAAATCTCTGTCACAGGAACAAGCCAGGACTGTGTTGTTGCTGAGCAGTGTCAAGTGGGGCAGGAGGTACAAATTGAGAATGCAGAAGAATTTCATGTTGGAATTGTAAATGTCATCATTAAGCGAGATAAAATGCTTACTCAAGACATTGAAACAAACATGAAAGAGGACAGTTCAGAAGGTCAGAAAAGCCTAGAAAATGGGCATCAAAGAAAGTGTTCCGAGACGAACCTGGAAGAGTCAAGAGATCCACACTGTCACAAGACTGACACGAAACACCTATCTGTTGAACTGGAGACTGCTTTGGAGAAGACGTCGAATGCTGTTCCATTGGAAGAGATCGAGAATGAGATCGAACCATTGTCCACAGAGGTTGCCACTATGTCTTGAGCAGGTTCGTTTTTCATTCTTTTTGCAACTTATTTAAATTTCTATTATGAAAAAGATGTTCTTGATGATTTACAGGGATGGTGTGTTGGTTACCAAAAGCTATGCATTCCTTTGTGAAATGGCCACAGTTCCACAGTACATGCAGTCTTTTTTTAAAAGCGTCAATGGGGATTGGGTTTTATTAGGATTGGATTTCAATTTGCTGAGATGAAAAAGCTTTTGTTCCGTGTACCAGTAACCAAGGGACCTTCGATATCAAAGCAAGAATGCTGCCGCCTGACCCTTCATTTTGTATGCTAGGTCTTAAAGGAAAGCTGTGTGAAGAGAGATGAACTTGTGGTGAAAGACAGAGTATAATTCCCCAATTTCCCTTCCCCTCTGCAATTCATTCTCTTCTGCTCATCAGACTTCCAGTATATCGTGTAAAGCCATTCTCATGAAAATAAACTAGAATATTTGTTTAGTTAGAAAAAGAAATAAAGCTGAAATTCTGTTAAATTTATAGCTAAAGTTATTTGTAGAGTTGTAATTATTTTTATGTAATCCGATAAATTAAGTCAGCCTGCAATTTATAGCTCAAATTGATTAAACCAAAATGGAAGTGCTCAGTTTTGCAATAAAAAAAACACTCTAATCTAAACAAAAAAAAGTATAAAATGCGCCTGATTAACTATAATTTCCCCCAGAGCAGATAATGGATACATTGAAATGAGAAGCTGTAATTGTTTTCTAAGTCTAAACAAAACTGTAAGAGGACAAATAATGGAGGAAAAAACGAAATTATGGGCGTGGCAATTTTAGCTATAGCTAAAACAGCTGTAGGAATAGTTTTTAATGAGATTTTATCATCTTACCTCTTTCACTACTAATAAATCACTGCGTCCAAACTTACAGTCGATGTTTCAAGTATACTATTTATAACACAATTACCAAGAAAAGAGTATTGCTCATTAACCCTTTTCAATTATAAGAATTTAGGATATTAGCAACTTAACATACATCATGTTTAGTATGAAGCTCCGACTGCAGAATGATCTGAAATGTGTTTAGGGCGGTGAGAAGGAGAAGTGAGGAAGAAGAGCAGGGTGTGTGATGAATCTTTGATGAGTGCTAATGCAGCACTGCAGCAGAGCAGAGGCTGCTAAAATACAGTGGCGCACTCTGGGCTCTGCTGCAGGGCTCGCTCCATCGCCTCTTTACCTATCTGAGTGGTGCTGAGTCATGCAAACAGAGTGATGGAACACAAGACGCAAAGCAGACTGTCCATTTAGTAAACAACTGGGGTCAGATTTTACTAGTAGGTTCTCGTCTTTTCAAAAACTAAAATGTTTTTTTAATTGTCTCCCTCAGGTCATCAAAGAGGCAGTTACACGACTGGGAAAAGAGATTTTCGGAAACCAGGAATTGAGTGGCGACCCTGGAGAACACTAAGAGAGTACTCTGTCTCCTCTCAGAACTAAAGATTGCTCAGATCTCTTTTACCACTCGCTCTTTCGTTCATCCCTCCATCTCACAAAACCTGACTGGATCCACTAAGGGGTGTTTTCTTTTCAGTTTTCATTTGCCAAAATGTCACTTCCGTAAAGCACATTTCCATTTTTTTTATTATCAGTTGAGTGAAAACGTGTATGTCTGAAAAATCTTAGTTGGAGGGTTTGTACATTGTATTTATATCTAGAATTTTCTCTAATGCATTCTTTCATTCTACAATCATGCGGAACGTTTTGTTGGGGTAAAACTACAAAGCAGACATTTTAAACATGGTACAGATGCCTTATAAAACTGTAGCAAACAGTACACTCTACGCTTTAATATGAAAATGAGGTCAAATTCAGTGATCACTGAAACATAATTTACAGCCATTTTCATCTTCTGACTGTAGTCCACTCAGTTCTTTACTGTGAATTTTTTGCTTTTATATTTTAAAATCTATTTATGTTAAACCATGGGTTCTTTATTTGATTTCACACCTGGTGGTACCCTGTGAAAAACATCTGCATGAGTATGGTTACAAAATGACACTATTTTCAGCACAAGCGAGGGCTAATTTTAATAGCCTTCCCGAATGCATGTTTGAACATGTACAATGCACTGCGACAGCAGGACACTTGTGCTAAGCTAAAATCTGTACCACCAAGAATTGGGAAATATTCATTAACATAGTCGTTTTCTTTTCCTCTGTGACTGTTATTTCATTAAGATTTGATGCCTTACTAAAAGCCTATCTATAATTAGTAATTATACGGTTGTTCAAGAAGATGAGAACATTAAAATGTAAAGATAATTGATGTTAGAAAAACTGTTCTTGAAACTTTTAGGTTTTTAATAAAAATACTTTCTCCAAATGCTGACTTGTACAGTGTTCACATGACAAACTTCACTGCTGGCATTTGTGCTTAACAATTATAAAGCCGTTCAATCACATTCTTAGCTTTTTATAATAGTTTACTGTGAAAAATGTTAACATTTGTACAAATTGTATACCTATGTACCTTCTGTCATATTGTAATATTAACAAATAACCAATGAAAGCATTAAGGAATGTTATAAACCAGTAGCATGAAAATCACCTTTTTGTACTCTTCAAGCTGTTAATAGTATGGTTTCTAAATCATGTTTATTTCATTCAAATAAAGCTCTCATAATTCAAATTGTCATATGCCTCTCAATGCCATCGTTGCACCTATCAGGAAAAACTAGTCAAACAGTGCCACCTAGTGGTTGTCAGAAATTGTGATTTCTTTGCAACAACTATCTTGTGAAGAAAAAGCTTTAAAGATTTGAAAAACATAAGGATTTATTATAATTATCCACAATGTAAAGAAAATTTTGTTTTGACAGACTATTCATGTTCCTGAGGAGCAAGATCAAAGATCATAGGAAGGGTTTCTGGCTATGTGCATTTGAGCCCATGTACATCAAGCTAAAGAATAATAGTTTACACACACACACACACAATATATATATATATATATATATATATATATATATATATATATATATATATATATATATATATATATATATATATATATATATATATATATATATACATACACACACACACACATACAATAAGAATTCACAAACGCACCTTAGCAAAAAGCCATGGGCTTGCATAAGCATCGTTATGAGATATAAACAACAGTCATACATCAACTGCTTTACCGTCCTACCTTTCCTGGGTTTGGCTGAACTCTTCAGAGGCAACAAAACTCAGAGACTGAATTAACTTTAAGCACAGAGTGGTTTAACATCACATGAAAGAAGTAGGATGTGGCACAGGTTTCCCTGATGAGGAGGGCTCTAGCTTCTTCAGTTACCTCGCACTCAGTTTCACCGGAACATAAACATCAATCGAGATAACTAACAGTGCTACACTATAATCAATCATATTCAACAGTACATGTATTGAGCCAGATGCTGCCTATGAGAATATAGAACTCTTTGCATATAAAGTACTGTACATACAATTACAAAAAGATGTATAAAAATGTAAAATAAGTATTTTAAGAGCATTTTCTAACAAATAATTCCAATGCAAAAAGAAACAAATGAACAGACATTAAACCCTCTAAGTTCAGCTGTATGATTGGCCACAGTGTTAGCTAAACTGATGCTAAAGGAGAAAAATGTTTAAACAAACAGCAGCGTAAACGTGTCGAGCATCGTGAGAGGAACATATCTAGATTGATGTACCATCTGACAGCACGCTGATGTTTATCGTTGAGGTGGAATTGGCACAGAGATATATTCACACAAACAGAAAAACACTTTAAAAAGGCAAATCTCTCTCATCTTACATCAGGCATAGTACAAGATATATTTAAAGGAAAATCTGTCCAGAATAAAATTGAATACCTTCCTAATGCGGAATTAGCAACAGTGTCAGGAAGACTAACTTCTTGTAGGCACTGTGGAAAAGTGGACTTTGATCTTTATATTTGTTAGATTTTTTTTTTTACATCTAAAGCCATTTTAAAGCCTGGTTAATACTAAGATTCCATAATTAGAACTAGTTACAAGAATTATATAATTAGCTGCTGAACACAGAAATTCTACATTTCCTAAAAGCTGACAAATTCTGATCATCAAAGAAGCAAGTCAGAAATTGTAAAATCCTTTTCATGTAGATACAGAGGAAGATCTTGAACCAGTAACCAAACACGAGATGCAAAAAAAAACCAAACATTTAAAACCAAAAAGTTGACCTTCTACAAAATAATGTAAATCTCCTTATAAATACGCAAGAGTAAAAACAGCACAATGAACTTTCCAGCGGATGTAAAAAACAAAAAAATCCTACAGAGCAGACATTCGCATCTGTATCATAACCTCCAATATTAATTTACCCTAAAACACAGTCTGTAAAAAGCAAGCAGAGCTATTCCACAAAGACTTGTTCGGTTTTGATGGGAGTGGCTAACGCTCCTCCACTGGACGAATCAGAGCCATCGTCTTTGGTCAGGCTGTCACAGTTAGCTAATTCTGTGCTGGCCCCCGAGAGCGCCCCCTGGCTGAAGCAAAGATGCTTGATAACCTCACCGGGGTTGGAAAATGTCATTTCACATATGTTACATTTGTACGGTCTGCCAGAGGAGCCTAAAAACAGTGCCTCCATCTGGCTGGAGTCATCGGCGCCGCATAGCTCCATGCTTTGTCGGTCTACCATGGTATAGGCGGGCTCTGGACCCAGGTTAATGCAGACATGGCGAGCTGCCTGATTGGCCCGGCAGAAGCTCTTCCCGCAGGCGCTGCAGCGATACGGTTTTCCTGTGTGAATGTACATGTGCTCTCTCCAGTGGCTCTTCTGGATGAACTTTCGGCCGCAGGTGGAGCACTCGTACTTCCTGCGCTTGACTTCCCGCTCCAGGTCTGTGACTCCCTCGAGGTTATCGATGTCTGCTATATCAGGAGGCGGCGGTGTGTCTGCCTGAGGCTGAGTACTGCACAGGCCGACTGCAGTGCTGCTTGGGATTGGCATCGCGGTTTCAGGATGCGGAGACTCTTTTGAGTACGGAGGCTGTTCGCCGTCACTGGGCACATCTACTACAATGGGAGTGACTGCAGTGGCCCCACTGCCTCGGAGCACTTCCTCCACCTCAGGAGTGGTGGCACCTCCAGTGGGTAGGGGTGATTGTGCACCTGCAGACTCGAACATTAGAGGCAGCATGGCCTGAGTGTGCAGCAGTAGGTGTTCACGTAAAGCCGTTCGCTGGGTGAACCGTCCACCGCAGACATGGCACGTATAGTGCTTCCTCATAGAGGAGCTCCTCCTCATGATACTAGGCTTCACGTGCAGGATGGTGTTCGCATTCAGCGAACAAGACGGAGCCTCGACAGCCGGTGCATCAGTCTCTGTGGCTTCCTTCAGGAACGGACTGCTGGTCACTGGTGTCTCTGTCTCGGTTTCAGACAGCAAACGTTTATGTTTCGATCCGGGCCGCGTCAGTGATGGGTCTTTATTGGTAGAAGTATACTTCCCGTCAAGTAGACCAGAAGCTTCCATATCGAATGGAGAAGAAAGTTGGGCTCTGGGTGCGAGGCGGGTTGGAAGCGTGGGCTGCTGGTCTGATATCTGAATGCCATATAGAGAGGATGACAGAGGAAGACTGACCTCAGCATGAGCCTGAGCTGCATGGCTGGCCAAACTAGCCTCTTGAATCAGAGGATATGCATGAAGGAACTTGACACCCTGCTCTAAACGGGCTGGGTCAATCAGTTGGGTGGCCAGTTTGCCTGTGTACATCAAATTGAGGAGGTAACTGAAGATGTCAGGCTGTATATCAGCAGGCTTCAAGCGAACACAGTCACTGGTGGAGAGGGAACAAAAAAAAAGTGTTTAAAAAAAGGAAAACCACTGATAACGCTTCTTAGCTAAAGTTCAAGTCAAAGTTGCATTAGGAGAGCTAGGTTTCATTTAATTTTACCATTATTGAAGTCATAAGTAGTGAATGAGCTATCCCTAATACAACGGTTCATTTACCTGTCTTGGTGTATGAAGAGCATTCTGAAGTAGTTTGAGAACGCAGCCAGCACCGCCTTGTGTGCTTTGAAAAACACATCTCCGATAGCGACCGTGCAGTCACACAGGAAGCCAAACTCTCGCTGTGCATTGAGCTGCTGCAGAAGGATGAGACCATGATTGGCCAGCTCCATGCTTCAACCTACACAGAGATAACCACAGAAGAGCATTAGCTTCCTGTTTCCTATAGAACAACTGGAATCAGCAACAACCACACAAGAAAGCCAGATGACATAGTGATAACCAATCAACTAAATATTAAAAACAACTAATATCTTAAGTAATGAGGCTTTAATAAAAAGGCAATATTTCATATGCATTTATCTATTTATTCAATACAATAGATATCAAACATTAAATGTAGTTAAATTGGAGTATGAATAAATACAATTTAGAAACGGTTCATACATGGACACGTAATTCAACTCAGTCGTGTGAGAGTTTAACAGGCAGAAAAGATCTATTTTTTATTTACCTTAAGTCCGTCTAAAAAAATTAATCAATTTCTAAAAAGTAAAATCCGCAGGTTTAAATATTTATTAGATCTATTTTAAATTACTAAAATAGGGTAAGGCTACATATTAGTCAAGCTTTTTAAATTTGTTGCTGACTTTTAGATGTATGTTTTCAGCAGGTTTCAAGTTCAACAAATCAATCAATATAGGACTACAGTGATCATAATTGATAAATGCTAATTTTATTCATATTGGTTGATGCATTACAGGATTTCATTAAATGTATGTGTAGTTAACACTCTAAATATTGTTTTATTAAGATGATTACATTTCTTCAATGTGTTATTGTTGGAAAAATGTTTAGTGATACTGATTTACAATGCAAATGTTTTTCCTATTTATTTATTTATTTTTTTTACTCAATACTTTCAAAAAAATTTTCAGCCCTGACCAAATTTAGCTGGAACTTTGAAATGTGTCAAACACTGACGCAAACAAACGGACAAAATACATGCTCAGATCCAGCCATGACCCAAACATCTGAGGCAAGCTTTGAACAATGAACCCTGATCTCTACGGTCATCAACCCCTCATCGAACAGAAACCAGCTCAGCAGCTTGTGTGTCTTGAACGGCCATTAGCCTTAAGGTCAGTCACTGGCTTTGTTCGTCACATGACCAACTCATCAAACAGCATTCCTCAGGCTGCTTCCACTCAACCCATCTTAAGAACGAGCATGAGTAACCCTGAGTTGTAGCAAGCACAGGCAGCGCATCAGCTGTGAGACGAGAATGTAATCTGCTCTTTTGCAAACATTCAGCTGCATCAGTGCCTTTCGGGATGCTTGAGGAAACGGTAATTTCACTGAAGTTTTTTCCAAGTGAACCCCACGCACAATCTCAGTGGAAAGTTGTTAGCTTTCACATGCATTCTAATGAACGCGTGGTTCAAGAAGGGCTGTTTTTATACTACCTTTTAAAATGCAAACCGAGTCTACTGTTGGTTAGTTCATAGCTTATAATACAGAGCTTTTCTCAAATCTCTTGATGGTTTTGTGAAAGGGCCCATTTGCACCGTGACCACTTGCAAGCCCATTCTCAAACCTGAAGTTCCTCTCATCAGAAGGTTAGTTCTTTGCTTAGTCCGCATATTTTTAAGATTATATCTTGGCCATTTTGGATTTATTAAGATTGGACCACGTGAAGACTGTAATGGCCGAGAAAGAGCGAGCTCAGGATTTGCTTGGGTAACATCAACCCTGAACTAAATATCTCAAGTCACATTTCTGTTTAAACACAGGGAATTGAATTTTGAATTTCACATGAGACTCCATTAAAAATGGGACTAAAAATGTATGTAATATATCTGGTGTTTTAACAATTTTTTTCTATCCTGTGAGATTTGTCTACCCTCACTTTAATTTGGATACAATAGTACATGTTTAAAATAAAAATGCTAACAAATCAACCCATTGGGTCGCATTTAAATTTTACATGCTTGTATAAAATGCTATATTCAATAAAATGTTTAACATGCTTTTATAGCATGGCTTTTTTTATATTAGTGTAATAAAAGCAAATGTTGGTTAATAAATAAAACACAACTTTGGGAACACAAATAATTTTTTTTAGGTGATAAAATAAAACAACGAGTCATTATTAACCAAAACCAACAGACAGCCAGTCTTGAAGAGAATAAAAAAGGAATGTTTTTTTCTACCATATATTGAAAACAGCAAGGATACGAAAAAGTAATGATACTAAAATGGTACTACATTTTTAGACTGGAAGTTCAACAAATCAATCAATACAGGACTACTGTGATAGTTGACAAATCCAAACGTTATTTAAATTGATTGTTGTGTAACAGGATTTTGTTTAACTTATGTATAATTAAATACAATAAAAATGTATTATGAAATAAAAAATATTTATTACATGCTATCGTTGGGGAAATGTAAAGCAAAAGTGATTAAATTTTTTTTCATTTAGCTGGAACTTTATGAATTTTGTCTAATAAGACAGATCCCACAATCCCTGACGGAAATAAACAACACAGGCCCGAAAAACATGCTCAGATCAGCCATGGAACACTGAATTGGTATAAAATTTTGGATAAATCTAAATTGTGTTTTTTGTAAGTTTTAATTCTACATTAGAAGTTGCTTTCTTTCTGTACCAAGAGATAGTGTCGTTTAAAAAAAAATGAGTGCGTGTTCTTTAGCAAAACTAAAATTATTTTTAAAGGTAAGGATTTAAAAATAATTGTTCCAACGACTGCCTCACTGATCATGTGATATCAACATGGCAACACCCATGAGTGAGGAAGTGACATAAAATATAATGAGGTTTTTTTCGACATAAATCTTGACGTGTACTTTTGCAGATCTTGTATGACCATAGTAGCTGTGGTAAGATAAACTTCTCGAAATATACTCATAAACCGTTTGAAACCTTTTCCTCTCAAATCGAGACGGTGGCTCCTCCCACTTCAGAGACACGTGGAAAGGACAGATCTCCCGCAGAGACCGACCACTTCCGTGATCTGTTTTCCTTCGCAAAAACGAAATAAACCGTCAAAACGGAACCGTGATGGCATTTACGAACGAGCGTAGACCCTTACGGCTGAAGACCAGCCGCCACACTGCGAACATGACACAAATTCACAATAATAACACCGACGCAGGTCGAACGGAGCTCACCAGCAGAGACGACGAGCAAAAATAAACGGGCTTCGTGAAACGGACACACGGGGGGAAGGGGTGGCCACCGAATAAGCAAACGAAACCAAATAACACAACGCATACAATAATTAGGCTGAACATAACTGGTGAACGTTCACAAACACGTACCTTTTCTCCCCTCGAGCTAACGGAGTTCGGTGAGTTGTGTCGGTTACCGGGAGACTCGTCCGTTTGGCTCGCAGCTGCTCTGTTCCTCTCGAACGCAGCATTGGCGGCGTTGGTCGTCGGTGTTTTCCGGTCGGGTTACGTTACAATCACATGACTGCCTAAAAGGGCTTAAAACGACGGTTGTAAAACCCGCTTCCCCGGGAAGCCGAGACTAAAGAGGAGACGCTGAACGAATGCAGTCGACAACCGCGCACCGCATGCGTTACCGCACCGGTGGAGATGAAGTTTGAGCAACCGTTCAGAGCCCCGTTCCCTGGTGAACGTTACGCATAAACGGATTTTAGTGGAGTTGGATAGCCGTAGGTCACGCTACCCACCCCCACGTGAAGATAACGTATCGAGACAGAACCGCGCAGCAGCAGGCTATTTGCATTTCCGTTGACAGACTGTGCACTTTTACTGCCAAGAGCAACGGCTTTGGCTTGTGAGAAAAGCACGTATTTATTCGACATGCACGTCTTCCTTCGCTGCTACCAGCATCAACTTAACGCGGGCGATCAGCCCATGTTACTACATTAAACTAGTTTCAACAACGTTTATCAAATAGATGTTGAGAGTAATTGACCGTTTGACCTAAAATAATTGTTTTTTTATATTCTGGATGTGATGAATGATAAAATTAAACATTAGGAGCCTGTTTAAGGGAGATTTATCAAAAATGTGCCCCTTTGGACTGAATTATTAGCTTTTAAATTGAATGCATTTGTGGTAGTAAAGGCATGTTTGTTAAAGCAGATTAATTAAGCGTGCTGTGGGGAAAAATGGAAGGAAGAAAAACATGAAAAGAAAAAAGTAAGTTTTGAAATTCTGTTGGAAGAGAAGGTGAAATAGCGGCTCTCTGCACTTGTTGAAGAGCTATGAGCTCTGCAGGCAGAAGAAATACGTGTCAAATTATCAATACTTGCAGCAAACAATAAAATTATCTCACTATTAAACAAGAATAAAAAGCAGCCGTCAGAACACATCAGCTGTTATTAACATACGTTCTGACTGCTTAATGGTTAGATGACTGAACCTAAGACTAGATTAAAACAATTAAAAATGTCAGCCATCGTTTAACCCATTCAGACCAGATTACATTAAAATGGACATTACATTTCAGCACTTGTAGTCTATTTTGAACAATTTCACTCAAATTACAGCTCGTTTTTCCTGACAGTCAAGGTGTTAGTTGCAGTATTTGATAAGATAATGACTGTATACTGAAAAATGCTCTATTCTCCAAACACAAAATTAGATGTGTCAGTGTTTTTTTATATTTATTGTTCAACAACAACAAAAAAGCATTGTCAGAATTTTTAGATGACCTGGGGTCCACTGAATTAACTAAATGATTTTAAAATAGTAGCAATTTTTTAATTCTGCAAATCAAAAACATTTAAAATGTGTCTAAACCCAAGAAAATAATAATTCAGGTCTGAAAGGGTTACAAATTTTTTACTTGAATTTTAAAAGACAAGTCCCTTTGTACTGAGATGCAAAGAAATTCATGCCCTGCTTTCATTTGTATTTTATTGGAATTATTCTGATGATTACCCACATGATGTTGGACAATATATTTTATATTCTATGATGTATAGGTACACCTCTATTAAAGCCAGCAATTAATTAATGTGTAGATGTAGTATACAAATTAGAAAATTGTTGAGGCTAATGGAAATAACCAGGCTAGTCATTAAAAGTACTAATTTCAATCACATAACTCAACTTCCCTCATCCCAAAAACATTAATTGTCATCATCACTTGTTTGAATTATTTATTAGTTGCATGTAATAAAAAGTTTTAAATAAAAAATATCGATCTTAAGAAATGTTTTCTAATATGCCATCATTTGTGTTGTTTTATTGGTCAACTGTGTTGTGATATGTGTATATCATAAATCTTTTAAATGTGAGCCAAATTAACTAAACCGAATATGGAAAAAATATGAATACCTCGGGTAAGTATTTTGAATAGTTAAATACAGACTGCTGTAGATTTCTCTAAGTTTTTTCTGATATCACACAGAATGTATATTCTTACATCCCCCCAAAAATCTAATTTTTTACATTTCTTAGAAAATTTCTCAAAAAATCTAATAAACAGACTACCTAGCCTTCAAATAAATGTGGTATTAAACAATCAGCAGTATTTGTCCTTGACACAGTTGACAAAAATATAAATATGCCTCATAAAATTTTTAATAAGTCAATTGATTTTAACCTTGGCATATACTTAAGCGTCTTAATCAGGTGTATCATTCAATCACCTAGTTTATTTATCTCTGAAGGATACTGATTTTCTGACCTTTTGGGTGACCTCTTATGCTCTCTTTATACCAAATCAGCAATTTGTTGAGACGCATGGAAATAACCAGCCTTTAAAAAAATTTTCCTCCATACTCAGAACAGAAAACAGTTCAACAAAGTCATTCTTAAAAGTTATCCCCTGCATGGTTTTTAAGGATGTTTCTTGGTACTACCGGCTTGAGTGACTATGCAGTTCCACATAATGCCCACTAGATGACACTACCGGTTCACCCAAGTACAGTAAATTCAATCAGCAAACTTGTCGCTAGATTTGTCACCAAGGCAAAATAAAAGCACCTCATTCTTTATGTGTGGTCAGTTATCGGCTGTGTTAAACTAAGTGAGTGAACGACACGCGAAGCATCAGAGCGAGAAGCTGTGTGAATTGTTCGTCGAACGTTTTTAAATAAAGTTGGCTGGAAATCATCTTCCTGTTTGCAAAGATGGAGGCAGAGGGAATCTTTCCTCCACAATCACTCTCTGCTAAGTTTGAGGGGTATGTTGTATTGTGTTGTATTTCATGTGACATTATCACGATCGTTGTTTTTGTTATTCATGTAAAATTAGGCTGGCATAGGGACCAGTCATTTCAAGTGTTCACATTCTCGATGATTGCATGTTATTTATTCTGTCAGTCTGCAAACTCACTTTGGGATGTGCCGACCTAAGTTTAATGTTTGAACAAGCGTAATGTCAAATGTCACTCAGCACAGACTTGACAGAATGGCCAACAAATACCATCAAATGTTGATGTTATTACACAAACCTAGTGTAAGCTCTTGAAACCCATTGCTATCCTCTGATTTCTATGTACCAGTTGGAACTGAGAAAACTTAACTCGCCATAAATGTCAATTTTGTATTTTCCTTTTTACACAACTTACAATTGCTATCAAAAACTTCACTTGTCACAGTCAGCCATTTCTCCTAACAAACTGTCTTAGTTTTTGATGTTTTTATTGTGTTATTTTTCACTTTAGGTCCTTTGCATATCTGACAGTGAGAGACCGGCTACCAACCATTCTTACAAAAGTGATCGACACATTACACCGCAATAAAGACAACTTCTTAAAAGAATACGGACAGGTTTGTTTTATCAATATCACAAATGAAGCATGTACTTCTGAGCATTCATCTTAGTATAATGTTTGTACAGGAAGGGATCGAGGCAGAAAAGAGAGCAATCTCCTTCCTGTCCAAACTGAGGAATGAACTGCAGACAGACAAACCTGTACTGGCTCTAATAGACAGTAATGTGGACACAGAATCCTGGAATGAATACATGTGGAGACAGCAAAGCCTGATGGAGAACGGAGAGCTTGTCAGCTGGTTCAAGTCACCATGGCTCTATGTGGAGTGTTACATGTACCGGAAGATCCAGGAGTCTCTGTATATGAAGTAACAAAATTTACCAAAGTGTAAAAAAACATGCAAAATTAATCTTGAATTTGAACTATTTAGTATGTTTTTCAATCATACTAATTAATTAGTTTAAAATGCTTTCTTCCCCAATGTCAACAGGGCTCCCAAATTGGTTTTGCTTGGGGCTAAATAGCTCATTCTGTTTTTGTGTTTGTGCACATGTTTCCACAGTCCGCCAATCCATAGCTTTGATGTATTTAAAGAGGGAAAAACGCAAAGCTTCTTTGAATCTCAGCTAGCGATTAAATCGCTCTGTACATACCTTCAGAAGCTAATCACCAACATGGAGAACATGACCGAATTACAGCTGCGAGAGAACTTCCTCAAACTGCTCCAGGTTTGGACTTCTACAGACTGAAAAGCTACAAATACATTTTTAACCTGGTTATTTAGAACTGAATACCAGCCAATCTTATTTTCAAAACTGTTTTCAGCATTTACCTGGTTTCATCTAGTTTATTGTCTGTTTTGTAGGTCTCCCTTTGGGGAAACAAGTGTGATCTGTCCATCTCTGCCGGTCAGGACAACTCTCAAAAGTCCAGTCCCATTGACTCTCTTCCAGATCTTCAACAATTTATCCTAGTGAACGACTCCAGCAGGGTCTGGTACACTCTTGTTTCTCCTCAGGGCTCCAGCTCCTCAGGGATGAAGCAGGCAAGAGTAGACATAATTTTGGACAATGCTGGTTTTGAGCTTGTAACAGATTTAGTACTAGCTGACTTCCTTGTGTCTGCTGGACTAGCGAAGAAAGTCAGATTTCACGGCAAGTCTATCCCATGGTTTGTCTCGGATGTCACCAAATTGGACTTTGAGTGGACCATTATGCAGACTATGTCAGCCAATCACAAGTGCATGTCTGCCAGCGGTATTCAGTGGAAGCACTTTCTGAAGGAGGGCACCTGGTCCTACCATGACCACCCTTTCTGGACTCAGCCTCATGAGTTCTGCGACATGGCGGTGGATGCAGCTGATCTTTACAGCACTCTGCAGGAAACCCAGTTGATATTGTTCAAAGGAGATCTGAACTACAGGAAGCTGACTGGTGACAGGAAATGGGTGCACACAGTCAAATTTGATCAGGCACTGAGAGGGTTCCAGCCTGCCCCCCTTTGCAGTCTAAGGACACTCAAGGCAGATATTCAGGTGGGCTTACAGCAGGGCCAGGCAGAAGAACTCAGCTCTCAGGATCCTCAATGGATGACTAATGGAAGATATGCTGTGATTCAGTTTTTCAGTCCACATTGAGAACAATAGGATCTTGTACATGACTCCAAGTATCCATGAATAAGTGTATTTTTGAGATTGGCGCTCAGCATCACCTTGAGAAAAAGCATATTGAGTGGTTTTATGGAACAGTTAATAATGGAAGTTAATTAATGTTTACTTAATGCTTGCACTGCTGATTTTTGTATTGAAATGTATCGTATGAGAACTGTTGTTTAATGAAAGAAATATTATCAAGATATCACAATGTACAGTGCGCAATTTGTTTACAGGAGTGACGGAGGCGCTTTACTGGATTAAATGTTGTTTGCTGATGCTTGTCGTTGGCTGGTAATAAAATCGCAGGCAATGTTATGTGTCACTGTTTTGGTTTGTGTATGAAAGCTCTTTTTACATGCAAATCTAATGCTTTCTATAAATATTTTAAATAATTTTACTCTGGGAAAATTTGTTTTAACTACCTTTAGTAGTAAAACTATTGATAACCTACTATTGCTCACCTACAATCTTTATATAACCATTGTAAAGCATTCTATACTCCGTTTTTCCAAATGCAGTCTACTTAAAAAAAATCATTAATAAAATTTAGATTCACTTTTGTTAGTGCATATATGACATTTTCCTAGTTAAAAATGAATCTTTTGAGAAAAAGATTGGGAGTAAACTCTCATCTTAAGGAAAAGGTCAATAATAAGAATAAATTATATGTATTATGTTAACATGAAAATGGTCAAACTCTTCATGTCAAGCTAAATTGGTAAATGAACAAACTCAAATGCTCTGTTTACCAATCTGTATCATATTGATTAAAGCATATCTTGGATATGTATTTTAATCAAGGTTTTTGTAGACAAGAGGACAATGATAACGACAAGTTACGAAACACAAACTCCTTGTTTTCCAAGCAACATAACAGTGGCTTAATAATGTCCTCAAACAGTTACTCTGTATTTAGTTTACTCGGTCAAAATACTGTCTCTTAAGGTGCATCATGATTGAACTGTTCTTTAGCTTAGTGCCGGATTAATAACATCGAACATTTTAAACGCTATTTTAAAATTGTTTTGTCTTTATAAATGAATAAAAAACGGAATAAAAAAATCTCAATCACACTTTCATTCCTCAATGTTTTAGTAAACAGAATATGTTCTTCACTAGTAATAGTGTTAAGGCTTAGGCACCAGTTAGGCATGATAATGGTATTATGCTCAAAAAAAAAAAATTAAAATAATCTAATTTGTAAGTAAAGCAGCATGAAAACAGGGCTAAATTAAACATAGGAAAACGTTGGGAAAATGTAGTTTTCTTTAAAATGTAACAAACCTCTTAGCAGCTAGTGGTAATGTTCTTTTAGATTATATGCGATAGCTGTCTATTTCACAAAATAATCTAATTATATTTGACTGTATATGCTAGTATAGTAAGTAAGTAAGTGCTCCACTGAAGCTGTTCCCAATACAGCTCAATAGGGTTCAGAGACAGTCTCATTTGCTGATGTTTAATTAACATGCAAGTTATAGCAAAATGAGAATTTGACTGCAAATGTTGTTTATGAAGGTAGTATTTAGTGTTTTCATCTTTGTGTATGGATGCTTTCTGTTTTAAGGAAGACTTCACACAGTTAGACCGCTCTGCATAGAATTAATATTTCAGAGCAAACAGACAAAAACTTATCTTTTTGTGTTTAGGGGTCAGAGGAAGACCGTGTACATTCAGTTTCTTCCTAGAATTCAAGGTCACAGTTTTAGTCTTTGAACTGTAGTTGTACTAGCAGACTTGAATACTTCACTCCTCTTATAAAAAGCTTTAGAAAATTGTTTGTCCTGCTTGTCCCACATTCATCAATGCATTCTAACAGTCTTGCTTAACCAGAGACGTTGGTACAAAACGGCAGGAAATAACTTTAAGGCTCCTAACAATTCCTCCCCTTCTAAGAAGAAATCAAAAAGACTTCTTTTTAACAATTTTCTTTTGAGACAGAAATAACTATCCAGCAGGTTTGTTTATCCCTTGAGAGCAAAGTGATGTTTTATACGTTCAACTAATTGAATCATTTCTTTGTCAAACTATTTCCCATGCCACCCACATATAGACTGTTTTTAAGTGCATCACCTGGTTTTGGCAAGTGAATCAGCCGGTGACCTCCTATCTCTTGTTTACCTGGTTGTCATGACCTGTTCTGAAGAGTGACCGTCAGCATCGACCTCCCTGTCTTTAATTTGTTTACCGCTTCCTTTTTTTAAGCCACTGCCACAGACAGTGGAACTGGGAACGACACAGGAAGTCAGAGTTATCTCAGTGAGAGAGCCTTCAGGTTATTTGCTATATGGCTCTTAACATAAAAATAAGAGAAGTGATCTGAATTTTGGTAAGAATGCTTTAACAAGATTTTAGAGTGGTTTTGCTGGAGAGTATTAAAATCAAGCATTGTTTCTATTATTAGAAGTCGGAGTTGAATTTCCTGTCTTGAATGTTTCCTGTTTAATATCTACACCTTTGCCTTGGACTTTCCCACACATTTGCAATTTGGAGGTTTGCTTGTGTTTTATGATTTCTTAAAAGTACCTTTTCAGGGATTTGTCTTCGAAAACAAGTTCAAAACAGTGAAAGCAAGAAAAAGTAGAACAAGTCAAAACAAAGACATGGAAAGTGAAAGAGAAACAGACTTTTTAGGAAGGACAGAAAGAAGGCAGCCTAAGATATCTTGGACAAACACCACCCGTTGTCCTTTCAGAGAAAGGAGGACTGGAGACGAGAGGAAGGAATTTTTTATATTTCAGTAGGAGTAGGCAGTGCAACAGGGCGGAAGCAACGCAGAACAAGGGGGAGAGTTGGAAGAAGACTGTGGGAGGTGGAAAAAATACGGTCAAGCTTAAAAAAAAAAGACAGAAGGTGTATTTTGGTGGTTGCTTATGAAGAGATAGTACCTTAAGTCATGCTGGCTGCTTGTGTGTTTCCATGGTGATGTCTGGGGGACAAAGCAGCGGAGAGGCTGTTGGTGCCAGGCAGCTACACAGAACCAGTCCGAGCCCAGAGATAGGAGAGCCACCGGCAGCCCTCAAACATTCACCCATGTACCCAAAAGAAGAGAACAACGCTGGGGGTATTAGTTCATCTCTCAGCTACTTGGATGGAGCCTACGAGTACTCTAACCCTACACAGAGCTACAGCACTTCATCACCCACTGAGCCTACTTCAGTGGGGTACTACCCAGACTCTCATGAGGAACATCTGCAAACACTAGGCGCCGGGGCCAGCAGCCCTCTAATGTTTGCTCCTTCAAGTCCACAGCTGTCCCCCTATGTGGGAAATAATGGAGGACAGCATTCAACAGCCCAGCAGGGACCCTTCTACCTAGACACCTCCGCCAGCAGTGGCTACAGGTTAGTGAAAATAACAAATATACTCAGTTAGTTTTCTGGTGGAGGATTTGAAGTATTTTTCTAAATAAATTATGAAAACCTTTTAAACTTATGTAATGTACATATTTTACCTCAATCTGACTTTTTACAGTGTATTTGGAAATATTTAAAACCTAAAGGTTATGAAACAGAAGGGTAAATAAAGCCAGGTGTTCAGTTAATCAGATGAGGTGCTTGTTTTGGTCATTTACGCCTAATTCCTGAATCATCGAAGCATGTTGTTTGGCTTAGCACTTGAATCCTCCTCAGATACAAGTCTTCGGAGTTTTTTTTTTCTCCAAACAAATTTATATATGAACAATGCCTTGAGTTAACTTAGCAGTTGTCAATTTAAATGTTTTGTTTGTCTCTACAATATTGGTATACATTAGGCAAATTTTAATGTGAAAAGTCTAAAGTTCTTACATATATGTAATGTTCTGAATTTCTTACTTTTTCCTATTTAATACCATAGTTTAGAGCTGTTAAGTATTAGTACCTCTTGGCATTTTTGAAAACTGGAAATTTTAGAAAAGGATTGTATTCTCTAAAATGCTACATGGGGACTAAAGTGCACCCACCACAGAGAGAAAAGCAAAGACTAGGATCAAATTCTCTCTGGACCTTGAGAAAAGTACAATTAGTGAAAACACAGTGTTGATATCACATGCTGTCTCAATGTTTTTCAGCTGTAGATGAATCTGACCATCTGGTGCAATAGAGATCATATTTAGGGAAAGTGTTGAGTTTAAATCTGTTGTTAAGTTGGATTAACTAGTATTGCTCATTTAAAACTGCCAAACCTATGTGCAGAATTTTAATTAGTGACAAGTCACGGCACTCCAACCCATGTCTGAGATTAAGTAATAAATCAGTCTAACATCAGAATTAAAAATAAAATAAACATTTACAAAGACTGGAACAAGGGGTTAGAAAAAAACGAGGACGGTCACCCCCTCTCCCCTGTCTGCAGTCACGTACAGTACTCACTGCTGGAAACACCAGTTATTTTCTAGAAAATGTGGGTTTTTTGCGATGAACATGCATAAAAATACTTCTTTAAAGTTTTTACAATTTTGTATGGTGTTTTGTTTACAAATATATTATCTGAGATTTTTTTCCACACAATACTTGATTAATAACGCAAAACAAATATGCTCCATATTCCTTCTTTCAGATAGTATATAAGGACTGAATTTATACCAATTAAAACAATTTTTAATTTAAAGGCTTTATTTTTTTTCTTTTTGTGTGTTTCATTTTTACTATATTTTGACAAGGCTGAACAGTTTTAAATATCTGTCACAAAGGCTGACATTAATATGCCCACTGATCAACATGACACATATTTAAAACCTATGTATGAGTATTAAAACATATAAAAAGACAATATTTTATTAAGTTAACAGGCTAACTATGTTGCTTAATAGAATTATAAACCCAGAGTTACAGTTTTATTAAATAGTTACATTTGCTCCATTATTAGAGCCAGATTAGCTCATATATTACCAACACTTATGTTTATTAGATGCTTTCAATCAAATTAGAAAAATGCACCTATAGTTTAGAATAGGTGATGAAGAACCAAATACAGGTTGCATTTGCATCTTGTACTTCAACAGCTCACCCTTCTATGTCAGCAGATCTAGTCTGGTGTCATCTCAGCAGACGGGCATTACTCTCTGTGAGGAGTTGTGCAGTGCTACAGACAGACAGGAGCTTTTCACTGGAGCCAGACAAGGGTTTGATTCTGGCAAGGAGACTCGCTTTTGTGCCGTTTGCAGTGACTACGCCTCTGGATATCATTATGGAGTCTGGTCCTGTGAGGGATGCAAAGCTTTCTTCAAAAGAAGTATTCAAGGTACACACCAACGCACAAGGTTCTACCATTATATACGCTTTTCTTATAACCTGGAAAAGAAAAATATAAATCTGCTAACTGTCAATAGTATTTAGATCGTGATCATTTACTTTTGCAAACAAGCTAAATTAAAAATTTTCTTTACAATTACTTTTATTAAAAAAAGACCCTAAAATAATTGTGGTCAATAAAATAGTAAATAACTAAAACAAATAACAATGGCCTCAAGCTGTTAGCTCCAGTTTCTTGAAAAGTGCTATTTTGAAGCTGCAAATTTAAGATGGTAGTATAAAAAGCACCAATACAATATAACATAAACATAAATTTTTTTCTTTCAATTGAAACAATTAATTCAATATACATGGTTTTACCAGACAATTCTCAATCTTCAATACTTTTTAAAATGATCAACAAAAATATTATGGCATAAAAAAAACGTAATTTAAGACTAAAGCACTAGCATAAAACCAACGCCATTACAGGATACAGGTACTCTGCCACCTTGTATGCTATTATAAGTACAACAGCAAGAGACGCAAAAAAAATTAGTTTCCATGAGGAGAGCAGCACTACTGATATATACTGAGAGTAGGCGTTAAGCTAATGTCATACTTGGTTTGAGCTTTAGTTTACTGCACACTTAAGATTTTAAGAGTACTCTTGCCTTATAAAAGTCATTTTCACTAAACACTGTATTATATGTTTTATTGGTTAAAGGCAGCCAAGCTAAATAAAAAGAAAAAAATCTCATTTTCTTTAGTTCAGTGTCACGTTCAGGGGTGTTAAATTTACAGGAAATCCAACTAATGATTCTACCACCAATTTCCGAGCCAATTTCAAAAGCTAAGCCCTTGTGCTTTCAAGTATAACTTTGAATGTGTGAGCAGTGATCAGTCGGTAATAACGTTCCCCTGTGTCCTCCCTTATAAAGCTGACTAGCTGAGAGAAAAAGGTGAGAATCAAAGTCTCACATGTGCTACATCTAACAACAGGTAGCCTGACATGTGCCATGGCAGAACTGCAATCTCTCTGCACCCTATTTGCAGTTCTGTATTATGTGGATGGGGTTGAATTTCAAGATAGTATAGGAGGCTAGGTAGATGTTTTGAGCTTGACCCGGACACACAGGCTCCTGATGAGCTTCCTGGTGAAGGCATAACTGCTGAAGCTATTCTGCGGAGGAAAATCTGAGAAGGTAAACGGAGGAAAATGCCTCTAAGTGTGAGCTTGAAAATGGGTTTCAGGACACACTGGGTGAAGAAAATGACAGTGAGCTAAAGGTACTGTAAAGATGGAAGAGACAGACCAACAAGGCAGGGAATCTGAGAAGAGTCCTAGACAGTGGGGTGTTCATGAAACTTTTTTCAAATTGAACCTTTCTTGAAACACTGTTAATTATTAGTTGAGAAACTAAAATTACATGTATGTTTTCTACAATTAAACATTTTTAATTTAACAATCTTATCTGAATGAGCTTGTCTCCATTTGCTCACAATACAAACATGTAAAACAAAATGCAACATTTTTTCACAATGCTAGTGAAAATTCACAAACCAATAGTAGTATGTCTATTTAATCACATGTCATTATACAAAATAATCATGAGCGTTGTCATCTCTCCCTCAAATATCTAGAAATATTATTAGCATTCGTAAGCATCTTCAGAGATGAGAAAATAATCCTCTCTTACTGCTACAACGTTTCATGTGTAGGTCTTTTTCGACTTACAAAAATAACCTCTGAAAATATGTTGCAATGACATCAATCAATCAAAATCTATTTATATAGCATTTGCAATTGCTTCAAAGTGGCTTCTCAAAAGACATCTAGTGTGAATTACAGGGTTTATACAGGTTTCATAAGGTCACATTTTTTTCAAATTTTTAAAATCATTAAGAATAAAATTTAAGACGTACATCATAACATCAAAAACACATACAAAACGATTTTGTATAATGAACCGTATGTTTCAAATACATTGTTTGAAACCCTAACCACAATTTTTGTTTTTGAGCCTCTGGTAACCCTAACCATGTCTGTTATAAATTTTAACATTTGAAAGAATTCTCAAAACCTGGCAACTGGCAAAACGAGTCTTTTCTCAACCTATGGCACTGCTAGACATCACTTTTATGTTTTTGAGGATTTACATCACTTTTCTCATATTCTGAAAACTCTAATCATGACTTTTGTGTTTTTGAGCACTTATGCACATTTTGTCAGTCTTTGGCAGCCCTAACCATCATTTTCACATTTATTAGCATTTAGGAGCGCTTTCTCAATCTCTGGCAGCCCCCAGCAACAACAAAAACACTTATCAGATGAGAACAAGAAGTTTAAGACTTTTTAAGAGTCTGCAGAAACCCTTGTATTAAAATGATTTAAATTAAAACTTATATTGGGTATTTATAACAGGTAAAAAAAATTACAATTACAATATATGGTTGAATTCATTAAAGTTAAATTCAATGGGAAGTTATAATATCTGTAGCTAACCTAAAATATAGACATCTAGCCTGTGGGACAGGTGCACACATATGGGAGAGCCTCATGAAACCTTCACCAAAAAACAAAAAACCTGCTGCTCATTTTATACATTAATCACAAAGCCAACGAAATACAGAAACGAATGTGTTTTCACACAAGAAAATGTTAGCATGAAAGGGTAAGCAATCTGATTTACAATTTCTCTGAATTACAAACCACTTCGTTGAATGACATTACTTTCATTAAGGAATACATATAAAAACTAGTACACATTTTTAAATTCATGTTTTGGATTTTAAGCTGTGGAATAATCTATTACTGCTTTATTCACCATACTGGAGTGCTTTTATAAATTGGTTTGCTAGCTTGTTTGTGTGTGTGATTCTGTGACATTTCTGCCTTAGACACACTCATCTAATTTGAAATTTCATTTGGAGTTCTGGAACAGCATGTACCTGCTCTTGGCTCTTAATCAGATTCAAGGCTGTTCATGCGTTGCACTGCACACTTTGTTGCTTGTGAGGGAATAGTATTTACATATATCTAGTACAAACTTTCAGAGGAAAACATCCCTGAAAACTAATGTTGAAAAAAATAAAAAAATGAAAACACTCCAAATGCTTTTGACATCTAAAATTTAAAGGATTAAACTTTTTTTTTGCCTAAATCATATCTCTCTCCAGGTCACAATGACTATGTTTGTCCAGCGACCAACCAGTGCACTATTGACAGAAACCGGAGGAAGAGCTGCCAAGCTTGCAGACTACGCAAATGTTACGAAGTTGGAATGATGAAAGGAGGTACAGAAAACATTCCCCTCAACATACAATCCAATTATCAAAATATACTACAAAACATGTCCCCTGACAGTTTCCTTCCCAAATAATAAAACAGGTGACTTGCATCTATTCCATCACAGGCATTCGTAAGGATCGCGGTGGTCGCACTATTCGCCGTGACAGAAGTAGGAGCACTAACGAGGACCGAGACAAGAGTTCCAGTGATCCCTCAAGCCGTAGTGGTCAGGACAAGAGAAAGAAGAGCTGCGTTGGTGTGGTCAGTGCTCTGTGTATGCCACCAGAACAGGTTCTGCTGTTGCTTCTGGGGGCCGAGCCACCAGCGGTCTGCTCTCGGCAGAAGCACAGTCGGCCATACACAGAGATAACCATGATGTCCCTGCTGACAAACATGGCTGACAAAGAGCTCGTCCACATGATCGCCTGGGCTAAAAAAGTGCCAGGTAAAATGCTTAAAGAGATCAATTAAAGTTGCTTTCACAGAGTATTACATCTAAGATGGGCTCTTCAGGGTAAGTATCCCCGGGAACAGCCTTGCAAGATTTTGTAACCGTGGCAGCAGGTTTCAACAGCACAGGTGGCAGAGATTCAAATGACAAGGTCACAAAAGCAAAGATAAAACTGTTATTATAGTGATCTGCACTGTGGCCTCCAGCTGAGTTCCGCAAGCAGGGAGCCATTAAACTCGACGTTCAGATGTTTTACCAAACCCTGTAACCTCCAGTTAAGCAAGCAGCCAGTTGCTGCTTTATTCTGATTATATATGAGAAAGAACCCTTGAATTTAATATTTTATTCCATTTAAATAAAGATGGTCAACGTCTGATTTTAAAATGCGATCATGAAAAAAAGGATTTAAATATGTTTTCAGTTTTGTATCTGTGTCACTTGACAAATTAAAGCATTGGTACTGACAAAGTCACTAACCTCAAAGCTGAACGTCTGCTTGCTGTTTCAGGTTTCCAGGACCTGTCTCTGCATGATCAGGTTCAGCTGCTGGAGAGCTCTTGGTTGGAGGTGTTGATGATCGGCCTCATCTGGAGGTCCATTCACTCGCCTGGAAAACTCATCTTTGCACAGGATCTTATCCTTGATAGGTAAAAAAAGTGTGAAGATTCTGACAAAAAAAACATCAAGTCACACTTTTTAATACACCGAATTCATTTTTACAGCACAGTCATAGAAGTAAAATCTAATTTGACTCATCCTAGTGTTTGGTTCAGAAAATCTTTGAAAACACAGATAAAAACTGATTTTGTTTCAAAGAATTATTCAAAGGAACCAAAACGCTGTGACAGTGACCTACAAGGGTGCTTAATATATCCTAAAGAAATACGCTTTATTTCAATCTCGGGTAATTTTCTGAGCTTTTTGAGATGTCATCATGACCCAGTGCATTCCCTCTCCATGTGCTTATTTTCCCCCCTCAATTTCTTAAAGGAACATTAAGTTGCGATTGCCCCTGCTCCCCAAAGATATATTTGGCCAAGAGGGTTAAACCTAAAATGAGATTGAAAGAATTGATAAAAGAGAAGCAAACTATTTACCTCAGAGACCAGCGCTCCTCTTCAGAAGACCATGCCTCAAAGTATGATATAATTAAAGAGGACCCAGTTGGGAACAGGCTTTTTAAAGAATTTCTGAAGAGTACCGTCATCACTGACTAAGGGAATACAAACTTTAATCAAAACCAGCATACAAAAAAGCGAAGGTTGTAAGCTTCCTTGAGGATGAAAGAGAAAGGTTGTTTGGGGAAGGAAAAAATGGCACCAAAAATAACTGAATGAGTTATAAACTAAGATAGGATGGACCTGATGAAAAGCACTTCTACTGTATAGAGTTCAGGTCCAGTCTTTGAAAAATACACATTGAAAAAACTGTGTGATGCTGGAAATAAAAAGAGGTATTTTTTAGACATACATTGCAATTTAAGGCAAGGTTGCACCACAGAAAATACTTCATTGGTTAGGTTTCACAATGATCTTCAAAACCCAAATTAGTTTAACTTATGTAACTGTGGTTCTCTTCTCTCATAAATTGAAGTAGGATTTGCAACAGGTTTAATTTGTTTCTGTTACAGGAGTGAAGGAGAATGTGTGGAAGGCATGGCAGAGATCTTCGACATGCTCTTGGCGACTGTTGCTCAATTTCGAAGACTCAAGCTGAAGCTGGAAGAATTTGTATGTCTTAAAGCCATCATACTAATCAACTCTGGTGAGTCTAGCCTTTGAGTGAAAGGCAAGTTCTCTAGATGGATGAATATTTGTCAGGGTGTGGTGGCCAAGAGAGAATGTAGACCCCAATTGCATGACAGTCTTTAAATAGTAATTTATTAAAGAAACAAATGAGCCCTGGGAAGGTAGGGCAAACAAAGCTAAAAAAAAACAAGAGTGGGAAAACAATGAACAATAAACAAACTAAAGACGGGATTAAACAGAAAGACTAAAAGCCAGAACAGAAGCAACTATGAACAGGACCAGGACCAGGACCAGGACCAGGACCAGGACCAGGACCAGGACCAGGACCAGGACCAGGACCAGGACCAGGACCAGGACCAGGACCAATGCACAGATAATGAGTAATGAATCGCAAGGAAGGGGAAACTGAGGGAAGCTTATAAAGGGAAACCAATCAAACATAACGAGGGAAACTCCAGGTGCACTAACTAAAAGCTCTAACTAGAAAAATGAGAAGGGCGGGGAAAGGTTGAAAAAACAACAAGACCATGTGCTTCAAACAGACAAAACGAGTCAAAGATGGCCACCGTCAGTCACATGTGGATGGAGGTGGCAAAGGAAAACAGAATAAACAGAAAGTGATAACTGAAAACAAAGTAAATCCAAAAATGAGGGAAGGACTGTCAACATCCCCGAGTGACAAAGATCTACAAAACAGATACTTGACAGATCATGACAATATTTCCTTGAAATTGTATTGCCAAATTGTACAGTGATTGTGATAATGATGAGATTATTGGGTTTGTGTGGATGTTGATTTTTAAATGAATCATTTATGAGAGAAAAAAAATCATATACAAGTATAAGAGAATTTAAAGAAAAATAAGGACATCACTGTTGGAGGAACACTTATGCAAAGATAGCACAGTGGTGGTGTTTGTTGTCCTGTAACCGGATGGTTGGTGGATCGATCCCCACCGGGTCCATTTTGCCGTTGTGTCCCTGGGCAAGCCACTTCACCCACCTTGCCCTGTATGGATACATGTGACTGGTGGGGTGTGTTTGGTGGAGGTCAGAAGACTGTAGGCAGGGAATGGCAGCCACGCCTGTCAGACTGCCCCAGGGCAGCTGAGGGCTATCAAGGTAGCTTATCACCACCAGAGTGTGAATGAGAAGTGGATGAATAATTCTATGATAATTGTAAACCGTCTTTGAGTGTCTAAAAAAGCGCTATATAAATTGAAGGTATTATTATTTTTATTATTATACACGTCTACAGAAGTTGGATTTTATGAAACAGCACTTTTTTGTCTGATCAGGTGCATTTTCATTCTGCTCCAATCCTGTGGAGCCCTTGAGTGACAGCTTTATGGTGCAGTGCATGCTGGACAATATCACTGATGCCCTTATTTACTGCATCAGTAAATCTGGAGCCTCGCTGCAGCTCCAGTCTCGTCGCCAAGCTCAGCTTCTGCTCCTGCTCTCACACATCAGACACATGAGGTGAGTCCAGACACCTTAAAAACACATCTGACTGTTTGCACACAAAATAATTATGCAATTGTCTTATAGATAGGAATAAACCTTTCTTTTAGTTAGAGGCCAACATTGGCACCTATAAAGAGATTTTTATCTTCATCTTTCAATAAATACATTGGTGAGATTTTATGAACTTACCTATTTATGTTCTATTTTGAAAGCAACAAAGGAATGGAGCACTTGTACAAAATGAAATGTAAGAATCGGGTGCCTCTGTATGACCTGTTGCTGGAGATGTTGGACGCCCAACGCTTCCATGCTCAAGGAAAGATGCAGAACATGGCCATGCAGCGAGAAAGAGACTCCATCTACACCCATAAGCAGCAGCATCAGTAACATCCACCAAGAGGTTGTGAATGAGTATATGCTGCCACAGTCCAGAGCCCCGTTCTGTGTACTGCAACCATGTCAGATAAAAGCTACTAATAGTGAACAGGAGGATAAAAATATAGTGGAAAATGAAATTCTGTCTCCTCTTGGGTCTTACCAATAACAAATAAGTGAATTGACTCATTAGTCTTTTTTAGGAAGGTGCCAAAATATTTTTACGAGACTATATCCATTGCTCAGGGTGAGACTTAAGAGAGATGTATCTTATTGCAGCTTTTGGGGAACCAAGTAAATCAATTTGTGGAACAAAGGAAAGTAAAGGTGAAGATCTATATATATACTCACCTAAAGGATTATTAGGAACACCATACTAATATGATGTTTGACCCCCTTTGACCTTCAGAACTGCCTTAATTCTACGTGGAATTGATTCAACAAGGTGCTGAAAGCATTCTTTACAAATGTTGGCCCATATTGATAAGATAACATCTTGCAGTTGATGGAGATTTGTGGCATGCACATCCAGGGCACGAAGCTCCCGTTCCACCACATCCCAAAGATGCTCTATTGGGTTGAGATCTGGTGACTGTGGGGGACATTTTAGTACAGTGAACTCATTGTCATGTTCAAGAAACCAATTTCAAATGATTTGAGCTTTGTGACATAGTGCTGGAAATAGCCATAAGAGGATGGGCACTTGATGGTCATAAAGGGATGGACATGGTCAGAAACAATGCTCAGGTAGGCCGTGGCATTGAAACGATACCCAATTGGCACTAAGGGGCCTATCGTATACCAAGAAAACATCCCCCACACCATTACACCACCACCACCAACCTGCACAGTGGTAACAAGGCATGATGGATCCATGTTCTCTTTCTGTTAACGCCAAATTCTGACTCTACCATTAGAATGTCTCAATAGAAATCGAGACTCATCAGACCAGGCAACATTTTTTAAGTCTTCAACTGTTCAATTTTGGTGAGCTCGTGCAAATTGTAGCCACTTTTTCCTATTTGTAGCAGAGATGAGTGGTACCCGGTGGGGTCTTCTGCTGTTTTAGCCCATCCACTTCAAGGTTGTGTGTGTTGTGGCTTTATAAATGCTTTGCTGCATACCTTGTTTGTAACAAGTGGTTATTTTAGTCAACGTTGCTCTTCTATCAGCTTGAATCAGTCTGCCCAATCTCCTCTGACCTCTAGCATCAGCAAGGCATTTTCGCCCACTGGATGTTTTTCCCTTTTCACACCATTCTTTGTAAACCCTAGAAATGTAGAAATGGTTGTGTGTGAAAATCCCAGTAACTGAGCAGATTGTGAAATACTCAAATCACATTGCTCAAATCACCTTTCTTTCCCATTCTGACATTCAGTTTGGAGTTTTGAAATTGTCTTGACCAGGGCCACACCCCCAATTGCATTGAAGCAACTGTCATGTGATTGGTTGATTAGATAATTGTATTAAAGAGAAATTGGACAGGTGCTCCTAATAATCCTGTAGGTGAGTATATATATATATATATATATATATATATATATATATATATATATATATATATATATATATATATATATATATATATATATATATATAAATAAATAAATAAATAGGGAAACTATAAAGACTCTGCCAAAAGCATTATTTTGCTTAATAAATATTAATATTTACTCAAAACAAACTACAAATATTCGTTTATGCTTATTACAGAAGGAATACTTGATCCTCAAAGCTTGTAACTTGATTTGTCCGTTTTCCACACATTGATAAGACAGAAAACATGTATATAGCTGTAGAGTTAAATTAATCCAGCTGTTGTGGCATGAACTCCTAATTCTCTTAAGGGAAAACAACTTTCAATCATGAAAACAAATTTGTAAAATTGTAAAAAAATATATTACCATACCCTCCATCCCCACATGGTCTCATGATTAAGGGTTTTTGAGGGATTGGTTAATCGTTTCAATATTTTTACTAAACTGTCAAAGGTGCATTGTTTTAGAGGAGTTTTTCTCATTCTAAACTCAAAATATTCTGTTATGTCTGCAACATTACATTGACTTAAAATAAAGAAAAATACTTAAATTGTTTAATTGTGGTCCATGTATTGCTATAGACTTATACAGGCAAGTATGCGTTAATACAGCATACAAGATATTATTGTTTCAATAAGTGGTCATGAATTACAAAAGAAAAAAACAGAGATGACGTCTAATGTTATAATAACTGCTGGAACAGAAATAACAGTGGCACTAAATGTACTAATTAGTGTTATTTAAAAACAATTAAATAAAAAGTTTAATAGAACAAGAGTTTTATTTCCTACTACTATATTTACTACTATATTTATAATTTTACATGAGCATTAAAAAGTAACTTAACGTTACTAAATTAATTCAAAAGAAGAAAATAATTAGGTTTCAATAGGTTCAACAAAAACAAAAAAGTAAAACAAAATACATAATTTCATCAGGTTTTACTATACATATCACCAAGGTTAACCTTAAGGTTAACATGTCAAACATTTTTTTAAATTAATTGAAACGTGTTTACGTAACGTTTTATATTTTGGCTACTAATAAAATGAATAAACGCTAATGACCTTACTGTTCTCCACATCTGCCGAGTAGAGTTTCCATGTTCAATTTTACGTTTTCAATGTTTTGAATCAGAGGGAAAACAAACTTTTTACATCAACGAAGTCTCAGAAAAGACTAGAGTAAAGGCCAATCTCTAGTCGAGCGTTTGTCTTTTTCCTGCGTCTTCGGTTTAGGCGCGTCTGTTTTCGCGCGCCACATTGATCACGTGATTTTATAAAGGACACCAGAAAGCGCCATTTGACAAAAGAAGAAGAAATCTTAAATACATCTGCGGTTTTAGGATTTATTTATCGCTCCTGCTTACATGTACCGTATTAGACACAAACGAGTACTGAAAACAATATTGGTCACAGTTTACGGTCACTTTTAATCACTGAATTAATACATGACAGATCAATGTTTTAACCTACTCAATTCCCAAAGCTGTGTAAAATGTTGGGATGTAAAAACCAGACAGAATAAATCTTGGTTGAAAGAAAGAAAATTACAGCTTTTATAACGCTTTCGTAAACTCATGTTTATGAAATAATCACTGCTCAGTTTTGGCCAATAAATAATTTGGGGGCTGCGTTGGTAGAAAAATAAAAATAAAAGTTTTAAAATTTCAAATAAAAAACAAATTTAAATACATAGCAGAAGCTTTATTTAAAAGGTTTTTGTAAAGATTCAATGCTCTTAAAGCTTGTTTTTTTTATTGTGTAAAAATACCAAAAAATTTACTAGAAATATAATATTTTTAAGCAGTTTATAAGGATAATTTTTTTTTCTCTAGTAGAATCTACTTAAATAAATCATGTAAAAAACCCTGAATTAATCAGCCAGCACATGGTCAGGAATTTTTTATACATTATTAGTAAAATCAGATTATTTTGTTTTAGCATTTAATACTAAATTTTCATTTAAATGATTTATGCATGATATACAGTTCATGTCTTTTTTCTTAGTGAAATACTCTCAATATTTAATAACATATTTTAAACATATTTTTTAAATAAAACATGCACATTATTTTAAATGATGGCATAATTTTTTAATGAAAATTACAAGCCTCATGGTGTACATTTCATATTTAGTATTAAAGCAGTGAATGTATTGGGTTGCAGTTCAGTGGTTTTTAAGTGAAGTATGACTTTCTACCTCATACAGTAGAGATTTTACAAACAAGATATTTTAAAGAAATCAATTTATAATTTAGTTATAGAATAGAATAGAAATACATTAAACAAAAATGTCTTTATTGTCAGCATTAGCAAACTGTACATACATAAATAGGCGATAACATTGCAATATAATTCATGTTTGTCAACATAGCATCACACAAAATTTAATATACCATAATATAACGGTATTAAAATCACTCTTAGAGCAGTGGCTTTCCTTTTCTTTCTGGAAAAATGTCATTAAAAAAAATAAAATTAATTCTGATTTGCCATGCAAAATTGTATTTAAATAATAGAAATTAAAATAATGACTCTACAGGTTTAAATAATACAAAAATAAAAACATTTAACTTTTCATCATAATTTTGGCCATTAATTTGGACGGTATAAGTGCAGTACCTTATACTTATGTCAGTGCTATTAAATACATTTCAATATATATGATTTTCCTTCTGTGTATTAATACAGAAGTCCTTTAGCGGTTTGGCTGTTCAACAATTCAATGAGTTTAACAGTATACAGTTTGGTGAACATGAAAATAGCAGCAGTAACTGTACAGTAACAGGATCACTAGTCCATTTCATGTCCAGAAGAGTGACTGGACACCAGTGAAGGCATTAGTGTAGTATCATACAGGTGGTGGACCATTGGTATAGCGCAGCATGGGATGAAATGATCGTGCAAAATTGTTTGCGTAAGTACAACTGTAGTCCTGTTCAGTCATGGGCACCAGACAGGTGAGGCCCACAATGAGTAGAAGAAGTAGCTGCAGGGGTAGAGCTGCTCGGAGTACTCGAAGCAGGAAGGGCTGGCAGGGACCCACAACAGCGCCACCTCGGGACTTGGAGGAACCAGAGCGAGGCGAGGCGCAACCAGAGCCTCTGGGCAACCTACAAAGCACCAGGCAAACCCATTGTCTCTTAGTAAGGCCTCCAAAGGACATGAACTTGTTACATATTCAAGCTAATTAAATATTAATAAAGAAAACTGACCAAAATCAACACTGACAGATAATTGCACATTGTACATATGTCAAAACTATAAATAAAAATATCATCAACAAAAAACTCTTCTTTTACATTTAAACAAAAACTAAGCTGTCATTTTCAGGGTTACTTTAATGACACAACTCAATAAACGTTTGCAATAGCTGTTTTTCACATTTAAATAATAATAACACATCACTTACAAGTTGATTGGTTTAATAATAACAGTCGGAAGATATTTCAATGTCAAATTTTACATATAAAACACTTTATAGCATGAATTTTATTAAGAATTCACCTATATCATAACATGAAAAACACATATAAACCCTTTTTGCATAATAAACAGTTTGCTTCACATACGTTGTTTGAAACGCTAACCATGACTTATGTTTTTGAGCACTTGTGCACATTTTGTGCACAACACTAACCATAATTTTTAAATGTTTTTTTTTAGCATTTAGGAGCATTTTCTCAATCTCTGTCCACCTCAAGCAACAACAAAAACGCTTATCAGATAAACTTCACATGAACATCAGAAACATAAGGTATGTGAAAAATTATTCAAGACCTAGAACAGTGAATGTCAGACTTTTTAAGGGCAAATTTTTTTGACTTTTTAAGACCTAGCAGGAACTCATAAAATGTGCATAAAATGTGTCAAATTTAATTAAGCTGCTCTTATGTTGTCTATGTTACGATCCAGGATGTGTTACATGACCATAAATAAATCGCAAGAAACGATGAATGCAGCAAAAATATTGGATGGTAGAAAAATGACAATTGCATATTTTCATATGGCATTAAGAATGGAGAAAGATGATGGAACTTGAAGGATTTGAAACATAGCTTCTCAGTGTTCAGGGAACACAAAGTGACACAGTCAGACTCAACATTATGTTTTAGAAAAAAATAATAAACACACGATTGCTAAGAATCCTTGACTAGGAACCAAAACAAAAGGACTTCTTCATCCATAGAGGATCTGGAGTGAGTTCCATCACCCCCTCATTCTAAAGCCAGAAAAGCAGGTACCTGTGTCGCGGAAGCCTGGCTGTAGATCCTGGATGTGACACACTACATTTGCCCCGTAGCTGTTGTGCAATGAGCAAAAGGGAGGGAAGGAAGGGGTAAAAGAAAGAAAGAATGTTTCAGTCCCAGCAAATAAAGACAAAGCTTGTGGTGACAAGCAAAGGGCATCAGATCAATCCACACTCCACATTCAACAAAATAAAATGCTGCAGCAAAATAGGTGGCAATGACAACAAAAAGGGTGCAAGAGATCTGGCTTTACACAGAGACACCTTCAATACATTGATCAAGGCTTGAATTGATGTCTGAACTTTAAAGCCAGAGTTTCTTGAATAAATCTCAAGTACTTCCAGAGCTGGGATAAGGAAGTGAGCAAATATTGGGTTTCTTTCACTGACAATTATTCAAGTCGACCCAGGTATTAGCTCAACTTCCTCACTTCAGCAGAATAGCTAGTATAACATGCCAGAAAAAATAGGAAATGAAGAAAAGATTTATTACCGATTGTCGTTTTGTGGAAACGCTGACCTCTGTACCAGGGATAGCCGATCTAGGAGCTTCTGTTTCATCCATTACAGACCAGAGGGATGCATGCTGTCAGGCAGGTGAAAATCTACATTTCAGTTTTGAAATGATGACCTTGGAGATTGTTGTCCTATGGACGAGCTATAATAGTTTGTGAAACCACTTTCGCCCTGTTTTTTCATAGAAGTTAAGAGCAAGCGCAGGGTGCAAACTACGTTTGGGCTTGGGCTACATAAGGCATGGGCTCCCATGAAAATCTAAATTGTAACAAATATGTTCAAAGAATGTGTTGAATGTGTTATTTTAAAGTACAGATTCAGTTTTGTTGAATTTCATTTTCTATATGTATGTAAAATAAATAAAAACAAACAGATTAATTAATCTATGACAGTGATATCAACCTAATTCAGGTGAATAAATGCATACTATTTTCTTCATGACCATCAAGGTGTGGGGGGCGATAGAGAGTGAGTTTCACTTGTGCACCTCTCATAAGCCTCTGTAACACTATTAAATCAGCTCCATTAACTTGAATGTGTCACATAAGATTGTGCGAAATAGGAAGTTCCAGCCTAGATGGTGAAATTTAAGATTCCGCTCCGTTGGAAGTTCATCTGAATTTACTTTAACCTGCGATACCACATCACGTGACGCGACTACTAAGCACTGATTGGAGAGGTTAGAGCATGTGTTCACTGAAATCTTGTTTTAAAGGTAGGTTTTATTTTTTAGGGCTTCAGTGTTCATTAGTGTGAAACCTGCTTCCATTTGAACCATGTATATTTAGAGCTTAATATTAAAAAAAATATGCTCCGTGCTAGGCCAGGTCTACGCTGCCGCATGCCCAAACGGTAGCATTCTGAGCTCTCAAACGCTAATCTGGCCGAGACATTAGGAAGGCATATTCATTCACAGAAAGAAATGTAAAGGACAATCCCATTTGTCTGCACAAAGTAATCAACATAGATTTGACACTTTACTTCTTGGATTAAGGGAGCACATCAATCAGTCAGTTCTTGGATTTGTGGAGCAGTATCAAAGGAAACCGCCTCGCAGCCTCTGAGGCCGTTTTTGTGTTAAGGTAATGGCTCATGTTTATATACAGTAATGAGTTTCAGCTGGATTACTTTATGTCTGAAGTATTGGTTGGTTGTCATATCATACTAAGTAATTATGGTATTCTTCTGTAGTCAGATTAATAACTTTAATCATTGTTCATTTGCGTTGTAAGATAGTCAAATCCATTGTTAATAGACTATAATGGGAAAGTTGTGGATGGCTTCGCAAGTGACCCACTACCAACTCCATGGGCTTCCCCAAAAACCATCGTATAGTTCACACCCTGAGCAACTATTTTGGGTGTGCACAGTGATCCAAAAACACTAGTACCTGTTAGTGAATGTGTGATAGCATTGTTAACTGAAAAAAAAAGAGATATTATGACCGTGTGAGTACACTGACTTGTCTGCTTCCTGGAGCTTCAAACTCTTTTTCCAGCATCTCAAGATCAGTGTTCACAGCTTTCAGAAGCAGCCGCATCCGGTTCCCGATGACATGTACCCTCTCCTGGGCCTCCAGACACTCGCTACCATGAGCTTGTACCAGCAGCTGGCCTGAAAGCTCTTGCAGACCCTCCACTTTCTTTTCCGACTCTGTCAGTTCATGTTGGATTTGCTGCAGAAAGATGTATGGCAATATTGTTAGGTCATCCTCGATTTATTTTTGTTTGGCTAGGAGTATGTTTACCAGTCATCTCTACATGGTTTAAAACATGTTTCGAATTAAACTTCACAGACTTAAAAAAGTGTTAGTCCAGAAAAGTAGATATTTTGGTTTGCGATAACACCCTAAATATTTGGGATTGAGTTTAAAGGTCTTTGTATGAAAAAATTTAGATGCCTCCCTTCAAAGAAAAGTATTTTAATTTTCACAAGATGTGTCCTGTTGAGTTTATTATTATAAAATCAACGATAAACAATTTAATATACAACATTTAGTTTTAGACGTTAAAATTTTAGCGTTAGAAGTTAAAAGTTACAATTTTGACAGAAGTTTATTTTGTTATGTTTGCCCATGCCACAGAACAATGATCAGAGGTACCTTTAACGCTTTGTGATGAGCTCTAAGTGTATCTCCATCCAGCCCTGATGCAATTGGAATGATCTCATTCCTGCGGCGGTCAATGTTTTCCAGCCAGAGAAGAAGGCCATGACTCAGCTCATGAAATTCCTGAAGTGAGACCAGCATTTTGACATCTGTGTCATTGTCTATAAATGAATGTGTTGGGAAAGGAAATATTTCTCCTTATTTACCTGGCACTGCATCAGGGCTTCCTGTAGCGCTGTTCTCCAGTTCTTCAGAGATTTCCCCAGTAGATCCCACCGTGAGTTCAACCTCTTCAGTCTGGCCTTCAGGAGCTTGCTTTCGTCACAGTCTGACTGCACAAGTGCAACGCTATTTAAGTTGATGGACAGTATTTTGGACTTGTGGGAGTCCATGGCCTTCTGTAACTCCTGTTAGAAACCAGACGAATGCTTTAGTGTTATGAGGCACTGTGTTTATTTAATATCATTAGTATAAAGAAAAGCACGTTTTACACTAGTGGAATTGCAGTATTTATTTTGATGGGGTGGTTCAGCTAAGGTCTTGCAAAGGTACAATATACGAGATCTGGATTGTGTGTGACTAAAAATAAATGGTCATATCAGATGCTCCATAATCTTAGCAGGCTGCAAGTGGGTCAGCAAGATGATTTGGATTCCATCGAATCTATTTGTGCTGCTGACAAGCTACCCCATTTCACATGCCACAGGAAGATTTATATTACAGTCTGTGCATGTGCTCAACCAGTCACGTGGAACCATTGATGCCAAATGTATCTGTTGTATTTACAGTGACACAACATGAAGATCAGAAGTCTTGAGATTATAGCATAACATCTCATAAATATACTGACTTGGTTGTTTCATTTAGAAAAAAAATGAAATTTATCAAAACATAAGTTACTCATTACAAAAGGTGTGCTTGAAACAAATGTGGAGAATGAAGTACAAAATATCTATTTACCAAAGGTCATGTGACTAAGGATTGATGATGCTTAAAGGTACACTGCCAATAAAATGCATCACTTTGGCATCAAATAAAAGTTTTACATTTTAGTTTATTTAAAAAATATTTTTAAGCCATTTTCTCCTTAAAATTGGTCTGAATAGTAAATATTACAACAAAAAATCACTGTAGCTTTTGGACAAAGTTTGATGGAAAAAGATGAATGTTTCCCTCAACTCCCCGCAGTGCTTTGTCTTTGCATGCTACTCTAGTTCTTAAAATAATCTGATAAAACTTTACTCTATGTTCCTAGAATTCAGAACCCGAATTTAGACACAGTACTAAAATATAAATTATTTTGAATCATTATAGCTGCTTTTCAGATTAGAAATAAAACTACATTTATTGATGCAGTATACTGCAATTTCAAACACAACCAACACCAAAAACACACCTTGAGTTTTCTTATTATCTGCTCTATAATGAGAATGTCTGCACCGAGATCTTTCCCCCTCAGCTCTGCTAACTCCACTTCCGCATGTCCAAGCCACTCCTCCGTAGCCTCCAGGTCGGAGGTCATCTGTTGCCAGAGCATAAGTTCTTCTCTCTGTCTGTGCTCTGAATCCGCAGATTGGGCTTGAATCAGCTCCCAGCGCTCAATCACTCCTGAAATATGATCCAATATCACAAGACAGTCATTTCAAAGTATACAGATGCACTCTTAGAGCTTAGCTGAAGTTCAAGAGAACCTGAACTTTGTGCCTCTGTGATATCAGGGTTACTCAGACCAGACAGATTTTCATCTTCCTCCTCCAGCTCTCCCTCAACCCTCTTAACTGCATTCAGACTACCACGACAGTCATCCATCAGCCGCATCTGCGCAAGGCAAAGATATAGCCTTACTTAAGTGATTTTATTAATTTGATTTATAAACATTGTCTCACTTTTGGATTTTTCACTTACATAGCCTATGTAAGAGGTGTCATGGGCTCCCACAGTGCCATCTGTCTGCTGGAGGCTATAACAGCTGCTGTCCATCATTGTGTCAAACAGCCGAACTGCTTCACCTGCACGTAAATCCATTCGTTAACAAATAGACTGCTGTAAAAATGGAGGTTATTCACCAAAAGAGTTAATATGGTCATGGAATGAGCATTAGGAACTTGCCAAGCTTTAGTAACACATTGAACTTTGTTCCTGTTACATGGTGAACATGGAATGGTATTAAATATGGAAGTTAATTGCTAAAAGTTCACAAGCGACATTATAACAGTGGCATATGGAAATTCATCTAAAAGATTTGAAAAAAGATTTTACATGTTAATAATATATCATAAAATATTTTTGATTAAATAAAATGAAAAATACATTTATACAGCTCCAAAAATAAAAACATCTAACAACTTCATATTGTTGAAAGATGCTAAAAGTGTAAACAGTACATCTTTACTTAGTTCTAGGCCTAGGTTTCCCTACATTATACATATATATATATTTTAGCTTTTATTAAGTGATAAGTTGCAATGAACCTTGGGCATCTAGATTGCATATTTCAAACACAACATCCCAATAATTGACTAAAACTCTTAAAGATGAATGCTTTAGAAATATATATTTGTACTTGATTGGCTTTATTGTAGTTGACTGTTTTGAGGGGATGCCACTAGCCTGATGTGAGCTAGGGTAGATGATGCATATCTTAATTTCAAGTGGTCCGTGTTTCTAGGTAAAATCTATAAAAAGAAAGAGTTGCTGATACCAATTGCCTTTCAAAGGAATCTTTTTCTTTAATGTTGTAACATTTAGACGTACTATTTGATAACAAGTGAGCCCCGCTTTCTCATCTGTGGTTACTCAAGTGAATCGCTCATCGATTTTGAGCCCTTATCTGGTTCAACACTTAGGGTAACAACTGGAAACTGTAGAAAATCCATGCTACGTGTATCATCCAATCACAACAGACTTGTGGTTAACTACATATGGCTTATCATGGATCATCATGTAAAGAAGGGGTTTTGAGCACTGAGACTCTTGGCACAAATTTTTTGGGAGTTTTGGGAGAATAACAGGTAAACTTCCATTAAGATTGTAAGAGAATAGACCTCCCTTATGTGTCAATCTGCTACTAGAGACTCCCATCATAATTGGAGCAAGGATACCGTAACTTTTACCACCGAGGATACTAGACCTTTCAAAGGGGTACAGAAAGGAATTTTCTTTAAGACTAATGCCTAATAAAAAAGCTTAAAAACAGGGACATGAGATAAACAAAACATGGGAGAAAGTTTTAAAGAACAAATGCAATCAGTGCAGTTCATGCAAAAAACAAACACCTCAGCATGCAGTGTGTTTCAGTGTTAATTTGGCATGCCACAACTTAATTCCTACCAGAGGAGGACCTCAATGTGTTTTCTGTTAGTTTTATATAAGCCTCTGGGCTCTCTGGAATCACTACATCTGTGGGGACAAATACATAAGAAATAGCACCAATTTCCAATATTCCACAGATTTCCAATAATCCACCGCTCAGTTGGACGACAAGAAACAAAATGAAACACACTCACCAGTAAGTGCAGCGGTGGCCATACACAACAACTTCTCCTCTTCATCCTCTCTGGCCTTCTCTGCAGAGATGCTGTGGCCCATGGGATCCAGGTCATAGTCGTGGTCCCATTCCAGTGGGATGGAGTCTACACTAGCAGGGGTGTCCCGGCCAGAGCCGTTAGCACGAGGAGGAGCATTGTTAGCTGAAGCTGGTCTGCTTGGTGACTGCTGAATGGTAGCATCCTCGTCCCACTGAATATCTGAAAAGTCACCTGACTCAAACTCTCGATCCGAGCCCTCACACTCGTCGTCTGTTAACTGTTAAAGAGATATGGCGCAAGAGTGAGAGCCAGCTTTACCAAGCCAAAAAAATACGCTCAGACGTAGACGACTATTCAATTTTCTAAAGGGATCTCACTCACCGGCAGGCGTGTGAGTTTCCTATAGTAGCGCTCCACTCGACCAAACACCTCTCTGCAGTATCTCTGCAGCTCATCCAGCTCCTCCTCAATGACAGCAGCATCCAGAGGCTCACTCTTCTCCATCAGCACCTCACCCTGGCCAAACACACTCTCCATCTTTCCCATGTTTAGACTGATTTCCTGTTGGAATGCCTGCAACAAAGGTGTTCAAGAACACTTTTTTCATTCGTAGTTTACAAAAAACATTTTGCTCCAAGTTGTAAGGCAAGAAACTTTTACATTAAAAATGAAGAGTTTTATCCCTACTTGCGTTCCATAACACTGACAGATGGGGAATGTGGCAAGGACCAACAAATATAAACACAATACATAAGAAACATACCATTAGCTAAAATAAAAATACATATTGTTGAAGTTCTTTTGTGTGAATAGTTTACTGTTGCAACAATATTTCCTGCCAAAAAAGAGCAAGACTATATGCACTGTGGTCTGACGTTATTGCATATGCATCAAGGTAAGCAACTAAATCTTAATGTAGTGTACAGAATTTCAGTGAGAAAAAACTAGGGTCATGCTACTATATTATCAATGCAATACCACAAAACTTTATTTAATCACTTTTAGCACTTTAAAAACAGCAAAGTTGACCAAAGTGCTGTACACTCAGTAAAAACTCTTGCATGACACAAAATTGAGAAAGCTGCTCTACTACATACAAACATTGACCCAGAAGAAAAATAAGCAACAAAACGAACAAGCTTCCTCAATGCAAAAACGACCGGGAACCAATGAAGATTGAAATAATATGCCCATGTTTTTTTTACTCTAGTTAAAAGTCTTGCAGCAGCTTTTTGAACTTGAAGTCAAGCAAGCAATTTCTGGATAAGCCCAGCATAAAGTGCATGGAATAAAATCTCAAAATGATGCAGAGAGACATGTGGTTTGACTTTGTCCAGCTGTCTCAGCTGAAAAACCACTGATTAACCACTGAACTAATTTGTGCCTCAAATGTAAGAGCACTGTCCAGTTACACATCCAGACTAGTTGTTGTAGGTTTCAAAAAAACTTTTTATCATTAAAACACAAAAAAATCTGAGACATCCCCTGCCTTAATTTCTTTGGTGCATTAGTAATTAATAATAATAATATTAAAAAAACAATTACAATGACAAAAAAGAACAAAAAAAAAAAAGACCTGCTGAACTTTAGCTGCTAAAAGTTGAGTACGTATGAACACCCCTCACCTTTAACTGCTTTATCTTGGCATGAACGTCACACTCTGAGAAATGTTCGATGTTGGTGAGCTGCAGGTCCATCTCTGTCAGCCATACCAGAATACCATCTCGAGCTGTCTCAAACTCTTCTCGCTGACCAATGAAATGCTAAGGCACAAGAGAAGCAAACATATGTACATCGTTTCTATAAAGGATTCATCAAAGCTTCTGCAGAGTAAACAATTGTATTTCATGACTATTTTGTTAAATAAATAACTATAAATAATATGTCTAATGAACTACCTTCAGTCTGCGCAAGATGGCAGCCACTCTTCTCTGTAGTATATCCCAGCGTCGGTTCCCATCATGAACCATTTGTCGCAGACGAGAAGATGAGTCGGTACGGTTCTCCCGTGCCAGTCTTCGATACTGCTTATTGATTAACTCCAGCTGCGTCAGGCACTCCTGAACCTGCCTCTGAAATGCCTGCGATGCACAAAACACAATTAAACCCTGTTCAATAAAAGTTTTAAATATTCTGAAATTCTATCATAGTTCTAAGAATCAATGTTTTCATTTACTATTTAATTTTGTTGAATTTCAATTATTACGTTAGTAAAAAAAAATCAGTAAAGCTTTTAAAACTCAAATCATATCAGATTTTATTGAAAAGTAATCATCAGGCAGCCAAGCATTCATGGCTGAGTCTGTGTCTTCTCCTCTACTGGGTTCTGGTCACTTTAACACAGATATGAAAATACATTGGGAAACCCTTCTAAACAAATTAATTTTATGCTAGTTTCTTTCATTTTAAATCCTTCCCCCAAAATGAAAAAACATGTAAAGAGTAGCATTTGGTTTCTCTTCATAATCTTTCGGGGTTAACATGTTTAAAGGTACATTCCTTCATCTCCCCCCAAACTCAGAAACAGAGGATTAACACACAGGACTAAAAGCTTTTTTGGTTAAATGAAAAAAAAATAATATAATGATTGATTATTGATTATTTTCAACGACATCGTCACTTGAGATCAGCAGAGATGCATGCGACAAACTAGCCAAGCCTAGAGAAAGTGACTAAACAAAAAAAAACTAACTGACAACTATAACAGATGATTAGTCAGTTGTTCTTTTCTAAAAAAATGTTTTGCCATTATGTACCACTCCAGACTCTTTCTGTTTTCCTATTGACACCTTAATTTAACCCTAGTTACTCACTGAGAGCAGCTATAAATACCTCAAACTTCTTAAGTTCCTCTTTAGCCACAGTGTAGAGCACTCCAGAGGAGTTCGGCAAAGCTGCAGTCCTCTCGGAAGCTTTCAGCCACTCTTCAAATCTGGAGTAATCATCAAGAAACTTCTGCCACAGTCTCCATGTCTCCTCAATCCTGCAGGTAGAGTTTTGACCCCAAAAAATTATATTTTGTGATTAAACTTCAACACAGACTAAATTATATTTGCTGCATTATTTATAATATACATAATTTAAGGAATACAATTGAAACTAACTTTAGTCTCCTCTCCATAGCAACAGCACAGATGTTTCTCCAGCGACGGTCCAGGCCACGTGTGGCCTGCTGGATGGATTCGCACTCTGTCTCCGTGGCACAGGCGTCACAGTCATGTAGAAGCACCTCGCACAGGTTCAAAACTGATGCCACACCGGTGCTGTGCTTCTCAATGTCACGCTGCAAATCCTGTGCAGAGAAACCTCTTTTAAACTGAGCTCCAAATCAGATCTCACATTATACTTTTCAAAAAACATTAAAACAGCTGTCGCAATAACAGCTATTTCTAAACTGAACGACTGTTAAAATCAGTTCTTTCTCAAGCAGAGATAGATGTGAAGTGAGGATCCACTGGGATTTGGGTCTGATAACGTTAAATAACATCCTGTTTTATCTCCAGATATTCTCAGGATTTAACAAGTGTATCCAAAAATCTTGATTTCTTATAAATAAATACATTAGCAGATTGGGTATTATAATTTTTAAACACTTAGGATTGATTTTTTGGTTTGTGTTTAAATGAACGAGTATATGTTACCTGTTGCTGATTGATTTTTCTTTGGATCTCGTGCGAATCGCAGGTTTCGTAAACAATGGGTCGTGAGAGTTCAGTCTCGATTTGAGCTAGCCAGGAGCGCAGACTGCTCATGTTCTTATCGAGCTGTTGTACAGCCACCAGCGTCTCCCTCAGCTTCTTCACCCTAAACAATGCAGAAAATACTGGGTTAGTTTAGATATTACATCCATTGAAAAACCACAGAGGAAGCATCGTAATTGTGTTCATAATCAATCACTTTCATGACAAGTCATTCTAAATGCAGTTTGTATATGAAACTATAATTAAAACAATTCATTTTAATTTGTGAATTTAGAGAAAGTGTTCATTTAAATTTTACCCACAGACTGCTAACCATGTCCCATACATGTAGAGAAAGCCACACTATCTGAGCTGTCATATTGAAGTAAACTCTTTATTATTGTTATAAACAATGTTATAAACAATTTTTTAAAATTTTTTTAAATGTAATATTAACAACTGGTGGGGGCCATGGAAGTAAATTTTTCTCATTAAAACCTTCCAAAAATGAATTGAATGGAAATAATTGATACCCATGGAAGAGTTTAAACTCTACTATGTATAAGATAGATAAGAATATCTCTCATTTCAGTTTCATAGCTTTCAACATAAACTTTTAGATGTAAACACTCGAACAGCAGCAACAACAACAACAACAACAACAACAACAACAGATATATCAGATATATCAGCAAATATATCAACATGACCTAAGAGAAATTGACCTCTAAAGCTGTCACAGTTCCCTATAAAACCTGAATGCCTTTATGTCTACAGAGTCACATGTACATTTATGTATTATTTACATGTATGATTTAAAATAATCTTCCACAAAGAGGAGACTTCTCTGATAACTTTGATCTTGTCGTCAGTTTGCAGACACATGGACAGATTTGACCTGGTAAGATAAAGCCCTCGCATGTGTATGATTGGTTAGGTCAGAGTTTCAAGCTAAATTCCTAAAGGATGATGACACAATGAAACTATGTGCACTTCATTATGAAACATAAAAATGAGGTCTTCAAAAAAAGCTTGCTGTTGATCATGCAAATAATCACACATGGTGCATTTTCAATCATTCCCATCAAGAACAACCTCCTGTAACATTTAAACAGTTCAGAATAACAGATTGACTAATATCACAAGTGAACTTCAGCACCACATTAAAAAAAAAAGTCTGCACCAATATCAAGAAAAATAACTAAATCTTTTGTCCTGCCTGGTAATGTCGCAGTCACACTCTGACAGAGCTGCGTCCTGTCCAGAACATACTGCCATGTTGTCAAGCACCATAATGCTTAATGTTCCCTGTCAGATGTCCCAGGAAAAAAACAAAAAAGAAAATTCCACTTTTTTCTTTTGTCTGAACAACAGTGTGTCCTGGTTACGTTACTGTTCAGGGATATCAAGTAAGTATGTGAGTGTCTTCCTCTCTCGAGTAAAGGCATGAGCAACTGGGAGTGACAAATACCCTGGCTAAAATAAGATCACAGTCCCTAGCATGTGCCGACCAGAGGACTGGAATTTCTGTGCTGGCTTTTTGCAATATGAAAAACGAAAGAGCAAAAAGGCATTTCAAATAGCAGCCAGGCTTAGATTAAAAACTCTGTGAATCAATGCAATTATACCTCCCCTAATGACTGTTTTAATTTTAAACTTAAAACAATTGATATTGGAATATTGATACGATTCAGAATGAAACACCTTTATGAAATATATCTATTAAAAACCCTGTGCACATTGCTGCCTTTGAATATGCCCATATTGTGAAATAAATCGGTCAGATCTTTACAATCTGTTAGGAAAAGAAGTGGTCTCTACTTTGGTTTAGATGGTAAAAAAGGTTATCGGTAAAAAAGGTTATCAGCTTCATCATAGGTTATAACCCTGAAATTGCATGCAGAGTTTAGGGTTATAATCTGACTCTATATTAAATAGAAGCAAATTCCTGAGTCATTGACACAGATAATGGTACAATTGCTATTGTTCATAAGGCAGCAGATGAGTTGCTGAAACTTGTACAGGGAAATGTTGATATGTTCACCAACCAGAAAGTAGTTGCTTTGACCATTATCCATTATTTGATAAGAATGTCATGTTATATATACATTTTTTTATTTAACTAAATATACTTTCTTTTTTCTTTGTTTCCAATGTAAAGCACTTTGAATTACCCTGTATACGAAATGTGCTATACAAATAAACTTCCCTTGCCTTTGAATTACCCTGTATACAAAATGTGCTAAACAAATAAACTTCCCTTGCCTTGCCTCTAATGCTTAATGCTAAATCAATCCATGTAGAACCTGAAAAGGCATGTCAATCAACCAACATTCACTAGAAGCCCTCAGGGAAAACTTGATTCAGCAGCTGTCACGCTGAGCTCATGCACAGGAGTGCGAGTGTGTGACAGAAGGAGAGAAAGTCTGATACGCTAACACATGGTCCACACTGTGAAATCAACACCACACGTGCTAAGCTATCAATCCTGACAAAAGGAACTTGTCTGTACCAGTCATAACCAGCCAGTCATTTTCATTTCCATCCAGACTAGCAAAAACATCAACTTTGTGGATTCTGAATGTTGTTAAAATAGATTGTGTCCTTTTTTCACCTGAGTGAAAGCTTCATAAGAAACTTTTAATATTTCATAGAGAAATATATTTTTTCATTCATCAGTTGTATAGGTCTCAAATTGATTATATAGTGATTTATATCACCTTTCTGAGTTTCTCGATCCTCTCCTCGACGCTTGCTCTCCTTGCTTTCTCACCAAAGTGTAATGTTTAAGAAGCCAGTGAAAACTATTTTTCTCTCCTCACACAGACTAACAGCAAAAGAAACCTGATGTTTTATACTTCTGAATTTCAACTTTTAGTCACCTCTTTCATGTAATCATATCAATTGAATTTGAACACAGCAAAAAAAAAAACAAAAAAAAAACAAGCCTTTTAAATAAATACAAGGGTGAGCAAAAAGCATCTTACCTAGCTGCTATGAGGTCAAGCAGATGCTGCCAGCGCTCATTGACTTTGCTGAGTTTGTATTGGATTTCTGCAGCTTTGCTTTCATGGCTGGCCTGAGCCAGTCTCTCACCCATCTGCTCTAGCTGACACTTGTTCTCCTCAGCAACAGATATCTCCTCCTGATAGTCCTGAAACAAAGGCATTTTCATCACATCATCTCTAAGCCATTTGAAATGTGTCACCAGTCATTTTCTTTTCCCTACAGACTAGCAAAAACATCAACTTTGTGGCTTCTGAATGTTTTTGAAATAGATTGTGTCCATTTTTACCCTGAGTGAAAACTTTATTAGAAACCTTTAATATGTCGAGGGTGAATATATTTTTTCATTCTTCAGTTGTATAGGTCTCAAATTGATTTTACAGTGATTTATCACCTTTCTGAGTTTCTCAATCATCTCCTCGATGCTGATGTCTGCATTCTGTGAGACCTTGCTCTCCATGTGGGTGAGCCATTCACAGAGCTCTTTGTTCTTCTCATTGAAGAAGGGCCATTCGTTCAACCTCTCGCTCACCTGCGACAGGCGCAGAGACAGCTACAAAAGAGAATAGCCAATCAGAGAAGAGCTAATAGAGGAGAAATACAGAAGCAAAAACTTGCTCAATCATATTAGACTAGATCTCATAGAGGTACTGAATTAACCAGCCTAGTAGGAGCTTTGAAGTGATCCTGACTACTAGGGGCAGTAGGGCACCTTATAATATGCTTACATACTAGAGAGTAAACAGGTTAATAGCGGAAGCTACACAGTTTTGAAAGCATGGCACTCATGACCTTTAGCTTTGATTTCCGTTTGTGGATATTACATTTTTTTGGATCCCTTAAATATAATTTTATTTCATTTAATTTGGAGTCAGTGCATTCTTAACAAGACCACTTTTTACCAACCTAAGCAGCCTAATGTTTGGCTGCTACAGTTGCCGCTGTTGACATGTCAAGCTCAAAAGCTGCAGTTTCACAACAAGGCCATCAGGTGCCATAAAAAATTCATTGTATTGCTCTATTTACATTATCGTCTTTTTTGTAATACTGCTGTCATAATAAGATTTTAGATATTGGAATATCTTAAATAATGTTTCAAAGTAAAGAAAGTAAAGACACACAAATGTAGTCTATTTTTTTATAATATGTGTGAGGTAGTCAAAATCCTGTGATACCTAAAACAAAATGCTATTAACATTTTTTACATTCCCTTTTTGATAACTTTCTTGCAAATTACTTACAATTTAATTAATAAAAACGGTAGCAACATTTGTCTAATCGAAAGACTGAAGTCATACTTTATGGGCTGTGGGAGCACACACTAATCGCGAATTATGACATATCTTAAACAGGAATATAGTAGTTGTACTGAGCCTTTTGCTATCGTTTATCTCAGCCACTGCTGTGAAAGACTGTGTTTAGTGGTAGACAGCTGAGCAAACACATAAGCTAAGGTCTGTAAAATGAGTGTGTTAGGGTGATGTCTGTGTACCTGATGACAGGTTTCCTCCCACTGTCTCTGCAGCAATGTCAGCCGCTCCTGAAGAACTGTGAGGTCATCAGCGCTGAGGCCACTGCAGAGGGACTCTCTCAGAATACACAGACCAGCGACATCATTAGCCCAGCCTTCGATGCTGCCTTCCAACTCCTTTCAAACAAACAGGATAAAAATAATAACAATCAAATTACACTAGACACTATATACACTAATACAATAGTTAAAAAGGCAAAGGACTAAGAGCAAAGATTTTTTATTGTACAGGGTGATTAAAAAAAGAACACCCCAACTTTGAAAATTGAGAATTCTGCAAAGAAGACAATGAAAGCTAAGCACTTTCTGTAGCCAATTTCAGGAAGCTCTGAAGTTTCAAGTGGTTGCTGATATTAATTAATTTCCAAGGTTCCATCATGTTTATTTGATTAATTACAGATTTTCAAAGTTGTGGTATTCATTTTGACCCTGTATTTATGAAAGAGAAAAATTGGGAAATCCTGTTGTCGCCCATCATTGTGTATTATGTTGCTTCTCGCATCTTTGCAAGCACCACCAGCAGAAATGCTGGATGTATCCTTAAGTGAAGATACTTTCTGACTCACAAATAAATGTGTTTAGATCCCTTAGCACAGGGGTGTCCAACGTCGGTCCTGGAGAGCCGGAGCCCTGCACATTTTTGCTTCAACCATCATGAAACACACCTGTGGCACTAATTATGGTCCTCTGACTGGCTGAAGTAGAGTAGTATGCATACTACAGCAGGGTTGCAACTAAAATGTGCAGGGCTCCGGCTCTCCAGGACCGATGTTGGACACCCCTGCCTTAGCACAACTAACATGAAATTAAATAGATAAAGCAGGTCTGTTGTAAAAGCACATCCGACTACACAGTACTGTCTCTACTAGTATTTTGTTTTTTCAAGATTAGCATGCTCCTTGACTTTTTCCCCTCAGGCAAAGTCATTGCAAATCAACCCTCTCCAGCAGATAAAAAAATGTATCAAAGTAATAGTGAATCTCACACCCACACACACGCACGCTCACGCACGCACACACATACTTGCATCAAAGCCAGGCCTGGTATTAATAATGCAGCAATTTACAGTACAGTACAGCACAGCCAGTATGTGAGTTAGACACTGCAGCTTTAAATACATTTCAATAATAAGAATAGTGTTAAAAACAACTGATGCTCAAAGGTCACAGCACACAAGATGAGTGAATGGTTTCTATAACATACCTTGCACCGAATCTGTTCTGTGTGCAGCTCCTCGTGGTTCTCAGGTAAAGGCACTGAGAGCTTTTGCTTGAAGTCCCTCAGCTTCTCATGTGATGAAGCGATTCTTTTCTCACACTGATCCCAGTCCTGCACACACAGACAGAAAGCATTTCATAATTTTTTTTTAGTTGCTGCAGCCATAAAAGGTACAATAAAGTATCATATACACATTTCAGTTCTGCATTGTTGGTATCACAGTCCTATTACAGCACTCGAGGGAAAGTAAGAATCCAGTAGTTATCTCAGTCCTTTCAGGAATGTAAGTCTAAAGGTCACAATAAAGACAGACCAGCAAGCTAACAAAAAGCAGTTAGATACTTTTCATTAGATCTTCTCAAAAACAGACACAAAAAAAGACTACTCAAAAGAGGAGATACCTTCTTTTCACAATCCAAATTTGTAGTCTGAGCACTTGTGTGCTGCGTCAAAATGCAGCTAACAACTGTTTGTCCCTGCAGCACTGCACTGCTCGGTCCTGTCTCCATGAACAGTGTGATCCAGTATCTCTCTCTCTTGCTTGTCCTCTCTTCTCTCTCATGAGCACACATAAAACATAACTCTCTCCCTCTCTCCACACTAGCTGCACTGTGTTTGCTTTATGAGATCACATAAAACATCCTGTATAAATTACCTTCTTTTAGGAGGGTTAGAAAGAAAGAAAAAAAAGAGTTTGTATGGTTTTGAAGCAGTGACTACTACAAGCTAATTATTGGGTAATTGTTAGTAAGAACAGACATGGTGCTTTCCCTTAATGAATTGTAATAACCTGCAAATTACATGGTAATTACAGTGTACTTAATGGTCAATTATTAATTAAGTATGGAGTATGGAACTGAAACCATATTTTTACCTGGGACCTTGAATGATGGACGCTCTCACGAGAGCTTCTATGATGATTCATTGGCAGTTGTACTCTGCAGTAGAGCTGCACAATTAATCATTAAAAGATTGCGATCTCAATTCCACCCCTTCGCGATCTTAATTAAGCATTTTTGCAATTCTGTCAAACTCATCTGATCTCTTGATAATGTAAAACCAGTCACAGTGCGTGACAGCAGATGGTGCACGGCCAGGTGTGGTTTCGCGCAGCAGTGCTCACATGTGCCTGTTACCTCCACCAGAACAGTGAATGTGAGTCAGGCGGCAGTCGGATTAAAAACAAACATGAGTAAGGCAGCACAATGTTCAAGTAAGACTGTTAACAACCCGGACGTTTTATTACCTAAAAAAATATTTTCTCCCAAAGTGTGGGTTTACTTCGATTTTAAACCATATGCTACACATTTAATGCAAGGAACGTTTCTGCACCAAAGGGGAACACCACAAATGTATTTAATCATTTACAACAATATTAAATTGTACAGAAAAACAAAGCTGGTCATTGTCAAAGTACCAGCAGCCAAACAAAGCAAACATCAATTCAAGCAGCTTTAATCATTGCAAAACCGTACTAAACAACCTCGCTCAGACATCAAGAAATAACGAATGCACCTGGCTAAAAACACGCCTCCCGTGAACACTGTTTAAAAAAAAATAAATTCACAAGTCTAAATCTCTGCTCTTTAAAACCAATGCCGTGAAAAAGTTGAGACAGAATTGAGAGACGTTTAGAATTTTGCAACAAATTTTGCAGATTTATGGACCAGCAAAGCTATGGAACTGCACACGATAGTTAAGTGTTTCTAGCTAAGAATCTTTAACTCACTTTACATGTTGGTATGTTTATATTTATCATGAATAATTTTGATTGTTTTTATTTACATCATAAAATAATTTTTCATCACATTTCTTTATGTTCTATGTGTATTTTCAAAGACTATTATATGTTATTTTACTGATATTTGATAACCTAATACACAGGGTTAAGGAATATTAACATTAACATATTAGAATAAATATAAAAACAAACCAGAAAAACAAACAACTAACAAATCAAAACACTGATTGTGTACAGTGGGGGATTCCTGTAGTTGGATTCACAGCTACATCTTTAATATAATAAAAAAATGAGCTCCACAAGTGATGACCCAAATACACATTGGCACAAGATTTGAAAGCAAGTAACCAGAAATAAAGGGCGGACTAACCCTTAAGAGAGAAACCAATTCTTTCTTCCTCTCATCTAGGCGCATGTTAATGCTCCTCCAGCGCTCCTGGATGTCTGTGAGCTCAGTGTGAAGCGAGACCTCAGCTCTGGCATCAGCCCATAGAAGGAGTTGCCTGCCCGCCTCCACCGTGAGGATGTAGCTGCCCTGTTGCCTTTGGAGAAGGCGCTCCTTCAGCTGAAGAGAGAGATGCAAAGTGCTTCTAATTTTTAGGAGACAGACATTCCTTCTGTGTTAATGCAAAACATGGTCTTATTTTCTACCTGAATGTGATCTAGCATTCCACGAATCTGCTGTAGGGCCACTGTTGACCTGTGCAGAGGCTCTTCTGGTTCCAGTGAGACTTCTTGCAGCCAGTGGAGCAGTTTCTCGATCAACCCCATGTACCGCTGCCACTGCCGGACCAAGCCATCAATAATGCCCCTTCTCTGCTGAGCCCTTCTCACCACACCTTGCCACTGGTTACTAAGCAGGGCCAGTTTCAGACCAAAGTCATCTCTTTAGGTAAAATGGAAAAAAGAAGATTATATAAACATTTGAAAGAAAACAGAATTATAACAAAAAAGGTAAGCAATGTCACCTGTCTTTCACTTGTCCCTGATTCAGTAGCTGATGTCCATCATTGATAATTGAGTATAGAATCTGTTGTCGACTGAACATTTCTGCCTGGAATAGCTGTGAAGAGAACCACAAGAAAATGTAACAATATAATGTCAAAACACATAAACTATGAGTAGATTTTAAATTGATCGAAACTGCTGTTCAGAACGGTGGGACTAGCTCAGAACTACTGTAGTCGGTCCCAAAATCAAAATAAACTTGTAGACCATCAGTATGAGCTATCAAAATTGGTACAATGTGCTTTGGTCAAGCAGTGTCTTTGTTTCAGAAAAATTTCAACATTGACTTTCATATTGCACTGTTATCCGTAAACGTAGCGAAAGTTTAACCAGCGAAATTTCAGGGGCTGAATTGCCCTTAGAACACATTTTTTGCACTTTCAAGGTCCATTTTTGAGCTTTATCATTGTAGAATAATTTGAATTGTCGCAGACTGTTTACATAATTTATATATTTTTCAAAATTTAATTGCATTAGAAGATTTCCATAATTTAAAAGTGGAATGATAGCAGAACTTGTGACATTTGGCTATTTGTTTATCTTTAAAATTACATGGCAGCCCACTAACTTAAGGCCTTCTCAATTTTGCAGGTAAGTCATTAGTTTACGGGGTTTCATGGAAGCAACTAGAGAACCTTCAAATGTTGCCTTGGTGTATTGAGTAGTTATAAAATCAATCAAAATGTATAGGAAAATTTTTATATTTTATTTAATTCTATAATGAAAATGCTAATGCCTGTTTACTACCTTGTGGGTTTTGCCTACTGTGATATATTTTTAGAACATAACTACCATGATCAACAGGGGACCACTGTATTTCCAAAATCTTTTGAAAACAGAACACTGAATACAATCACTTTCAAGGATTTCCAGCCCCCCTTAGGAACCCTACTTGCAGAGTGCTACCAATTATCTGTCATTTTCCAATCGTCTCACTTATTGACCTGTACCTCGTGCTCTCTCTGTTGTTCCAGCAGGCTCTGGTAATTCCCAGAAATCTCAACCGCCAGTTTCTCCTCGGTCTGTGTGAGGAAGCTCATCCAAACATCACACTTCTCCAAGAAGGACTGTCGCTGTAATACCAGCGCTTGATGTTTACTATACAAAACACAGAGATGAGTATTAGATTACAGTTATGAGGAGCTACAGGATTACTGTAGATCAAAATACAAACCTGAATCTCTCTATTGCACGAGCAGAGTTTAATGACCAGCTTCTGTTTAGGTTCTGCAGTTGCTTGATTTCATTGTCGTTGAGGGGTAGCTGGTAGCCCAATTCATTCAACCGCTCAAGATCGGGAGAAAGACTGCTCAGCTTCAACATTTGCGTCTAAAAACCAACATTTATAGAGAGTAAGAATAGATCTTCTAATACTTCTTCGGGAAACTGGCCAAGAGTTTTTACCTTAAGTTTCTCCATGTATTCCTCCACAGATGTTATTTCTGGGTCTGGTTCCTTCAGAATTGTATTTGCTTCTTCAGCACAGTGGCACAGAGATGTTATTTCCTTACTAAACCTCTCATTGTCCTTCACATTCACCTAAAGAAAAGGAATGTGGTAAAGGGTTACTTGATAGGCTTTCTAGTCGGATTTGTAAAAAAAAAATTTATATATTTTGCTGACCCTTTACTTTTATATTCTGAACAATAATACTACAATAAATGCATATTTGATGTCCATGACAGGAATATTGAAAAGCACCGACGGTACAAAAATACTAGCAGTTTGTGGTTCTTTGCATACTTAAATTTTTAATCACGATCTTTGGCTTTGGTTCAGTTCAATATGCTTATTAAATTAGTAATTGTCTTTTATTCTTCCTTTGTTTAGATTGCATGAACAAGTGTTTGTAATAATTACTATTGAGACTTCTCTAATGTACAAAAATATACTCAGAAAATAAACACATGTTCAAAAATGGACTCTTGAAATAAACACCACAATCGATTTGCTACTTAAAGCACAATAGGGTGGCATTAGAACAATAATGTCAATGAGCGCAACATCACTTTGGTTTGTTATATTTTGAACAACTGTCCATAAACAAACCTCTCATAACTTATTAAAATAATAATAATACAAATGTCAATTATTCAAATGTAGAGACAGAATTCACTGTCCTTATTCATGTATTGAACCGTGGCTGCCATACCAAATGGTTCAATATAAGAGAGTATTGTGGCAGCACTAGTGAACAAAATTAAAGTTTACTGCTGCCAGATGTCCAGTCAGACTTTAATTATGTGTACCTTGAGCAGAGACTGCTGTCTTTGAAGTGCATGTCCAACTGCTGCCAATCGCTGAGTCAGGGTCAGATGCTCCATATGAAAGGTTGTCATGGCAGACGGCTCCACTTGTTGCTTCAGCTGCTGTGAAAACTCCTCCAGCTGCTTCAGTAAAGTCTCCACCGATCCCTCAGTTGTCACGAGGCCCTATAGAAAAGCCATTTTCACAAAAGGACGATTTCTGCACCAATGCTGCACATTTCAAACAACGTTACCCTAATTTATTAGCATAAACTTTACAACAACGTCCTCAACACAATGCTTCATTCATGGATACACACCTTCACTTCCTGTTCGGTGATGTCCCTGTGGGTGGCGCTCTTGAGTACATGTTCCACCTGTTGCTCTAGCCTCTGGATGTCATTGCTACACCGAGTCTGCAATGTCTTGTAATGCTGCCAAAGTTGAAGCAGACTTTTACTTCTTCTCAGCTGATCTGAGATCTGCTCAAGCAGCAGGTTCCACCTGAAAGCAGAAAGAAAAATCTGGGCTTTAGATCACATTTAATCAAAATTAAATAGATTTAACCGCTAGCTGAAAAAAAGCATTAGAACCTCACCTGATATTTACATCCCCCAAAGAGGTATTGAGTGTTTCGCTCACTGAGGGATGACATTCGCTCTGCAGCTGCTTTGTAATAGATCCTAACTTCCGCAAACTGCTCTCCTGTTTCTCAAGTTCATCTTGTAAACTCTGCAAGACAAAAAAATAGAATAACCTAAAGTTCTCATTCGTATTTCTAATGACAAAAATGCAGGTGTGTGGCAGATGAAGGACCTCCAGATTCTCCACTTGAATCTTTACAGCTTCTGGGGAGCCAGTTAGGAGGCCCAGGTGGGAAATGCTGTACCATCCTTCCATTAGGTAGCCCTGAATCTCCTCGTAAGCTTGTTTATACAGACTCCACTGCTCAAGAATTGACTGGAGACTTACTGTCTGCATCCCAATCTGTATTTACAGAAAAATGTCCTTTAGCATGAGTCATCAGCCTGAATGAATAAAAAGCTTCTGAAACAACGAAATATACTCTGAAAGTGTGCTTAACGGGAATATGTAAACCACCAAAAATATAAAAAGAACTAATTTCGACCTCAGTTTCGACTATTTACACTTAAATACAACATTTTAAGTGAATACATTTACAAAATTAGTTTTTTTTGATTGTGATGAATAAAACATAAATATTTATCATGATATAAAAAAAACTAGAAATGAATGACCAAATAGCACAATGTGATACATACCATGTGATCCAGATTGGTCCAAGTCTGTTTAAGTACTTTTAGAGTCTCTGTTATGACAGAGCCAGCTTCACCCTTCTTATCTCTAATTAATAAGAATCCCCTTTCTTCAACCTTCTCCAGATCCTTTTCTTTCTCTTTTACCAAAACATCCATTTCCTAGAACACACAAAGATCAGGTCAGAACACGCGCCTTACTTATCCATGTATCAGGCAGACGGAATGAACAAGATCACAATCTGCACTACCTGACAATCTTTGAGTGCATTCTGAGCAGACGAAACATCCTCTATCCTATGTTTCTTTTTGAGTTTTTCTTCCTGTGCACTGAACCAGGTCTTCAAGGTCTGCACCATATTCTCATACTCCAGCCAACTTTCAAGCAGATTCTCTAAAACTTGAATCTGTGAAGCCCAAGAACGCACAGTGTACATGAAATTAAGTTTAAAATCAAAATTTAATCAACGACCTGACAATTTTGAAAATGATCACTTCTTCAAAAATGTTTTAAGAGTTGTTAGAGTTTTAGGACCAGTTAAGAAAGCATTTTTTGTATACGGTAATTTACCTTCTCTGTAACAAGTCCCTGCAAAATCTGCCAACGTCGATTCATTGCACCAAGACGCTCAGCAAAATCTGTTTTGTCACTGCGTTTCCCCTCCACATCCTGGCTGCTGATTTGTAGAACAGACTGATTCACAAAGTCCACCGTTAGCTGCTTACAGGATAAGTCAATGCGAAAACCCTGTAGAAAAAAAAAGTAAATATTGAAACAATAAGTTCCTTTTCACGGACAACAACAGGAAACAGTTTCTTGGTTAATTGCTATACAGGTAGCTGGCCTTTTTGAATTTCTTGATGATTACTCTCAAAGCAAATGTCTTGAATCTGCTTTCATGGATAATTTTTATATTTCAGAGGAAAAAATCCAAATTTATAAAAAAAAAACTTTAAAAAAACTTTCTGCAACTCTACTTCTTTGAAATGATATCTTTGTATTTAGCACCTATTGCAATGTTTGATTCACCCAACTCAATTTCACTTGTTGTTTTGCATTTATGTTGTATTTTAGTTCTAATTAATAAGATGTACTAAGTACATTTCTTCCTGTTCAACTTTGTTGATTCACACTTGTATAAGGAAAAAGAAGTTTATTTTCATTGTGCAATTAACTAATAACTAGTCTCAGCCTCAGACGTCATGCCAGCGGAACGTTTGATGTGTTTGGTACTGAAAGTAGGAAATACTTTAGGAATCATGAAGTCGTAATCTGATTGGTTGAATTTTCTGATTGGACTTCCAGAAACATCAATTGTCGCAATTATTTTCGTTCAGAAACTAAGTTCAACCATAAGATCAAGAAAAGATGACTTCACAAGCTGTGTGCCAACTCAAATCAATTATAGAACATTGTTGCTCTATTCTTGTAACTTGCATTATCTGTCGTCCTCTTTGACTTCTTTTCTATAGCTAACTTGTTGCATGTCAGCATGTTGCATTTCTTCCTCTATAACATGATGCTATGCGAAAATACATGGGATTGGCTGTTTGTCAAGTCAGTCAAAGGTTTTAACCACAAAAAGTCCCTAAAACCTCTTGCATACTTAATTAAGTAAATTATTGTTAATCAAACCTATCCTCTCACAATGAGACTCATGGGATTTTTCTTCACCTTGTACTTCTGAAGGTACTTTTCCACAAGCTCAGAACCCACAGCCCTGATGATCTTGACTTGGTCTTCTTGAATGACATTCTCCATTAGAGATATCCAGCTCATGAGTTCGGTGATTGCATGCCGGGATGGCAGCTTCTCCATCTGGAGCTGTTGGGAACACAAAAATGATTCACACTTCTTGTTTCAAACTGAAACGGGGCAACAGAATCAGTCATGATCATCATACCTGGTGTAGTTTCTCTTGGACAACAGGGATGCGAGTAAGAAGATCAGCCCATTGTGCGTCTATCTGTGCCAGATTAGCCCTGAGTGTTGCTGTGTCCACTTTTTTAAACCGCAGCAGTTGATTTCCCTGGCTCTGAACTGATGCACGCAGAGATGTCTTTGCATCAACTTCTTTGGAGAACTCCTGTAAATACAAAGATGTTATGTATGTAGTGTGCTTTCAGGGGTCAATGGCCTCTTCACCATAGCATTGCATGACTGCTCTCACCAGAAAGGCATAAAGATGATCTCGCACAGTTTCTAGCTCTTGAGGCACCGTGACGGACTGAGTACTCCAGAACTCCAAGCGTTCAAGGGCAGTACTCAGCCACTGGCTCAGATCTACGGACTCCCTCTGATACCTGACATGAAAAATGAAGATGTTGTTGTATCAGGGCATGTCCAAGATAAAAAAACACAAAATGAGGTTAATCATCTGATTAACATAAGTTCGGGAGAAGCTTGGCTAATAATTGACAATCAATCATATGGTCCCTCCTACCCAAACCATCTCCTGTATATAGGACACAACCATTTAAACTGCTGTAATAGTTGGGAATCAGGGGGGTATTTCTCCAGGCCCAGGTGGCTCAACAGTCCTGGATTTTCACACGGACAACTCGCCTAGTTTGCTAGACAATTATGATCAAGAACGAACTCATGAAAGGAGATTATCTATGGTACAGACCTGATCCAGTGTTTTAGGGTAGAGTCCAGTCGGTGCAGCTCTTTGTTGATCTTTGTTGTCGTGCTGAGCCAATGGTCTCCAAGCTGAGTGAGTTGTGTTTCCAGCTCTGAACAGGAAACATGCAAAACTAGCCTCTTGCCATCCTCCAGCAATTTATACAACTGCTGCTGTCGCTCAGAGAGACTGGCCTTTAGATGCTACACAGACACATAAAAGAGGGTTATTGATGTATTCTGTTATTAAAAAGTAGTTGAAATAAAAACGCATATTAATTAGCAAGAAAACATTTCCAAAACTGTAAATTGTCACACAAATCTCTTAAAACTCCTGTTACTCTAAAATCTGCAAACACCTTTTATCCCCTGGGTCAATTTAACCCTAGCATTTAAATTTTTTTTTTGCTAAAAGGTTAGTGTCAGGTCATTTTTTTGACTACTTAACAACCCTCTGAAATACAACACCTTCTTCCCCCTCAACCGTAACTCCTCACACTATTTTGTTGTTTGTAACATGTTTTTGTTTGAGACACTCAATTTGTTTAAGTCACTCGATTTGAAGCTAAAAATAAACCTGTAAAATATATATGTACATATATTAAAAACTCTGAATGGGGCCACTTAATAGGATGGTTAATCTTATGTTTAAAAAGACTAATCTGAAATGCTTTGATAAGGAATAAAATAAATCTCAATAGAATAATTTTATATGTAGCATATTTTTGAGGACAGACACAAGAAAATAAAAAATAAAAAATAAGCTGTTTTGCCAAGAAGATGAAATGACAGAAAAACTTTTACAATTGAAAATTTCAAATTAATTTTAGAAATTGGCAACCTTTTATTCATTAACACGGAATTCATTCAGGAACACGGGATAAACATTTTTATCAGATTGCTCTGTTGTAAACTGAAATGTTCTGTAAATCTGGAAGACATGCTGTTTTTTGTAGTGACAAGTTTTAAGTTTTATTATTCAGACTAGCTGTGCTTCAAAGGTGAATAACAACATTTATGTGATGACAAAGCCCACCACTTGACTGGCCTTGTATATACATGATGATAGAAGCCTTTAAGATTTTTGTGTCACCTGGTAGAGGGCGATTCTCTCGCTCAGCCGCTCTTCAGTTTCCTCCACCAGACCAACACTCGGTATGCTGTTTCCCACTGTCTCCAGCTGTTTGTGGAGTTCTTGATAGTCACCCACCAACCTACTCCACCACTAATGGTAATAAAATCAGGTGAATTACCTAAAACACTTCTCTCTGTGTGATTACATCTTGACCGAACAAAGAAACAGCCATACCTCAAGGATACCTTCCAGCTCCACTCCTCGTTTGTGAGCCTGTTTGAGAACAGCCTGGGCCTGAGCCACAGTCTCCTCCAGACTCTGAACCTCTCGCTGAACAACCAAACCATTGACCTGCCTAAAAAAGGCCTTTGTAAGGACGACATGTGTTTCCAGCCCCTGGAAAAACTCCTGGAGAAGGAAGAGATGGAAATGCTAGATGAACACAAGGGACCCAAAAACCAATTGTCCAAAATTGACACAGAAAACAAGATCTTAAGCATATGATTAGGTACTTAAGGAAAAAAGGTATCACCTTGTGTTTGTCCAGTAGAATCTGCACTTCGATAACCGAGCCTACTTTCATCTTTTGATCAGCTGTCATTTTGTCCTGAGCGGTGTCGACCAGGTCTGCCAGGTCTTGTAAAGCTCTCTCATACTGGACTTTTAGAACTAAGCTTTGGTTCAGCCCACTGCGCTTGGAGCCCACCATCTCCACCAGTTCTTCATAAGCGTCCTAGAGAACAGAGAGTGCAGTTGAAATTATTTTGAAAATTTTAATCAGTATACTTAATTTGCTGTTTCAAATGGAGACAGGTGAGTGTACCTGCAGTTTCAGGAGCTCTTGAATACAAAGCTGATTGGGCTGCAATGTCTCTCCTCTACTCCTCATCTCAGAAACCTTCTGCTCGAATTCCCTCAAACTGTCTTCTGCTTCTGATAAAATCTGTAAACATGGTTATTAAGTAATGATTCATAGTAGTCTAGTACAAAGTTGTTTGTTGTTTAAGCTTATGATGTTAATGTCTAACCTCCATATGTTTCGACGCAGGGCGATCTGTTACAGCATTCATTTTCTGCAAAAGCTGGCATTTTGAGTCACTGATTGACGTAAGCAACACCCTCAACTCATTCTGATGAATAGATTTACAGGTGAGAATAAGATCAGAGGATCAAGCAAAATAATCCAGATTCAAGGTACGTACCTGGAAAACGGTGGTTTCCTGCAACTTGTCTTTCACGCTGTCACATCGTTGATCCAACACTGTGTCCAACAGCTTCAGTCTTCCTTCCAAACCTTCAAAAACCTCCTCAATCAAAACACGTTCTTCACCTTCAACCCATAACCGCTCGGATCCTCCAAGTACATCCCGACATTTAAAAACCTCCTCGCTGACATTCTTTACTTCCTTACTCAAGCCCTGGAGAGAAAGGCAGACGTTATTAAAGCATCTAGTGATTTAAATAACAAGAATGTACTCCTTTTTTCAATTTTAAAACATTTTAAAGAGCCACTAATATGGATTTCTTATAAATGACCTTTAATGTGGCATGAAACACAGGTTTAAGTTGATTGATCACCCAGTTAGAGTTTTAAATATGAACGTGCTTTGTGTATCAAGTTACTGTCTTTAATAAAAAAACATTGAAAGCTAATCTTTTAGGCATTCTGAATTGAGTTTATAGTATGCCCCTCCCATCACTTGTGCAGAACTGAGGTTTTTTTGTTTGTTTTCAAAGTGTTTTGAAGCTTTATTTTTTTTGAGACTGCGAAGTCAGTGTCAAGCAGTGTCAAATGTCAAGCTTTGATTTCCATTTAAACCTTAGCAGCTTTTGTTGTGTGCTCTGCATTTTCAAGACACTAAATTGCCTTACTCTAGATGCATGCAAAACTGAATTCACTAAATATGTATTGTTTAAGGATGGATCCATTCCAGTTTAATTAGACCAGCTTCATATAAAACCTGCATGTATTACTATAAAGTTTTCTGTAGATTTTTAGATTTTAAGTACAACTTACATTCCTAGTGTCAGCTTAAAGTTTACACAGCAAAAACATATTTTTTAGTTTAGAGTTTTGGAGTTTGTATAAATAAATAATATTCCATTCTGAAAAACATGTGAAATAGCTGTCAAAGTAATAAAAAACTGACCTCTATGTGGATCAAATGAGTCTCTGAGTCATCAGATAATAAAATCGGTCCAGATACAAGATCATTCTCAGCATTGTCCAGCCAGGTGGCTGCCGATGACACTGCCTCATAGAGAGTTCTTTGTAAAGAGTGTGTACGATTGCTGTCAGCCTCTCCAGTCTATGAAGCAGACACAAATAAACATGAAATTTTGATAAAGGAAGAATATACTAAATCCTGGTGCAGATTGTCAGTTAAAGCACCTGAGGTAGGTCTTCCAGGTCATGGCTGAAAGCTTCAAAGAGACTGCAGGGTGACAGGATATCCTGCCTCAGCTGCTCCCCTCTGAAAACACCACAGGGGCTGGACACCGGCTGGTAAAGCTAAAAAGATGATCCTCAATAAATTGCAGCACAGATTCAGCTAAAAAAACACACACAAAGTGAGTTTATACCATGCTATATGGAACCTGTTCCATCATGCTCAGTGATAGCTGGAGTTTGTTGTTAAGGTCTTTGCCCAAGTTCTCCCATCTGACTCTCATTTGCTCCTTTGTGTTCATGCACTCAGGCCACTGGCCATCATCCTCATCAAAAAGATCTGCAGAACTTAATAACAAGAAAGAAACTCATAGTGAGCTTTTGATTTAGTAGTGAACACAAGGCTCATTAATATGGGCCTTCAAAAATAACAATCAGTTCAAATAGTGATAGTTTCTGTACGAACGTTACCAGAACCTATTGCATTGTTACTAAAATGTTATTTCAAAAGTAGATAAACTAATTTACTCATTTGATGTTAAATTTCTTTAAATGAGCAATATGTGAAGATATGATTAATCAAAGGTAATGTGAGCGCTATTACTTGTGTAAAAAACATGTAAAGGGGGCTTAAGATCCAGATTTTGTCAGCTTTACCAACAAACAGGAGGCAAGGGGATACGTTCAAACATTGTGTAAACAGACTAAGAAATAATCCATTGCTACCTTTCACCATTAGGCGTCGTCCTTTGTGATAAAATCTCCTCTCCTCTGGATGCTACAGACTGAAGCAGCAACTTCTGTTCACCAAGCTGCTCCTCTAGTTCCTAGGTGTTACATGAGGGGATGTCAGTGAAACGAAACCTTACAGACCAGATTATTTACAAGCAAGTGTCTTCAGGAAATAACTATTTGCTAAAAGTAATCAAAGCAACCTGCTACAATATATTTGGAATGTTAAGCTTTGAAGAAAAAAAACAAAAACAAATTAAAGGCAATATTCTGAAATAGAGTCACGTTTGGGGGAAGCAAAAACAAGGCAATATATTTAGCTATAAGATCAGCTCAAAGTTTACACAGAAAAAAACTGTCATATTCTGATTTTAGAAAATTTCCCTGAAAATAAAATTTTCCTGAGATTGTACATATTACATGAAGAAAAACATAAGGAAATCTCACTCTGGTAATCTGAAGGGGGAAAAAATATGTTTTTGTAACAAATATGTTTTTTCACGTAGAGTAAACAAACACAAAGTTAGCACGCTAAGTTTTACAACATCAAAATTGTGTCCATTTTTATCTGATCCTTAGTGGATTGGACAAAAATAACAACTTATGACTTAATTTTATATTTAAAAATAAGCCAAAGATTAAGCTAAAGAATTGGCGTTTTTTTTTTGAGACCTAGAAAAGAATTTGGGTCTGAAGTGGAATGAGATCAATTTTCCAAAAACTAATTTAAAGTTATTTTCCTCATTTGCTTTCTAAAGTTAATTTACAAATGAAATTCTGCAGGATCAAACCATTCTGTGTCAGTAAAGCTTTAAACCAGTACCCTCTGTCTTTGCACTGTGTCTTGATGCTGCTGGTTTCGAGTGGATCGCGCCTGACTTAACCAGTCCATCATGTTGGGGCTCTGAGACAGAGATGAGTCTGATTCGGTGTCCTCCTGTTCCTGAAGTGAATCCTTAAAGAAAGACACAAACATCAATCAAAATGATTCAAAATGTTTAAATGATGTCTGCAAACATTGACTTCAAAGCGAAGGCATAAACACATCTTTGTGTAAACATGTAAAAGTTACAGTTCACTAAATTATGGACCCAAATAAGCAAGCAGCACGATTCATCAAAAGGTCAACTTGTCTCATTTTAAAAAAGCTGGAGAATATTCCAGACATGCCTCACAATTTGTAAATGGTCTTTCTTTGTTTGGGATGAATGTTTCTGGAGCTCAGTAGAATAACAGTGAATGGCATTCTTCTGTACTGCTGTTCACAAAGTATGCATTGAGGTTAGGATGCAGTCTTTAGTGTTTTGGACGTAGATGTGTGTGTGGACACCAGTGACCTCTATTCGTTGTTACTACAAAAATTTAAAAACTACAAAATTTAGTCAGAAATAATTGTGTGGGTCTTTCCATACTCATTATAACTCTGAAAGGCTGAATCAGCCATGCTCACCTGTATGTGGGTCTGTTTATCTTGAAGAATGCGCTGTAGCTCCAGGAGGCTGGATTTGAGGCTGTTTAGCTTGAGGGAGAGCTGCTCAGCATCCCCCCGGGTGCCGGCCTTCCCCTCGATGAGTAAACTCTCACTGTGCACCGACAGCTCGGATAAACACAATACCTTCTGCTCGATCTCCAGTAACATGTTCTAGTTTAAGAGCAAAAGATGAGAAGACAGGTTAAATCCTGAATACTGCACAAATTTGGTTAAGTTAAGTTAAGAATTTTACTGAATCCAAGTCAAATGACTTTAAACTGAATTTGTGTTTAACTAGCCTTAATTTAAATTTAGTCTGATTCTAAGCCACATGTTCACAGAAAAAATACTAATGCTAAATTTATTTGGTTGCGCATTATACAGTGATACAGTTGTGGTTTAAAAAAATAATCACAAAAATTACAGAAAATAAATAGAACAACCTGAAATGATAATATCATCTCAGTTTTCTTGCACACGAGATTTTTGCTAATACATAAAATAGATCACTCCTAATATTTATTTTTAATAAATATTTTAAAATCGTGTTAAATGTTTTTTATAAAGTGCAACAGTATATTCAAACAATAGAATACTTAATATGCAAGCATAAAAAAAAATCATATAACATGTGGGAAAGTATCTGTCAACAGGAGATGGTAGACAGAGGCTGATAATCTTCATAAGCTGCTTAACAGAGTCTTCAGACATCAAGATCTTGACTACACTACATGCACACTAGTGCAGAGCAGTTAGTAAGCCAAACCATGAGGAATGCTGAGCTGGAAATTTGTGTTGGTGAATAGTGGAGAGATCCTTTCACTAGAGAGGAATGAGCAAACATTACCAGCAGTAAGCTAAAGGTCAGGGCCACCCTGATTTCTAGTAAAGACTCAAAGTCTCAGGTTAAAGGTTAACCAGACTCTTTCAATCCAATCGAAACACAAAAGGAGAAAGTCACAGACGTGTTTCCCTGAAGAAATACAGGCATTCCCTGTGGGATGGCCAAAGATTGCGAGGAAGAAGCCTTTTAATCCTAATGACCAACAGGACGAGACAAACCTGCATAGCTAATCAGATTTACTGCAGACCAGTCGAGTGACTCCAGTCCTGAGCAGCCTCCCTAATCTGATCAAATTACTTTTCCTATACCAAACAAGCACCCATTGGTTCAAAATACAATCTGCAATCAAAACTGCAATCAATTAAATACTAATTATAATAATTTGTAATATGATAATTATATTGGGTTAAAAATAATTTGTCAAATTTTGTATCCATTACTCTATTACCTGGCAGTCAATTAGCTGCTCCTCCATGTCCATATCCTGTGGGTGTGGTTGAAAGGCGGAGCTCAGTGTGGCGCGTGTGCTGAGCAGCCAGCAGTCAAGCTCCTCTGCTTCAGTATGGTATCGCTGTAGTGCCTGTTCCTGCCTCTGTTCTTCTAACTGCTCGCTCAGGCGTTCCTGTGAGACAGAGAGTACACAGCGCTAGGTCTAGATTCGCTCAGGCTAAACCCCCTGAACTTTACTCAGATATTCTCAAATGCTAGTATGCTCCTCATGGTATCTCAGTACTTTGACTCCTCTGTTTACATTCCCTTTAAGGTTAATAGTATCTTTATTTAGATCCACCCCTGGCTATGAATGGTGAATTTACTGTAAATGTGTGCTTCCTGATTTTTGAATGCCAAACAATCACTTTTACTTGACGTTGAGTGGTGCTATAACTAAGTTAAACACATCTATGCGGTAATTCCCAACTCCTGCAGGGGAATCTGTCCTGGCTTGCCTTATATTTATAGTTCTATTTAGATTTTATAGACAGTTATTTGTTGTTAAAGCAAGGGAATAACCAGAACTTTTCAATAGCCGTGTAAATACCTGAGAAGTATATCATATCAATATTCTCTCCCACTCACCTCCAGAAGTTGGCGCTTTCCTGAGGCTTTCATATGAATGGTGGCCATGCGCTCTCCCAATACAGTTAGTGTTGACTGCAGGGCAAGCTGGTCTCCAGGATCTGCCTCCAAACTGTCCTCATCCAACTGGAGTTCCTGAGAGAAGCGGTCCTGCAGTGCGGTGATCTCATCCTGGAGCATTAGAATCTCATCCATCAGAGCCTGCAGGACAGAAAACCATTAAATTTAATTTCCAGCTTTTAGAATTCAGAGTCAATACACTGACTTGTTTAAAATGACATTTGACTAGATGGGAATGTAGTTGTTCCTTTAAAAGACATTATCTTTCAGCGAAGAACATTTTGAGGGTTGCTCTATGAAGAAATTTTGTTGAACTTTTTTAATGTGACTTCGCTTCAATGCGTGCTTCATCTGATCCTTTGTCTCTCTCACCTGGTGAGCAGCCATCTGGCTCTCTGGACTCTTGCTTGGCTCTAAGCCCTCGTTTAGTGCTGTCTCAATAGACTCCATCTTTATGGAAACTGACTGTAGGGTCTCCTGATAGTGCTGCTGCCTTTCCAGGGCTTCATACAGGCTCTTCTGCTTCTCGCTGATCTGTTGAGAAACATGGGAGATTAGTGAATCTCAATCTTGCTTTGTGCAGGATACAACACTTAAAAATTTCTCACTTAAAACATTTCTGTCTCCCATTTTAATCCCAAAAACTGTTCACTTACACCAATCTCTCACCAATCAAGAGTAATAATTGTTATTGGAAAGAAGGCCCATAAATTGTATTATTTTTTTCTTGACAAGAGATGCATCAATGGATATTTACCACATTTTTCAAAGTCTCCCATGAGCGCTGCAAGTCATCCAGGTTATTTGAGGCTGCTGAATCCATTGTAGGGTCATAAAGTTCCTGTAACGGAGCTCTGACTAAAGAAGCTCGCCCTAAACCCTAGAAAATAAAGATGTATGGTGAGGGAGTGTTGATGAATTCGAGTTACCGTCAGTGTTAAAAATAAAAGAAGCAGGATCGGTGGATCTGGGGATCGAACCTTCCGATCACAAGTCGATCATCTTACCTACCAGACCACAACTGCCCTTAATGGTAACCATATTCATGCAAATATTATAAAAAAAGTGCAAAAGGTGCTTGTGCTTATGTTTATTATGAGTACGTATTTTGTAATTTTCAAACCAAAGGAAGTTAAGGATTTCTAAGGTGCTAATGAAATAACCAAAATTAACCTGTACCAAGACCAACAAGAACCTTGTCCTTAATTTGATAGCTGATTGGCTACAAATTTTTTGTACAGTTTGTTTTAATACTCTGATGATTAATCAAAATCAAAAATAAAATTTAAAATTAAAGGTTTGTTCTGACATTGTAACGTTATTATCCTGCAATTCAAAATGTTGAAAAAAATATATTGTTTACATAAAACAGTGAATGTACAACTGAACAATCACAGACTATCAAGAGACTGATCCAGAAGTTTAATATTTTTTGGTGCATGGGGTGGAAACGCAATTTACTTTAGAGATACTGTAGCTTGCTTTACGTCTTCTTTCATGAACCTAAGAATGGGATCAACGCATCAAAGAGCCTTTGGAAATACGCCTGAACTTAAAACCCAGACTGATACCCTCAGACTATAACTCAAGAACAAAGTAGCCGCTACAGAGACAAATCAAATGTTTTATTAAAGTGGGTTCACAGCCAATCAAGGATAAGTGGATGAAATGTGATCATGTTTTCCTGAGGTACCTGAGCTGTGTCGGCGTTGGGCCCTGGTGAGGGTGATCTGCATGCTGGGGGGGAAGAGATCTCACTGTTTGTGCCCTCCTCACCAGACTCCTCTGTGACCGGGGAGAGGAGAGTATGACAACGGCCTGCCGTCATCTGAAACGAGATTCAAAGCAAGAAAGAGAAATAAATAAACATAGAAACAAGAGTCAACAACATTTAAAGAAGAAAAAAATTTTTATGTTTGATTCTATGTTGTCAAGAAACTATCTTTAACAATGTAGTTTTCTTTTCTCCAGGAGAAGAGCTGAAAAGGAGAACTTGAAGAAGTCTAGAAAGGACTTGTGCTTAGAGAGGGAACCATAAAATGTATTTATTTTTCATTTATTTCAGAAGAATATCAGAAGAATACAGTTTTACTTTAAGCATTTTATGTTTAGTAACATAAGGGTAAATAATTTAATTAGAATACAGTAACTTACTTACAGATTAGGTTATTTGAAATACTCAAAACCTAACATGAGAATATCAAATAATATCATTGAAGTTCTATAAAATAAAACACAACACTAAAGGAATTTGTTAAATGCGTAAAAGTGTAGTTGAAAATAAATAGTAGAATATGGTTATTTCAGTAGCATGTTTAAAAAAACATTTACTTCAGTTTGAAAAAACTTTGAGTTTGTTTTGAGAAGATCATATCATCCTCACAACCCCCTGGTATTTAGAACCTCTCTTTACGACCCCTCTTGGGGAGAGTTGTAGGTCGCTATCTCCCACCTAAGCACACTTGGAAAATTGGACTGATCAGAAAGTATTTGCATAGGTTGTCATAGCAACAGGGTATTAAGGTGAGAGAAAAGGATAACGCAAGGATTCTCCCCCAACATGGAGACAGACACAAGCTCAGTTATGGATGCTTGACTGGCTGATGCGAGCTTTTTAGTAAAACCTGATCAACTTACACACTTGGTCGCAAAACCTTTGACAATCAGACTTGATGCTTAATAAACATTTAATAGACAGTTGTGGATGATGCATGTAAAAGTTGTAGAAAGGTCAAGACAGCATCTATTTTTACCATAAGAAGTCTTAAGAAGAACAATTCTTCAGTAGAGTTATTACCCCATAAACCGAGCAAGAATCCAAGACTCAAGCAGAAAAGCTAAATAATACTTTTAAACGGTACCAGAGCATTACACACAGACCACATTTGTTAAGAGAAGGTTATGATTCAGCCCTTTACAGCTCTTGTCATGATAAAGGAATGCACCACCTCAGGAAAGGGTACGCTAACTGTAAAATACAATCAGATTGCATACAACAATGAAGCATGCTGCACAGCTTGAACAGAGGTAATCTGAGCGGAGATCTTTAAGCTAAATCTAATTCAAAGCTATACCCTTTTATGTCTATAAGGAAGGAACTCCAACACAGCTGGAGCATGAGCTGAACAGTAGGAGGCTGGTGTGGAATTCAGCCCTGATACTAGTACACTTGTAACTAATCGACATTGCAGTTCATGTTTATAAAGTGATGCTATAACAAACACCCTCATCCTGTGTCCTCTCTTAACAATAAACAACAGAAGGGAAACATCGTAGTATCAAAAATAAGCCTCTGGGAGAAACATGAGACCCATGGGATGCTCATCTGATAGTGAGAGGAACACAGGACCCAACCTCCCTACCCAAGAGTAAATAACTCACCATGACAACAGAGGGATGTGTTGGGGGATGTTTGGGCATCTCTTCCTCCTCATCCTCCAGCTCCTCCAGTCCATCCGAGAGGCCGTCCACCTCGCTGACTGTCAGCAGCATGGTGGCATGCTTGGCTTTCATAGTCAACATCTTGCATTTGGAGTTTAAGGACGAGATCTGCTCCTGGTAGCCTTTGATCTTCAGGGCCAGTTCCTGTCACAACCACACATTACATGATTATTCCACCAAGGCTGCGTTAAGTCCAAACATATGTGTGCTGGATTAAATCCCATAGATGAGGGCGGTAGAGCTGGTTAGCACAGAGAGCGGCTCCGGCGAGCTGAACTGAGAATTTCTTTCTCTCTGTGGGTTTGCAAGAGAAAAACGGCACAGGCGGGGAATCACTCAGTCAAAAGGCATTTTAAGCTTACAGCCAATCAGAGCACTGAGGGAGCAGCCGAAGAAGACAAGCCTTCAGGCTACACTGAACATGATGAGCACAGAGCCCGGCCAACCAGGAAACAGTGGGAGGAGAGCAGAGAGCTGATGAACGCAAACTGGCCAACTCACGCTCATGCACACAAAGAGCTCAGGAACAGGAAATGAGCTCAGTTCCCCCTCCTGTTTTACTTCACTTCCTTCCTATTACTTCCTCTCTTTCCACCAATCCCAAAGCTACTTTCAGAGCAAACAAAAGAACTAGTTGCAAGCAAGGGGGAGGAAGGGGGCTAGTAATACAGATTTTATACACCCTGACCCCCCTCCCTCCCTCTCTCTCTCTCTCTCTCTCTCTCTGACTGTCATTCTTTTACAAATACACTCACAGAGCAAAAGGGCAGTCTCTGGTAATGGGGTCATGTGAGAGAAAGCTGGAGCACTGCAGAGGAAAATACCTCTGGATAATAAAGCCACAGCTGCCCTCTCTGAATAAGCTTTGCTATTAGTTTGAGGTAGCTTTAGTGATCTATGCTGTTAAGTAAAACAAAAAACAGTTCCATGTAATTGGTGATCAACAAGAAAAATACACAGAAATCATGGAGTTCACACAAATATTATTTGTCTCCAAGAAAATACAGCATAAAATAGACTGAATTGTAAATATATGACATTATCAAAACTGTTTAGAGTGAGGATTCTTTCAATAAATAACACAATCTAATCTTAGGATATGCCACTCACTTGTTCTGCAGAATCTCACACAATGGACTGACCAGCTCTACGGGTTGATCTCCAGAGACTATGCTATCTATTGCAGTCTGAACCCCATGACCCCTGCGTGACCTCTGCCGATTAAATTGGCAGAAAACATTTGAAGGGTGGTATTTATTTATTTGGGACATTGTGAGTAAACCATCAATAGCGAAATGTGTGTTGATGCAGCTTCGAGATAAACCCCAAAGAGCATTGTTCAAAAATAATTTTCTCTTTCATTTATTAACTAAATAACAATTTGTGTGGTGCATCTTAAATTCGAAATATACTTTTTAGACGGCTTAAAATCAAGTTTAAGAGCTATACAATAGCATCAAAAGCATACAAAACATGTTTGCATAATAAACAGTGTGCTTCAAATACATTGTTTGAAACCTTTTGAAAGCTACATTAATTTTGAGCATTTACGAAGGTTTTCTCAAACTCTGGCATCCCTATCCATGACTTTTACAATTTTAAATGTATATTACGCAAAATTTTACTTTTATGCTTTTTGAGTATTCATGCACATTTTCTACGACTATGGCAACCCTAACCATCTTTTAAAAAAGCATGTATGGGCATTTTAATAATCTCTGGCAACCTCAAACAACAACAACAAAAAACAGATTAGCTGTATATGGACATCAGAAAAACAAGACTTAGAACAGTGAATCTAAAACTTCTTACTGCATAAAAAAATTAGCATTTAATTTATAGACTTTTTAAGACACAGCGGAAACCCTGTCAAATTGAATGGAATACATGTATTCCAGGTATGATTTCAAGAGTGTAAAACTAAATCTAGTGAAAGAGGGCAAAGGGGCGTGAGAAAAAACAGAATGTGATGTGACTGAGGTCAGAGACCAAAGAGCTACCTTTACACCCATTGAAAGCATGTAAGGAATTTATGACTACTCGTTCCAACTCAATGTTTGATTGTAAAGACGGGATGCATGCACCATTGTATGAGATGAACTGATTCATGCAGAGACTGCCCTTAATTTTAAATTCCTCACCTCGTGATGCAGTATCTGTGTCTGAAGCTCTTGTATGTTTCCTGTTGCAACAGGCCGGTCTTGTATCACACGGTGCGCCTCTTCAATAAGCCGCTGAAGGTTTTTGACTTCCTGTTCATATTGTTCATACTGCACCAAGGCCTCCTGGAGGAATGTAGAATGATGGTGCTAAATGAGCCATAGCAAGCAAACATACTGAAGCTGAAGCTATCCTTATCTTGTAAACTCTTACAATGGGTTTGAGAGAAAATGAAAATCAATTGCATAAATGCATATTTTAAATCAATATGTTTAAAATCAAACATAAATGTAGTTATTTAGGGATTCGGATGCAGATACCTGGAGTATATTGCACTGCTGAATGGTGTTGTGTTGGAGATGGACACTCTCATGCTGTAGACTTTGTGCTGTAACACACAATGGCAAGGCTGCCAGCATGTCCTCGGGTAGCCGGAGGGAGCTTTGGCACGTCTGCATAGCCTGAACTTGCTGCTTGAGGCCTTCCATCTCTGACAACAGCAGCTGGTCGAAATAAATATGTTGTTGATTAAACAAACAAGTGCTTGATTTAAATCCCTTCAGCCAAAACCACATAGAAGGTACTTTTAAGTGCAGACAATGTTTGAAAAATACTGTTATATCAATTTCAATAAAAAAATCATAGCTAAGGTTTCCTATTGATTAGTAAATAAATGACACAAAAAAATGCTGAAAAAGTGTGAGGTAATGATGTACCTGTCTCTGAGTCAGCTGTTCCCTCAGGCTTAGGCGAGCCAGTTCAGGGCATGCCAGCGTCTCTTGTACTCTCTCTATAGACTGGTGGAGTATCTTCACATCACTCTCTAGTTTCGTCAGGTCCTGCTCAAACATAAATATCTGTTTGTACTTGTATGCTGATAAGCTTGTGTTGAGTAGTTTATTGGTTTCCAAAAGTAGTATTCAATCCAACAATTATGAAAAATATTATTTGAGTGTTGTATTAATATTTTATTATTTATTCAACTGTTCAACTGAACAACTAAAATAACAGAGTAAAAACAGAGTAAAACTGTCCCTGAGTAAGACCTCTCAAGATTTAATTAAGCTGAATGACTCTTTGTTAAGCAGATTTATTAAAACATATTAATTCAGTCTTATTTCAGGTTATTTGCAAAATAATTAATTGCATCTTTAAGTGAAACTGAGTTTTAGGATATTTAAATGAAATGTAATTGATAACTAGATTCTGTCTGCTTTTAAATGTTAACAATACAAATAATTTTGGATTTAGTTATACAGGAATTGCATTTCAAGAGATCAATGGATTCTATAAAATGACATCAAACAACCCAATAAAACTACAGACAAATCAGCTATAAAATTAACCACTAGGTGGCAATGTGTCTCTAAACTTGTCAATGACTGTACACTCTAGGTCTAAATCTCCTTCAGTTGAACTTGTTCGGATATACAGGTTTTAAAAAAGTATAAAATAAAATAAATCCATCCATCCATAACCCTATACATATATATATATATATATATATATATATATATATATATATATATATAGATATATATATATATATATATATTATATATATATATTATATATATATATATATTTATCTATATATATAGCTATATATAGATATATATATATATATATATATATATATATATATATATATATATCTATATATATATATCTATATATATATATATATATTGGGTTATACACATACATACAAACACACGCACACACGCACACACACCGTTAACCTACGGCTATATTTTTGTTGTTTTACTTTAAACAACAAAGTAACAAACATTGTGTTTTACCTTGACTGCATCCTGTAGAGTCAGCAGTCTTGATTTGGCTCTCTGCTGCAGCTCTTCCGTATGCCTGCTCAGTTCTGCCACCTGCTGTTGAAGAGTCTCAGTCTGGACCACCTCTCCCAGCAGCCCCACCCTCTCCACCAGACCCTCAAACTCTCCATGCATCTCCTGCCACTCTTGTAGTATAGCCTAGTAGACGGATCACAATAGAATAATCATACAATTCAAGCAGACAGACATGGACTGTGAGCACAAGCGAGTAAGCACCTGATGGGTTTCAATTTGCTCCTGAATATGGGATGAAGGACTCCACATGATGTTGGACGAAACCACAACTTCTGCTTTCTCTGTCCAGTTGAGGGTTAGAGTCAGCATTTCGTTGAACTCATCAAAGTTCTTCTCTGCCTAAAGAGAAAAAAATCCATCTATTACAGGTAAAACAATTGAACACATTTTAATAAACTATTAAGGAAGCATAATTAGTTTGGTTTAGTTTGGGTGTAATTACTTTTTGAAATCATGTATTGCAAATTAAATGCTAGATTTTTGGATGAAACTGTAACCGTGCCTTAAATCAGATGCATTTGTGAGGTCACAGGTAAAATGCTAATAATTCAATTCTGCACTCAATTAAAAGTTTTCAGAACTGTCTTCTTATAAACGTATCTGTATTAACAGAAATGACATGAAAATTACCACCTTAAAAACATCTACAAAACCCCCCGAAATGAAAACATCTCAAGCTTTTAATCAAAATTATAATGAAATAAGTTGATTGCGTTTCTACTTTAAGTAGCTTTTATGAAACTATATTTGAAACTGTGTTTCCCGGCGATGGGTTGTGGCTGGAAGGGCATCTGTCGCATAAAACATATGCCAGAGAGTTGGCGGTTCATTCCGCTGTGGCGACCCCGAAAGGGAAAAAGCCGACATGAAAATGGATGGATGTATGTTTGAAACTGCAGCTTCAAAGTTTATGTATCATTATAGTTTTACAAAAACTTCGAAGCAAAAGCCCTAAAAGCTGACCTTCTCAAGGGATGCGGTCCTTCGCTCTGCCAGATGACTGGTTTGGGTATGAAGCTCTGTCAGTTTACTCAGCCTAGAGCCCAGCTGTTTGGCAAGGAGAGGGTTCTGTTCTCCAAACTCCTGAACTGCCACCTCAAGTTCAGTCAGCAGACGACCACAGTCCTCCAGCTCCACACACATAGTCTGGATTAACAGAGGATGACAAATGAAAAAGAAAACCAGAGAGAAAAAAAGTATGATAGTTGTTTAAGTTTGGAGAATGTGTTAGGGAAGGGTGTTTAAATAGTTCAAATAATAAATAACAAAAACCACTGCCTTGATGTGAATTCAGTTCCTGATATATTTAGTAACTAGGCTATTCAGAAGTCATCCTGCTATACACCCTAGGCATCATTACACACAGTGTATGCAGCAGTAATCAGGCCAGAGATTGCACAGCAGTTACCACAGTCTGTACTGGACTCGCACTGTACCTCAGTCTCCTCTTTAGCCTCCTCAACATCTACAGCCTTCTGTTTTAGTTTCCCTGAGATGTGTTTGACCTTCTTTGAGATTCCCAGAACTCTGGAATTGAAATCGTCTTTGATATCTCTGCATTGCTGGACTTCTCTCTCTCGTGCCTGCATCTAAACGCAGAAGAAACACACATTTAAATCTTACAGTTTCATATTTTCAATAACAAACACGATACTGAATTTATAACCAGCAATAAAAGATTTTATTTAAGTGGTTTCCAACAAACAGTCAAAAGAGATACTAAGTGAAAAACATGACTGAAAATGAAAAGAACTGTTTATGTGTCAGTTTTATGAATACAAATGAATGTGTCTAAAGAAAGAAATATGCTTTGAAACAGTAATCTATTTTTCAAAAGGTCATGTGGATTAGTTTGCATTTACCTATTTTTTCAGTTTTGGCCATAACTATGGAATTGTTTCCACACATATACATCACATCATGCAATTATGTCATAATAACAAGATTATTTATTGTAATTATGGTGTTTTTATTAGATAATTTTGTTGTTTTACAATTAATAAAGAACCACTGCTCTCTTTTATGATTCAGTCTCATACCACGTCAAAAAGTTTAGTTGCTTTTAACCATTCAGAGGGAATACCTGATCTTCAGCGGAACTTAGCGCCAATGAGGCCTCTGCCAGCTGAGTGCTGATCTCAGAAGGAAGTGTGGCATGGAGATCCTGGTATTTTGTCTGCTGACGATCTGTAATTTGCTCAAGATTCTGCCGGTGAGACTCCATGCCTCCATGAGCCGCCTGAAGCATCCATGAAAACGTACAATTATCAAAAGCAATGTAAACTCCGCTTTTCATTTCTCCGCAGCAGTACCTCCAGATCTGTAAGCAGGTTATCCAGATCAGCTGTGGGACTAAGAAGCAGGCCCTGAGTGTCTTGAATCCAGCCCTTCAGATGCCCCAGCTCCTTCTGCACTTCCTCACGCTCAAGCAGCTCCAACTGCACCTGCTGCCTGCTTGAACACATGCGCTGCAACAGACTGAAAGGGAACAAACAAGCCACATAAACAAACAATTCAATGAGTAAAGTGTAGGGAAGAGGATTTGGGCCACTGTATAAAATAAAATTGATGTTCAGAATTTTATTCTCTGAATTCTGACTTTTTTTTCTCAGAATTATGACTTTTTTCTCAGAATGCTGACATTAAAGTATACATTAAAGTATACTTACACTTACCCTACACTTTACTCATTTAATGTCAGAATTCTGACTTTAATCACGGAATTCTGACTTTTTTTCTCAGAATTCTGACTTTATCTCAGAAATATGGGTGCTTGGTAGGACCATTTTCATCTGTTATGTAACTGTTTACAGTAACTGCATTATAATTATTGTCGATGGAGCAAAACCTAAAGGAAGCACCACAAACTGATTGGCCAATCGTCATACAAAGAGCATTTTTGCGTGTCCGAGGGGTCTGGGAGGAAGACATTGCATAGAACACAAATTTCGAAAATAAAGTTAATTATTATTTTCCATGCTTTGTCCGCATGACGACAGCCCCAGATAATAAAATTTCTCAGATTAGCCCCTTCTTGAGATATCAGAGGTGGCGTGATTCGGGCTCACGGAATCTCTCAGATTCCGAGTCGATGCTAAAATGAGTGTCAAACCGAATATACGCCGACTTTCTATACAGGCTATAGCGCTGCTCATTTGTCATTAATTATATATTTGAAAATGCTTATATTTTCAATTTATCATTATCTTGGCTTGAGAAAGTCAGAATTCTGAGAAAAAGTCAGAATTCTGACAAATGTTACATTTACATTACATTTATGCATTTGGAAGACTTACAGAAGGTGATAGACAATATGCAATTTGTTACACAATCAAAGTCTATTTTATTTTTACAGTGACCCTAATCCTTTCCCGTAAAACTTTAACACGTTGCCAGATAAGTAAAAAAGGAAAACTGAGCTAACTTGGAAAAATGTAAATAGACTCTACAGGATTAATAGAATGTTACTTTGTCGGGGATGGCTCAACCATAAGCAACAGCTATTTTACAGCTAAAAAAGTGTCTGGGCAAAAAAATCTAAAATAGACAAGGGGCAAAACAGATGTTCAAACCTGTCATATTTCTTCTGAATGCTCTGTATCTCCAGCAGACATGGGTTTTCTGGGTTAGAGGGGGGATTCATGTTAGGAAGGAGGAAGAAGTTGAGTACGTTGTGTGCAAGGAGGGTCAGGTCGCTGCTCTCTCTCTCCACCTCTTGACTGAAGGAGTCATGGTACTCCATGAGGCTGTGAAGAGCTGCCATGCTGGATGCTTTTTCTACCATACTGTCCGGAATACGACTGTGCAGGTCCTCACACACAGCTCGCATTTTCTCCAGCTGGTCATAGAGAAGAGATGAAAAATTGGTAATTCAAAGGGATTTATACTTTTTTTTAGTTTTAGTACTTTTCAGTATTGAATATTCACACATCTGTACATTGTACGTTTGCTGTTCATTTAAATTTCCAAATAAAGGGATGAATACATTTTTTTACATTTTAAAATGAAAGATTAAGTTAAAAAACATCAAAACAACAGATTACTAAAAAAAGATAAACTTTTTTATGAAACATTAAGTTCGAAAACTTATTTAAAAATATTTTTATGGTACCTTAATTATAAAGACAATTGTAAAAAGAAAACTCCTTGTGCTTTATAGCTTTCACTCCTCCGTGTTACACACTTTTCAGTGAGGAGTTTGGACACACGTCATTTAAAAATCACAAAAAGAACAAATGTTTGCTTTTTTTAACAGACTACCAATTTATATATTTGAATGGCAATACTACTACATTGCTTTATATACGATTCCTTTATGTAATTTCAAGTATAATTCTAATGCCTGCTGTAGAGCATGTCCCTTATGATGTAATTTCCTGAGAAAGCATCTGATGTCCATGGGAAAATTGTTGAGTTGGCAACTTCCATGCTGAGCTATTTTTGTATGGAGGTTCATTGCCAAGCATTACATCATTTTCTGACCACTGGAGGCAAGTAGTTGAAGCAGAGTGATATTTTACTAAAAAAACAAATATCGCCTCTACTTCTACATTGTTTTTATGATCGTGGAAGTTATAACAGCAATTTAATTAGACAACATCTAAAGAAGCACTGAAGGAACCTATCTATGTATTATATCATAGATTCCAGGAATAAAACAACAGACACTTGCTTCCCAAAAAACTAAGAAATTGCATTTTACCTAAGTACATTCCATACCTTCTCCTTTGTGCATCTCCAGCTTTGTACAGAGTCCTTAAGGGCTTTCAGCTGAGCTTTAGCAACACTGTCCAAGAGACTCCACCGGTGACTCAGTGAACGAATTGACTGAGAACAAGAGTCTTTTATTGCTGGCTGCTCAAACGCTGCACTTTTTTCTTCAAATCCTTTCAGTACATCTTCAAGGCTCTGGACTTGCATAACTATATTCTGTGACCAATGAAAACAAAAGGGGATTTCACACATATTGCTCCTATCATATTTACAACAGAAGAAATCAAAGATACGCTAAAAAGATGACCTGGTATACACAGAGCCTGTCTTCAGCATCTTGTTCAGAACATGCTTTGGCTGTTTTGTACTCAGTCATCCTCTTCTCAGTTTCACCCATCTGTCTGATAACTTCATCCATTTCCTCTTTAAAGGATCTCCATTGAGTTACACATCTATTAATGAATACAGTTCAGTTCATCTGCACATTCAGATCATTAATGTATTTAGCAAATATGTATATTAAATACCTTTGTAAGCTTTCTTGGTGATGTTTTAGCTGCTCAAACAGCTCTGTACTTTTCTGATGAGACTGCTTACATTCTTGAAGGATTTGTTCCATTACGCCAGGGCTCAAGAGATCACCCATTTCAGAGACCAGATCTTGAATTTCTTGCATCCTACCTCCTAAGATTGGTTCTCTGCCAGTTGTGTTTTCCAAATTTGTGAGGAAATCTGTCAATCTTTCTAGATCTCTCTGATGTGAGACCTGCTCAAAAAGAGCCTCAGCATCCTCAAACCATTGTTGAACACTTTGGATGGAATGATGGTATCTCTGGAATAATGACAGAGCAGACTGCAAGGCCACCTATAGAGGAGTTAACCTCTAGTTAGTACATGTGAGTCAAATATGATAATATATCACCAGGCTCTCAAATCTGCTCCAGGACGATCATAATTTATATAAAAATACCAAAAATATTCCCTGGTATTTAGATCCCTGGAAAACACCCCACCCTCCACCACATACTATTAGCTTACCTTTTTGGTCCTGAAAGCTTGTTGAAGATCGTCCTTCATCTCTGATATGTCTTTTAAAGTCTTCTTTTTATCTTCAGCAGTGATATCTTCTGTTATCCTAAACCGCGATTTCATCTCTTCTTCAAGGGCACACAGCAACATGACTTCCTTCTGTACAATTTCAATGTTTGCTGCTTCGAACTTTAATGGACGTCTTAACTGTTCACGAAGATCCTTGAACCAGTCTATCGAGACTTCAGATAGTAAATCTTTATTTCTTATACAACCTCTCTCGCATTCTTCTATAAGTTTTTTAATCCTTTGCTTTAATTGAAAAAGTTGTTCCTCTCTGAAGGTCACCTGAAACTTAAGGCTCTCATGGTCAAAGTGCTGGATAAGGTCTTTGAGAACCTCTGGATAGGATCTGACCTCTTCAAGGCATTTTGATTGATTATATAGCGTTGACAATCTCTCCATTATGTCTCCTCCATCATGAGACTCAAGTGTCTCAAGTTGTTGCTTTAATGTAGTGATGCTCAAGTCCATTTTCTCAAAAACGTCTCGATGATAATTTAGTATTTTCAATGATTTCTGTAATTTTTTAATCTTACACTCAATCTGATTGTTAAGATTGCTGTGGAGAAAAACAAGCTGGTCGGTGACTTCAGGAGCATATGGCTGACCCATGCTGAGGAAATCCTGAGCTTTACCCCGAAGATCTTTCATTCCCTGAAATAGATTGTCAAGCGTTTTCTGCATATCTTCATAACTGCTGTACAATCCTTCTCCCTCTTCTAAACTTTGGTTAGTTGCTTGCATTTCCAAATAATCACACTTCTCCTGGAGTTCGGTCAAAGCTTTTCTTGTGCCATCGATTAGGGACTCAAACTCCTTGCGTTCTGAAAGCAACTGATGTATTCTGCTGTGCTTTTCTCTGACCAACAACAGCATGTCATTGTACTGTTGTGGAAGGCCATTGAGTTTCTCATCCAAGTAGCAGTGGTCTACCTCGTTTAAGGTAGGAAGGATCTCCTGACCTGCCCTTTGCACGATAAGCAAAAGGTTTTCATACTCTGAAGCTTGTTCAAGCAGCTTTTGGTATTGGCTCAACTGGCTCTGAAGATCCTCATCCTTCCCACTCAGGTCAACAACTGGAAAAATGACTACCTCTACCAGTTTTAACCAGTCACAAATCCTGTCCAGATCCATTTTAAAGTACTTCCTAATAACAAACGCTTTTTCCAGAAGCTGTAAACGATCTGTGCTTTTCTGCAAAGAAGCCTCAAAGATACTTTGCAAGTCTTCTAGCTTCTGAACCGTTTCCTTCTTCTCCTCCTCTGTAGTATCCTTCACTAACGCTCGACCCTGGGCCCAGAGAGACGAGAGCTCCACCTGATATGTTCTAAGACTGCTGGTGAAATTCTTACAAGCTGCAACCTGTTTATAAAGGACATCTGGTAGAAGGGCAACATGATCATCCACAAGTGCCCTCTGCTCTTGCTTCCTGATCCACTCAGCTGCTCGATCTAGGGCTTGTAAGAACTGCGTTCGTTCTGTAAACACCTTGCTGAGACTCTTGCGATACTGACCTGCCTTATTTCCAAGCACTTCCACTTGTTCTTGCGCATTATGGACCAACAGCTGCAGTTTCCTTCTTTCATTAAGACCTAAACAAGTGGAAAGGCTGTTGGCATCCTTTACAGCCTCAGTCAGAAGCTTCTGCTTGGCCTCCAGTTCTGCACAAAAGCTCAAATGGTCAAACAGAAAACTTTGGGCCAAATCTGGAGGAGGGCTGTTTTTGAGAACCTCTGAAATGGATGGCTGCTGCAACTCAGCCCACTCCTGTGCTTCCCGCAACTGATCTTCAATTTGACTCAGTTCTTCCAGTGTATGGTTTGAATCCTGGATTTTCTGTTGAACGACTGATTCCACCTGTGTCCAGCGCTGCTCTAGGTACCCCACCTGCTCCTTAACTAGGTCTCGGTCATCCAAGCTCAAACGAGGCAGAATCCCATGTCTGTTATTTCTGAGATCATCCAGCACACATCTTTGATCCTGCAGATCCGAGGATAACTTCTTTAGGGCATCAAGACACTCAGCTGTGCTCTCTGTGTCTCCCCTAAAAAAGAAAAAAATTTTGTGATCAAAGAGAAATATACCTGAAAACCGAAACGCAAAGAATCGAAAACCAATAAGTCACTCAAAGTTAGAAAGAGAATGCTGCATGCCTGGCTAGTTGATCCCATTTTTTGGACAGCTGGTCAAACAACTCCTCCACCATACAAATGCAGTCATGATAGTCCCCGCTCTTCTGTAGATCCTCCTCTTTCTGTTCTAGCAGCTGCGCAGCTTGTCTGCCCAAATCCAGCCAGGCACAGCGCAAGCGTCCAACTTCCATGATCTCGGGAGACTCCTGACCAGCCGTTAGCCTATTAATGTGTTCCCTCAGCTGGGTCAGATCAACCTGCCTGGCTCTCATCTCCTGGATAAAGTCCTGAATAAATATGGGCTGTTATTAATAAATGCAGCCTGTATTTATTTGAGATCCTACCAAATGGACAGCTCTTAACGGCACCCTCTGTCACTGGCAGAGAGTGGGCTTTGAGGTAATTGGGGTTTTCATTCAATCCATTGTTGACAATTCCCTGCAGAGCCATAGATGATAATATGAGCTTTTTCACAGAAAATGAAAGGGTCTGCCTGGATGCTGTTATTACATGGACTGAAAAATCAATTCACACATCTATAATTACACAGAGACGAGTGATCTGGGGAGAAATCTTTCTTAATGAATGAAGCATCGTGCCAGTAAGATCAAAGATCATTCGGGCTTTCAGCAGTACAAAATAGATGGCATATGACTAATTACTATAAAGAGATCACAAACCTTGAATACGAGGCATTTATAAAATTATGTTTACTGCAGAAAAACCGCTATGCAGTTATTGTTCATTTCAAAACAAAGCTGTTGGTTACCTGAGCTTGGTCCAGTTGGTTCTGTGCAACTTTAGGCTCAAGCTCAGCAGGCCTTCTTATCATGCTCTGAAGGAGTTGTTCAGCCTCAAGAAGACGACATTCAAGATTTGAGCGCAAGTCTTTGATCTCGCTCCATTTATCTGCGATCTCTTGAGATTCCAGCATTCTTTCCTCAACCTGGAAAATGTAATTATCAGAAAAAGCATGAATATCCACTGAAATCAGGTTAAACTATGGGACCAACCACAAACAAAAGAAAAAAAAACAGATTTAGTGTACACTCTTTTGGTCTGGAAAATAGAAAAAAAAATTCAATCCATTTAAGCAAACAATTAAAGGGGCCCTACAATGTCAGCGAAGCAGACTGGTTCGTAGCACCTGGGCTGATGATCCAGGTCAATTTGCATGTGTATAAGATATTGACCCTGATATACAATTAAAATTATATAACATAATAAAGATAAATACAACTGATACAAGATCAATATAACTGATAAATACAACATAATTAAGGTATTTAACAATAAAACTCTGTAACATACAGCAATTTCAGAATTAGTTTTTAGCAAAATTAGTGTTTATGTTTAATGGATGAGCCTTATATACATGTTGTATTTTCATATAACACATTTTGTTGTACTTTCATCCATATAAAATATATCACAAGACTATAAAGTATCAGGCCCCATACCTATTTTGTAAAAAAAATACCTATTACTAAAATACTTATTTACCTCTTATTAGTGAAAATTTGCTAATACACCATTTCTCAAAGCATTTTGTGTGTGGGTTTTTAAGCTTCATTCTGTATCTCAAAGTTGAAACAAACCAAAAATTAAGATAGACTGGTCGTCTCTGTAGGACAATATGCAATATCATGTATTTCCAGTAAAACAAAAAGTATTTATTTTCCTCACTGTAACAATGTCTGAATTGTTTTTTTCTTAGCCCATGTTCAAATTTGAAAGTTAATGTCTCCACAACAAAGATGATGTTTTTAACAAGGTTTAGTTTCACTTAAAAAATAAAACATTGAATTGAAACATTGAAATATATTTATGGTATGGCTAAGTTAAAGATTTCCTTACCTGAAGTTTGACCTGTTGAATCGCAGCAGCCGTCTCTTGTACCTTCTCATCCGAAAGGTCACAAGTTGTACAGACTAGTTGTAAATAGGTGCCTGCCTGCTCCTGTAGCGTTCGATCCTGCTTCATCTGTTGATTGTTAAAGATAAACAGTAGAGATAAACAGTAGCGAGAAGTTGGTAAATTGCAGAATTATTGAGAGGGTAGTGTGCTATTTGCACAGAAATCATGCATGTATTTATTATAATGACAATGACAAATGCAAACCTGTGCAAGTGCCTCCTGTAGACAGTTTGGTGCTTGTTCAGAAAGCTGGATCTTCTCTTGCACATTTAAAAGCCATGTCTGGCACTGTTGCAATGTATCTCGCAGACTTACATGCTTATCCAATTCCCGATCCAGACTTTGGTACACCTGCGGATAGTAGCAATCGTTTGTTCAAACTAAACAAAGATAAACCTGATTAGCTTAACGCTTTAAGTCCATGTTAACAAGTAACATAGAGATGATGACATATTTTGTCATGAGCAGGGCATATGGTTAACCATGCTAAAAGGGTCAGCATAAGCAAAGCACATCTGACAGGTGTTGAATGCTCTGGCATCCATGATCCCAAGAGCAGAAAAGCTGACGCTGATTGACACTCTTAATTCACGAGCCCTCGCAGGGGGCAGGAAACGGCAGGCTTGCTTTGGCAGCCCGTAAGAGCTGGCAGTGCAGACCCAGACTGCGGAACTCATTGACCAGACTGCCAGGTGGCAGGATTTACTGGATGGCGCTGTTCTGGCTAAGTTGGCACGAGATGGGGTCTAAACCAGCAAACCAAAAAGACTTGTTTTGATGGAATTGGACTTGATGGGCAACGTAAAACTGGCACAAGGAAGAGGGTGAGGTATTAATAGACTCAGGGGTTTGCTCAGAGAGTAGCTGAAGTGTCAGATGGCAGAGTTGGTTGTGTGATTAGGGGTTTTAGAGGAAAGCAGGTGGCAGCTTTTGGTGGGATGCTGGCAGAGCTGAAGCAGGGGGGAACGGGGATTTCCAAAGGCGTGGTATGTTCACTTTCAGTGCCACAGGCTTTAATGATACGCTTTCATGGAGAAATTATTCTTTGTACCTCCTGATGGGTTTTCATTGTAATCGGGTTGGCGCACAGAAGTCAAAAAGTCAAGCAGATTTCTCTGCCAGACATCAACTGTTTATAGACTGCTCGTCTCTTTAATGTTTTGTTTGATCTGATTGAAATAATTGCACTAAGTGGAGTGTTAAATAATCTCTTTATTGACAACTGGGGTAGAGTGGAATAAAGTAATTTGGAGGTTTGAAAAGACTGGTAAAATCTTGATATGCTTGCAAAGTACAACTTACATTTTAAGTTAATGATGACTTATTAGTTTACATATAAAATGTAAACAAGTTGAATATTTATACCAATAATGTTAATGACAAACAACTGCATTTGAAAGAAACACTGTGAATCTTGAATACAGTGCTGTAAGTCTAAATGCACAATAAAGATAGCCATTATGCCGTTTTTGTGCTGGTGTTTTGCCTAGAAAACTCACACGCTGGGCAGTGCTGCAGATGGCTGAGTAGCTGTCTTTTGCTCCCTGCTGGTGGTTCTGAATTTGCTGTTGAAGACGAGCCTGTAGGCGCTCGCTGCAGCCGGACAACAACTCTTCTCCCTTTTTCTTTAGAGTAGCCAAGCGCTCCTCAAAACCAGCTATCTCCTCCATAATAGCCTGAGATGGAAATATATGAGCAGATCTCTTGGTTACTGCTGAAAATATGTTGTTAAAGTCATTCAGATTTTACCATACATTTGGGAAAAAGCATTGCTCTTTTAAAAGATCTTTAAATGTTTTAAAATGATCACCTTGTGTCTGGCTAATTGCTGAGTAGCAGCTTCCAGGCCACCACTTGATGATGGGTCAGGGGTCACCATTCTGCTAGACATCTGTAAAAGCCATCGCTCAACTTCCTGAAGATCTTTGTGATAAGCTTCCTGTTTCTTCACCTGGGTTTCCAACCTCTGAACACGGGTCTGAGGAAAAGTATTGGAAACAATTACACAAATAAATATGAAATTTGAAAACACTATATAAACATAATATAACAGAAAAATAGAGTCTCACGACTCTAGGTGTTGGCTTTAAGATTACAATTTGGCAAGCCATTAATAGTCTACCGCAGTAAGTAATAATACAAAAATCTACACTGATTTTGTTACATTTTTGCCCCTTTACAAACAAATTGTTAATGCTGGGGGTCAGGCATTTTAGTTTTTTTTTGAGAGGCAACAGTTCTAACCACTAAAGCACTAGGCCCCATGCGCTTACTCTTGCTGAGGCACACAGCTCCTGGTAGTCAGCTTGTAATTTGCTCATACTGTCAGTGATCGAGGGAGAGTGGAGGAACGACAGCAGAGTTTCTCCTTTCTCCAGCACAAAGCTCACAGCAGAACCCCGAGATGCCAATGTCTGCTCTACAGTCTGAACACAGCAAAGCAAAAGAGGCAAAAATCAAGATATTAAATCAACAAAGACACCTTTATTTAAGGTTGTTACACTTGAAATAAGACTTTTCATATTAAGACATGCATATAAACACACCCACTCACAATTGAGTCGCATCCTTTAAATGTTAAGATGATTTCTAAAAGAATAAAGTGATGCTGAATGCCCCAGGTAGAAGATATTGTATATAACATATGCAATCTTTTTTATATATACACTGAAAAACAAATGCCCTGTTAATTTTATGGAATCGTTTCATTATCATGATGTACAGGGTTTTATCATAATTTGAAACGCATGTTGCATTCTGGGATAATCTGCTTTTTATGATGTGAAATTTATGGTTTTTAAAGACCTTTTTAAGAACATTAAGAATCAAATTGAAGACCTACATATGGTAAAGTCCTTTCAATGCAGTCTGATGTTTCGCTCTTTCTGAATGAGACACCAGGGCTTGTGCACCAAAGTTCCAAGTTTAATCTCTTTTTTTGCACAATAAACATTGTGCAAACACATTTTTAGGCACCGGCCTCAATCAAGACGTATGTTCAGTTTTTTTTTCTCTAATCCTGGCCTTGCCCATAGCTAACACCTGTCTGTGGTGGCTTTACAATCCCAGAGAAACTCGCGCCAACAACAGAAAGCTGATTGGCTGTTGCATTATGGTCTAATTTTTAGTCATGAAACAGCACATTTTATTTTAACAAAAAACTACAAAACAGAATCAACCAAGTAACAACAAAAACATAATTTTAGGGTATCAGGACTAGAAAGCTTCGGTGGGCACTAAAAAGTGCCAATATTTGGAATCTGTTGCATCTTACATTTATTTAAAAGTCTTAAAAATCTTCTAAAGGAAAAACGCTTCTCTTCTGGGGATTGGGATGGTGTCTTTGAATCTTCTTATAAGGAGAATTGTAAGGGAGCCTGTAAAAGTCAACAAACTCCAAACAAATTCGATACCTTATACTTGGCCAACTGGGCTTTTCTCTGGTACAGTTCAGCTTTGGACTCCACAGTAGAGCTGATCAGCGCCCGAGTTTCTCTAAGCCACTGCATCTGAGCCTTGCATCGCTCGTGGAAATCTTTATAGAGCACCGAGCTTCTCTCAAGGGTCACATGCTCCTCCCGTAAACCCAGTAGAAGCTCTTCAAGTTGTGATCGCCCCGTTTGTACATCTCTCTCTAGCCTTGATGCTCCAGGGTCATCTAAAAAGGAAGCGGCCAGCTCTGTGCTCTCTCGGAGAGTTTTAAGCAAGCTGTGCCCTTGATCCATCTCCCCCTGTAGAGACTGCAGCAAGACAGAATCTTTCAACAAGGAATGAAAGAGTACAAAAAGAACAACAATAAAAAAACAAACACAAATCAATAATTTAATGAGCCACGGGACATTTATTTATGCCTTCCCCCGTGTGTACCCAAGACATGCACAATATTTCCTGTTCCTGAAAGCATCTAATCCCTCTATTCACATGGAGCTTCAGCGCTCCTCTGAAGTGGACTGTTTTGATGGGTACTTTGATGCCTGCCAGGCACCTGACACCTGTGTGTGGAGACCCGGTGAGGCCCCGGTCTGAGATTGTGAGAGGAAGACCCAATTATCCAAGCCTTCAATGAGAGTACCACAGCAGGGTTTCCCTAGCAACGAAAGCACTCGACCCCTCCTACTTCTTTACCTTTAAGTGGAAGGCTTCTTGATATTATAGCAGCCTGATGTCTCTCTAGCAGTAAGAGCTGAATTTGAGAGGCCCCTGGCTGTAGTGCTGATCTGGAGCCACGGCTGCTGAGCTGACAGCCAAACTACCCCTGCCGTTTTAATGATGATCTTCACATACATACCAATGAGGAAATGGAAAGTTAGCCAAGCGGAGACATGTTGGATAGCAGAATAATTGGGCAAAGAATCTCGATCAAGCCGAAGACATGGTCATACTTAATTGGATTTCATCAAAATCATTAAAAAGTAGACATAAAGTCCATAATGAACACAAGTGTCAAATAAAAGCAAAAAACGGCAATAATGATGGCCCGAAAGATGACGGTCATTGCCTTTTTTGTTAATTAAACCTAATTTTCTCACTGATTCTTGACATAAGCAGCTCATTCAATACATGTTGGACTACAGGAAAAAAGGTCACTCAATCATCAAATATTTGTCTACTTGCATCTGAGCTCAAAGGAAATCTGGTTCTATTGCAGGTTACATATCTCTCAGTTGTTCTACATTTACATTTGTTATAATATCTCTCAGGTTGTAAACTGCTCTATTTATAGAAGTCCACTAAATAAAACAACATGATACACTTAAGAAAATAACAAAACTGAGAACCTTTTAAGGGAATCTTTAAAATAATACATTGGTCAACAGTTTTAATCATCCCTGTTTGTCTCTTTTGAGATTAAGAGCTTAAGTTCTGAAGTTAAGGGCACAAATGGCCCAATTATATTTGGCTGTGTATTCGCATTCCTGCGTTTCACCCTGGTCGAGTGAAATATAGATGTAGTGACGCTCCATCACGTTTGACACACATTTACATGTGAACGAAAGATTTAGTTTCAGTGGTGGAGTGTGGAGCTTTTCCTCGCGAGAGACCAACACTTTTTTCTCTTTTTATTCAGAACTGTGCGGCAGGGCACATTATTTAGAAAAGGGAAAAGAATTGCTGAACATGTTTGGTGAAAATTATGTTTTCATAACTTTTGTGTCTAAAACATCCCAATTATGCTGATAGTTCGCTATTGCAAATATCTTCTTGCCTATAAATCATAATACCCCTATTGTTCATAGACTAAAGATAATACACTCTTATTGTACAATTTTTTATACTATTATTATTATTTATGATTTACTCATATAAAGGGGTTATATCAACGTTTCTTAATTTTTTTATTTAATTTTCACAGATTTAACATGATACATGCGCATTATACAGTTTTTTTTCAATTTACTCATTTACTCACTTTTTTTATTTAATTTTCATAGATTCAAGATAATACACTTTTTTATTACTATTATTTATTATTTAGACTCTGAGTTTTTATGAGGTTATCTACCTTGTTATTGAAGAAAATTACTCTAAAATGATCATGAAGGTGGAGGCGTTTGATTTAATACAGCGAAAAGATGTCTACTTCTAAAATGGGTGGGCGTTTTGAAATTTTGAGTTTCTGATTGTTCTAAAAACATGTGTCAAATTATCAAACACTTTTTGGTTTCTCTGTTCATACTCCTTTTAACACAGTCTGACTAGCTAAGAATTTACACAGTTAACATTTTATAACAGTTTGGACCTATCGGGTATAAAAAAAAACACATCTATGCTTCTAACAATATTTCACCAAAATAATTTTCTGATTTAAATAGAAAAAATTTTAAAACCTGACAGGCCCAAACTGCTTCTTTGTTGCAATCATGGTCATATTTTGAGTAATGTACTATAGTTATAATTAGCCCCATTCATTGACCAACAATGCACAAAATCCAATTTTTGGTTGTTGCTAAAAATGTAAGCACACATAGTCAAATAAGAATTAAAGTAATCTCTGTATTGGGGCGATGCTAAAGCTGCAAGGGCACTGCATCAATAACAGTCTGTGACAGCAGATTCTAGACAGACTCTTCTTCATCTCTGCTTTCACAGTGGGGGAGTGTGAAGTATCTGTCTGAGGAAGAGGGTGCAGGGTGTGATGGTGCTAAACCTTTCTTTTGCTCTGTGTAGGAGACATATTGATCATATCCCTAACAAGACAAAGAGTTGCACACAGAGAGACCCCAAAAATGAGTGCAAAACTGTGTCAGGTCCACTGAGAGTCTCAGTCTGTGGTGAGTGTCTGTAATATTATCAGGTCCAATCAATAGCTGTTACACCACAGGATAAAAAGCAGCAACAGTATTTCATGTTCATCTGAACCTTCAGCTAAAAGGAGAAAATAAAGTGCTATGCTAAGCTAAACCAAGGAAAAAAGAAAAAGAAAATGAGCATGGAATGCAGAAATTGTGACGATGTTTTATTCTGTCATACCTCTAGCCTTTTCATTTTCTTTTCCATTGTAATCCGATCCAGGGCTTCAGTCCTTTCGGTAATGATTTTGAAATTCTTCTTTGCTGTGCTCAGCCAATCAGTGAAGGTCCTGAGAGCATTTTGAGCCTCTGTGATTTTCTGTGCCTCTTCCTGCAGCTGTTTGAGGGTCTCCTAAATGAGGGGAGGATAAATCAAAAGCTCATTTTAAGAAGAAACTTGCAATTCTATCTCATCAGTAAGAAGTGCTTGATTGAACCATTTCTGTATTTAAGCTAGTGCTCACTGCTGGGGGTTTAAGACTAAGCTATTTCGCTGCATTCCTCACTTGACAAGCATATCGTTCATGCACGTGGCTCCAATTAACACTTTTGTGCAGTGCTGCTTGCACACCTTTCTGCAGAGAACTAATAGTTCTTTACTGCAGCACATGTGGCGGCCTGTTGTTTCTCACAGAAAAATTACACTCGTTTTCTGTGTCGCAGATTGTGTGTGTGCGTGCATGTGTGTGTATGATGGAGAGATGTGGGCAGGATAGAGAGGTGTTACATCAAGTGTTAAACACACATCTGCCAGTCCCCCAGAATTGATGGGTAAGCTTTCAAACAACATTGTTTAATTACTAGGTCTCAAAGAGGGCGATGCTTTGATTTTTATGCGGATCAAGCTTTTTTCTTTTTTAACCGCTGAGATTTTCAGGAGTTATTTATCAGGCTGGATAGCAGCCAATATTTAGATGGCTGAGAAATTAGACTCATCAGTGTGTTTGGGCTGAGAGGTGAGTCAATGACATCAGGGTCACCTTTTATTTAACTGATTTTATTTAATCATTGGTAAACAACCGATCTTCATATATATTGTTTTTTTGTAGAATATATACATATTTGTATAATATTCAGTGTTTTTTATAACCTGATGATTTGTTTTAATGCATTTTCCTATTATCCTCATTTCAATTTGGGTAAAACTTTAAGAATAATATATATATATATAAGAAATATATAAGAATAATATATATTATTTTATAATAATATATATATATATATATATATATATATATATATATATATATATATAATTATTGCAATTAGAGTTCGTTTTCTACATTTTTTTTATCTTTTATTGTATTTAAAGTAATACAGTAGTTAAAAATCTTAAAAACACCAATTTTGTTGCATCCCTCTTCATTTCATGCTGACTTTATTATATCAATAATATAATAACAGATTTTTTATAAATTTACAAATTTATTAAAACAATATTAAATAAGATATTAAAACAAAAATTGATTTCTTCAACTGATCTAACATAACTATGAGAGAATTGTTAAATCAAAAAATCAAGATGCTAACCTTAGTAGATGCAGTAGGTTGGGGCAGAAATAATGTTCTTGATCTTTGATAGCCATCTTCCCTCTTAAATTAATGTTGTGCATGTTTCTTATATTTTACAAAACCCCTACTCTAAAACTCTTACTCTAAACCCAATGCAATTTTTTTTCTATTCATTTCTAATAATTTCTATTATGTGCTGTGATAAATAGAAAGTCTACCTCACAGCATTGGGAGCAGGAACCTTCTGGACCAATTGAAAGGTTTGATTACATGTTTATCATGACATTTAGAATGATCTACTGTAATAACATCTAAAATGGATGAAGATAAACAATAAACTAAGTATGTGTCTATCATAATATTGTATTACATCTATGGAAAACATAGCAAGACATAACATGGTCATCTGACATGATGTCCCAAGACATTCATTGTAGTGTTTTTAGCATATTCACATGAAAGTAAATAACAAAATCCTGTGATTGATTTGTATCAGTTATACTTGACTCACCTGTATCTGTAGTATCAAAGCATGATAGCGAGTGGTGAGCTGGGTCACCCTGGAACTGATGCATCCACTGACGTGAGCATCCTCTATGATTTGCTGAGCAAGAGCGCTTAGCCCTTCCACCTCTGCCTGGCGATGAACAGCTTCAGTTTGCCATCGCTGAAAAGGAAATGGTCAACATTCAACCCATTCATCAGTAATTTTCTGCTGCAACTAAAAACAACATACCTCGAGATGTTGTTGCTGTGTCTCCTTTGTAGCAAAATCAGAGCGACGATGGCTTCGCACCTTGACTTTGAGCTCCATGTCAACCAACCACTGCTCTAAGCTTTGGAATAAACTTTCGAGTTGCTGGTGCCTTGCAAGAGACTGCTCTACTTGGACCTTGGTCTCAGCAAGTTTATCTTGGTATGCCTGCCATTCTGTCTTTGCTGTTTCCAGGGCTCGATCCTCAATCTGAGGGGCGCCCCATGGAATGACTCTTTCTCGTGTGGCCAAAACTGAACTGAGCAGTTTATCACCCATAGAGCAATGAGACTGAAGCATCTGGAGAGTTTTTAGATACATTATCTTCAGATAATAATAATTAAACAACTCAAATAAAACTAAACATTATCTCTAGATCTGACAATACAAAGCTAAATATAAAGGTTTTACCTACCTGTAGTTTCTTTAAAGTGTTCTCCAGTGAATTTGCATCTACATCCAGAGCTGAGAGGGTAGTCAAGCTGCCGTGCTCCTGCTCCAGCCAATCTTCAAACATGTGCAGGCCTCGCTGGTACTCTTGGTGAAGCATGACCAGGTCTTCTGCTTTATTGACAGCGGACTGAAAAAGCAACAGAGGGCATCATCAGCAAAACATTTCCACTTTTCTGCTCACTGGTATAGGGGCCAGTGGACAGCACATGTAATCAGATGGGGTGCGCCGAGTTCGAATACAAAGTTTGTAGTTCTTTCCTGGAAGCAGCCCCTCCCTTTCTCTTCCCCTTTGTTCCCTGTCAAGCTACTGTCCTATTAAAAGTGCAAATTTCTACAAAAAGTCTAAAAGTGCACAACAAGTATTGTAGATACTTGGTTACCCAAGTAATTTCTTATCCATGGCCTCTGCAGTCCTAGTAATATCTAAATTATCAGTGGCCAAAGACAACAATTTAATGGAAAAAGCATTCCAGGTTTTTAAGATTTGGTAGCACTTTATAATAACTACACACTATTTGTGAATGGTTAATTAAGCATCAGCAGATAGTTAATAATGGATAAACATTTCTTCTATGTTTATAGATATTTAGATGCTTACAATTAAACATTATAAATGGCTTAAAATAATGTGCATTATAAAATTAAAGTCATGCTTTATTGAGGATCAGTTTGTCATTGATACATTTTTCACTTTTTTAGAACCAGTTAGTTAAACTATTAGATCATTTAGAAAACGTTAATAAGTTAAAGTTGTATTAAACTATGTTTGAAAGGACTAATGGATTAATTAACTATTTCCTGATGCTTAAATAATGATTAGCAGGGTGTAGTTATTATAAAGTGCTACATAAGAAGGTAAACGTTAGGAAAAATGTAAAGAATTAAATGTATCTCCTTTACAATATATTTTGGTTTCAACATCATATATCATGGTTCAATAAAATCCATTGGCAATATTTGATTGATGAGTATTAAAAGATTTTTTTCATTATTTTTATTATACCATGCATTTCTGTTTGAGTTATGTTACAATTATGTTATGTTGAGTTATGTTACAAATCTGAATTATTTATCATTGCATTAGATCAAACTATGGTAAATTAGTTTAGTTAACCTCATATGAAATACATGTGACAGTGTCTCAAGTAAAGCTAATAAAATACATTTACCATTTCTATATGTTGCGCATTGCAGCCAACAACTACAACAACAACTCTTCTCCAGATTATCAGGGGAAATCATTGCTTGTCGTCAACATTTTAATTAGTCTATCCAAACCTTGGCTTTATCTTTGATGGTTGCAAATCTCTCACTGAGCTTCTGGATCTCCTGTTGAGTAGCTGCATGCTCAGGCATGTTGGAACCCTTAGTAGCAATGGTCTCTAAAGGGCTGGAGTGGCTAAGAACTTCCTCATAAAGCAGCTGCACACAACAATGAAATCAATAGTTTGACCTCTATTTTCACACAAAGGTGTTTAATCTAACAATAGTAAGAAAAAAATCTAACTGAAACTAATTACTTTAGCACGCCCTAAATTGGCTGTCTTGTCTCTCATTTCAGCGTAGTGTTTGTCAGAGTTCCCCAGACTGTCTTCTACTCGCTCCATCCAGCATTCAAACTGAGTGACATCCTCCTGATAACTGGTCCAGTGTGACAAAGCTCCTTCCAGCTGGCTGTAAATGAAAACCATAATCAAGATCTCAAACAAATGCACTCCAGCTCTGGGACTTGAACAGAGAATAATGCAGGAGAAGAACTCTGACCTTTTGGATTGTATTGAGGTTGATAAGAGTGACTCCCATGAGTCTTTGAGGTCCTGGATCTGCTTGCGAACCACTGGTACTCCCTCAGCCGAGGTGTTCCGCTGAACAGACTCCCCCCTGGAAATGAGCATCTTCAACTGTATTTCTCTACCCTGGCAAGCTGTCAGTAAAGCCTGGAAAAAGATTAGAATACAGTTAAAGACCTGGCAACTTCAAACCAAATCTCCAAAACTGGAAAATAAAATAATTATGTCCAGTACTTCAAGCTGTCCCATTCTGCTCATGAGTACACTCTTGTCAGAAGTGGAGCTTCCATTGGTTTTCAGCACATGTTGGGACTCTGAAACCCAGTTCTGAAGTTCCTGAAGCCCTTGTGAGAAGAGCTGATGCTCCCACACCACTCGTTCAACCCTTGATACCTTCTCCTGCAAAACAAAGCCCAGTAGATGAAGGGTTCAGGTTTAAAATACTTTGGGTTCCATTATAAAATGTTCTAAAAATTAGCTTATTTTCTAGGTTTCTGTTTGTAGGTGGTAAAATGTAAATTTTCATTGTCTAAATAACTAAGTAGAAACACAGGAGGGTGAAAAATAGTTTGTTTTAGAAGACATTTCCTCCTCTTCATTCTGAAGTGAAATCTACCAAACTAGACTTATCCTTTCAAACAAGTGACACGCAACTAATATGGATGAAATAGCAAACATATAATGAAAAAGAAAATTCCCAAATGCACTCAAAAATATTTTTGGGGAAAGTTGGTGATCTAACATCATCTCCAATAAAAATACTGACAGAAGAGATTACCTTAATCAGGTTGCTGAGGGCCAAGTAGCTTGCAGCTAGTTGGCAGACACGATGAACAAAGCTCTTCCCAGCACCCTGACCATCCCAGAGCCCATGTGCTCGTCCTCTTAGCTCTGATAGTTCAGACTCTCTGGAACGCATCTCCTCAAAAAGCAGCTACATGTAGAGTCAGAAGAGAAGCAAAAGGAATAAAGCCCTTCGTGTTAGGTACAGCTGATGGTTTGACAGTCAAAAATTATCCATTATCAACAATTGTCTAAATATGAGTTACTATGCATTTTTATAACCCAGGATAATCAGCTAAAAAAATTCAACAAAAACTGTGTCTCAGATTATCAAAGTTATCTAACAACAGATTTCTGCTGATTTATGTTAGATTATAACTTTTGCTTTACATGTTAAAACAAACCAAAATTGTAGATAAAAGAGCTCATGCCATATCGACCAGTCCCAAAGCAGTCTAAAAGATGCTTTAAAATACATTGAACACATTAAACAGGTTATGTTCATCAGACAAAAGAAGTTTTACTAAAGAGACATAATCTATAAAGGCACAAAAGAGAACCGAAAGCACATTTCTTGCTTCCCTCCATTAGGTGGAAAAAGAGCGGGTGTGAAATTGTCAGTTAAGCAGACACAGTAGATGATAATAGAGTCTATCATGTTGGGTGCACACTGGGGATAAAAGGATTAAGAGGGAAAGTGGGTAAAAGCTGGGAGAAGGGGAGATGGGAGGGGATGGATAATCACTCAGAGGAACCACACACACTGTACGCATCCACTATCCACAAATGTAATTGCCTACAAAGCAAACAAAAGCCCCCAGCGGGTGATGAAGCAATACAAAACAGATAAAACTTATTGTAGAAAGAAAAAAAACAGACGTGCACCTTTACCTTTATCTTTCCATCTTCTATTGTATTCTGCTATTTAAAATTAATTGCATGTCATCTTCGCCACACTCTTGACTCAGCAGAATCCACACTGATGGACAGGCATTATTATTACTATCTTATGTCTGCTACTTAGTTGATATGAGATCATTAAATTATGTCAAGCAGAACAATAATTTTAAAAAGATAACACACGTACTTGTCAGACAAAGGATTTTTTTTTTAAACCTTTCAGACACGATTTAGATGTTCCATCAATAATTTACACCACTAAATGCGAGGGTACAGTTGGTGAAAGGAGGAACTTCAACTGTAGTGATTTATTATGATGGAGCAAAGATCTTTTGAATAAGTAATAGAAAATCAACAAAGCTAATGGTAAATAAATCTCAGTGTACCTGAAGCTTGGAAAGCTCTAGTTTCTTAGAGGGCAAATCATGGAGACGAGCACTGCTCTCCTGTACGCTGATCTCGGTCTTCTTCAGCCAGTCTTGCAGAGGATCAACACTTGCCTCAAAGTCCTGCATCTGAGACTGTAAAACCTGAAGCCAAATATTAACATTAAAAACATTGCTAAGATAATGTTTCTAACATTCAGAAGGAAGAGGAGAGGGCAGGAGAGGAGACAGTTTAAAACTATGCTAAAAAACTAGGGGAAATTAAAAGTAAAATTAAAAAACAACTAAGGAAACAAAATTTTAAAAATAAACATAAACAAAAATTAACAACTAGCGAAAAATAAATAAATGAAACAACTAGGCAAGACATAGATAAAACTTAACAAATAAATAAAACAGAAATAACCTAAACAACCAGGAAAAACTAAATGTAAACTAAACTAAACTAAACTAAACAACAAGGGAAAACATAGATAGAACTTAACAACTGAAGAAAACAAAAACTAAACTAAACAATTAGACAAAATGGAAACATCTAGGCAACACATAAACGAAGCAACTAACTAAACCATAAACTAAACTAAACAACTAGCTGAACAAAAACTAAACAACTAGTGAAAACAAAATATAAACTAAACTAAACAACTAGGCAAAACATAAACACAAACTAACCAACTGCGGGAACCTAAATCTAAATAAACACAACAACTTAGAAAAATAAATATATATAAACTAGAGTAAACTTCTAGGCAAAACTTAAACTGAACAACTAGGCAAGACAAAATCTAAACTAAACAACAAAGGAAAAAAAATCTTAACAAATAGGAAAAACATAAACATAAAATAAACAACTAGCTAAAACATAAACCAAACCATTAGTGAAAACTACATCTAATCTAAACTCAACAACTAGGAAAAAAACTAAAAGATAAACTAGAGTAAACTTCTAGGCAAAACATAAACTGAACAACTAGGTAAAACAAAATCTTTACTAAGCAACATACTCCAGAAAAAATGCATTAGAAACTCTAAAATCTGAGTATGTTAATATTAAAATAGAAAATCGAATCGATAATCAATTTAATCAAACACACACGATTGGGAACACATCTAATTTTATGAATTGTAAAACTTGAGAAATAAATAATTTACACAAAACAATGTAAATCCTGAGCACAGTGTATCCTCACCAGTGCATGTGCTGAACTTCTTTGCTGCCATATTTACACATGTTACGTTTGGGAGTGACATCATATTCTATGCCCCACCCCTTTGTCATGTGATTGAGAATAAGCTTCTCTCACATTACAAGCTTTTAAATTATATACAACTGAAGTGAAATGGAAGGAAAAAGATCTTAAACTGTGCTCTATTTACCTGCAAAGCTGTCTCTCTTCTCTGTAGGCTGTCCATCAGGCTCTTCCAGTCATCTTTGGCTGTGTTTGCTTTGGTCCTTATGCCCTCCGCTCTGTCGGCTGCCACCATGTTACTGAGCTGCTCTCCATACGTCAGGACTGCGTTTAGTCTGGCCTGGCCCAGCTCCTTGTCACTCATGAACTCCTATGGATCAGAATGAGCAAGACGTCAGGCACATAGACACAAGCCGACGATCTCAAATCAGAGGGCAGCAAGTGCAATGAGTCACATCCAGACACTGACAGACCCCCCAGCGGGGATCTTCCACCATCTGTGAAGCGTACGCATTCCCTCCTTTTTCATCTTTCTCGACTCAAACGCTACAGACACAATTATGTATGACCCAAAGCATGTCTGCTGCTGCGGCTGTGTCGCTGGTTTAGGGCAGCAAGCCATGCAGAAACATTGTTCCACATTTGAAATGTATTTGATGTTAAATAAACAATGAGCAGTGTTGTGTGCATCTTGCTGCTCTCAGTAATCTCGTGCAGTTTCATAACTCTTGTTTTTATCTCTGCAACATATATTTCCTTAAATCTGTGCTGATCTATGTCTTGTTGGCTGTTGATTCTAGAGGAAAAACCTGCAGTATTCTGTGGAATGAATTTATGTATCGAGACAAATGCAAAACAGAGCTTGATCTGGTTCTGCTTCGGGACCCAGATTTTTCATTGGACGTCAAGTGTTGACCCAAAACAGAGCTAAAATTAGTGTGCAAAATTGAATTTCAATGGTTTCATGCTCTGAGCAGCTAAACTTCATGCATAACCCACGCATCACATAAACTTACTATGGCAATGCCAAAGATAAATATGTTCAACAAGCTTATTTAGATATTCAGGTGAAGTACATTAACTGAATATTTTATGCATAATTTAATCATCCTCACCAAGAAGCTGTACTTGACGAGTTTTGATCAACTGGACCTCAAATTAGATATTTAGCTGAATCTGTGACCTTCGTTGATCTCAGAGTCTTTCCACTGAGTGTAATAGTAATGTGTCCTTAAATGACACCAATAAAATGTATCCTGATTATTATTCAAGTTAATGGGACTAACACAAAGAATCCACAAATATCCAGATAAACAAATTGATTCCTTGTACTCAGATGTCTATGCTGTCTGTTAAAGAAACTCAAAATTGTCAAAATTCCAAGGGAAAGGCCTCAATAAAGAAGCGTTCAGGTTTCACCTTTTTTAACCTTGTTTAGCTTTGCTTATTCTGCTGTTTTTAAGGTACAACAATCAATCAACAATTGGTTATGCAGTGCTGCTGACCTAGTTTTCTGTGTTAACTTGTGACCTGTCTAAATAAACCTATTTAAATTTACTGAGGAACATTTTTTAAAGTTTAAGCCTGCATATCAATGTTAGATAATACCCTATCTGAGACTTGAAAAGACATTATAAAAAAAACATAATTAATAATATTTTAGAAATTTACGTTAGTGTTAGAAGTAATTAACCTCTCACCAAAGAGGCTGCAAGTTTGACCCTTGTCCAGAGACTTTTCCACCCTGTGTGGGTTCCTCTGATACTAGTTTCTAAACACGTTAATAAAGTTTCCATATCAAGTGGATACTATCAATATTTATCAAAATGAAATGATAATTCTATGAATGATATATATATATAGTCCAGGTCAGACTTAATTTCTCTTTCATCATCATTACTGTGCATTTTCCCCTGAGCTCTCTGGGGCTTTCTTCTGTGCTAATTGAAGTCATAAATAGCCAGTCAGGCACATCCTTGGCTGAAAGGTGGCCTCATAAACTGGCCCATGGGACCCGGAGAATGGCCTATCACTTTGTCAAATTCTGGCTACTCCTACATGACAAGGATAGAGACAACCTGCTGTGGCTATGGCAACATTCCAAGGACCAAAAATGTTTTCTGGCTAGGACAAGATTTGCCACTCAACTCACCTGAATTCGCTGAAGAGCAGTTGAGGCATCATGGATGCTGTGAGGGGAGTCAAAGCATTTGGCAGTTGAGATGTTGGAATTGACCATCCACTGCCGGTAATCATGCAGTGAAGATCGGAAACGCTGTTCCAGGAGTTTCTCCTTATTCTGACATTCCCGCGAAGCTCGCAGACTAAGGCTACAGTGAGGAAGATGCATAGAGAGCTATTAGAAATGGAAGGGTGAAGAGGGGGAACGGTCTAAAATGGGTGAGTGAGGGGGGGTTGATAGCGCAAGGTGAGCAGACATCTGTTTCAATGACAGCCTCGCTCAGAGGGAGATTTTGGGAATCAGAAAGTGAAAACGCTGCAGAACCCACACACAGGATACACACTTACATACATGAATGCGGATGCGGTTGAAAAGGACAGCAGAGGGGGAAGATAAGCATGTTTTTTTTCTGCTATTCCCGAAAAGCATGCTAACGAGGCAAAGCCTGCTGGTATGACAGGTGCTCTCAGGCGAAACACTTGAGATGCAGCGCTACGGTAGGTGCTGCAGTATATCACAGCAACGTGAATGTGGTATAAAGCAATGATTCTTGTTTAATCTAACGTACTGCATATATGTTTATCGAGTATATTGGGATTTATTTTAGAATTTAACATCTTTAAGGACAGCTTCACAAATATGCTGTGCATTTATTTATTTTAATCTCTACATGAAATATAATAATTACATTTCACCATTTAATGAAATTATAATTAAGTAAAAAGCTTATGGAATTGTATTCGGATAGCTTTTTACTACAATAGTTTATTAACAACATGCTTTCTTTTAAGTTGTATTATTACATTTTAGGCATTTACTTTTTATCACAAAGCTTATTATAAAAAAGACTGGATTTTAACTACTTTTTAATAAAAAGTGAGGAAACCAGTTAATATACTCAGAAGTGACCACAAAAAAAGAATAATAAATATAAATCAATCAAGATAAATTAGAAATATTATATATTATGCATACATTATGATATTGTCATTTTTAAATTATTATAAAAGTATTACATTATTATATATTCAAAATAAATTATTAACTATATTAAGAATATATAACATAAAAAAATATATGCGATATGTGATGAAGATTTTTAAACTTTTATATTTATATAAATAATTATATTCTTGAGTAAATATATTCAGAATTTACCAGAAAAAGAATAATAAACAAAACAAAATATTATCAAATAGATTTCATAGATAAAAATAAATAAAGAATAAAGACAAGTGAAGATTTTTAAACAAAAAAGCACACAGGGAAATACTTTTAAAAAGCCTGGAGAATCCATCAGAGATGCTCTTTCAAGTTCTAAACACAATCAGACCGCAGCCTTTTAACCTCCTGAAACTGTCACCTTGAGCACATAGGCATGTCTACAGCTCTCACCTGTTGTGGAGCTTGATGAGAGCGCTGACTCTCTCCGAATGTGGAGCCAGATCACTGGAGAACCCACAAAGCTCATTGAGCTGCGCCTTCAGCTTCTCCTCCATAACTTCGGCTCCCCGAAGCCCCTCCAGAACACCCTACCGGACACACAAGTAAACAAGTGGCATGCTTAGTACTAATGCAAAACACCCCAATGCACGACACTGAAACTCCCATTAATCAGCTTCTTCGGCCAGCGACAAAAACACACTTCTCTATTCAACTCCATGACAGGGTTTCTTACAAAAGCATTTCTGTTCTTCAGTGACTTCAGGAAGTCTTCCCACTTCTCCGAACATGCCTGAGATTATACAGAGCCAAAGAGGAGCCTCTCTCTTTTGCTACAACCCTCCCCCTGAGCCTTTCTTTAAAACATGAGGGGAAATGCTTCTTTGACTTCCCATATAGAACACTTCCTCTCTCCTCCTCTTCCTTCGCTCACTCCTCCCTGGCTTCCACTTCTCACATGGCTCTTCTACTCTTTCACACTCTTCGAAGGCTCTCATTCACTCCTCTCCCTTTGACAGGGACTCACCTGTTGCACGCTGCTCACCACCGCGAGCGAAACAGCGCAGAGAGGGAGCAGCGAGAGAGAGAGAGGAGAGAGAGAGAGAAGAGAGAGCGAGAGAGAGAGAGAGGAGAGCAGAGAGAGAGAGAGCGAGAGAGAGAGAGAGAGAGAGAGAGAGAGAGAGAGAGAGCAGGAGAGAGAGAGGGAGAGAGAGAGAGAGAGAGAAGAGTAGAGAGAGAGAGAGACGGATTAAGAGCGTAGGAGAGAGAGCGGAGAGGCGCTAGCGAGCGAGAGATCGATCGGATCGAGGCGCTAGCAGAGGAGAGGCGCTGATCGATAGTAGCGATGTCGCTCTGTACTCTCTCTCGCTACTATCGCTCTAGTCTCTCTCTACCTTCTCCTCTATCTCTCTCATCTCTCTCTCTCTCTCTCTGCAGATGGAAGTCAGCTGTCAGTTGTTGGAGAGCTCAAACGAGCGTGTAAGACAAACAAGTCCAGACACCGGAAACATGGGATGAGGAAAGTAAAGAATGAAAGAAACATTGAGGGAATTGAGAAAATAGAAGGAAGAAAAATCATCAAAGCTTTTAATGAAGAAATCTGTAAAAAAATCTAATCCTGTGATAACAACCTAACAGCAGAGAGATGTCCCATGCTGTATTTGAGAAATAGCCAAACAAACATGAAAAAGAAGAGAAAGTGATTTTTTTCTCACTTTTAAATCACTTTAAATGTCTGATAAGTCTAATTGTGTAAGTTCTCAAGGAGTCTTTGATCAATCCTGTTTTAAAATTCACATGAAATAAGAAAATGTGAAGTTGATAGCTGATAGTTTTGCTGCTGTCTGCCTGGAGGTTTGTTTATCTCCCATTTTTAATAAGGGATAAAAACTAGGCCTCTTTGTATGGTGTTCCTAAACATTTTCTTCAAAATTGCTTTTTGATAATATTTAAGCATGATTTGCTTTATTAGTACATTATAACAAGTAAGACTTTGATGTTTATTATTTTAAATGTATTATTTTTATGTCAAAAGTGGAATAACAAACATTTAACCCAAACATATTCCAGATTAAAATAATTACTTAAATAATTAAATAAATATACCCTAAATAACTTCTATATTTTCTTACAACCAACAAAAATATGTAACCAAGGAAAAAAATGTCTAATAATATCGTAGCAAAAAAATGAAATAGAGCAAAAAGCAATAAAAAGTTCCATTAGAAATTTGATTCTAAACTGGTGAACTTTTGAGCAAACTCCAGACATTTCATATTTCTCATGCACTTGATTTCATTGCATTCGAAGACTTCAGAATAAAGTTTGATATGGTACTCAGGTTTTTTTTACATTCTGTAGGTAGCTGCACGTGATTGCGTTGAATTGAGACTATACACTTATAGTAGTTGCGTTTATAAACAACATGTATCGTCGGGAGAGCTTAAATAACATGTACAATACTGAAATAAAGCCATGTCTTCGCTCTTTGGGGCGACTCTATTACCTTGGCGATCGTCCATCCCTCAACGGCCGCCGCTCCGCTGTTCCTCCGCTCGGCGCTGCTCAGTCCCTCACTCCACTCCTTCAGCTGACCCTCCAGCTTCTCCATTTCTCCCTCCAACTGCGTCGACAGTCGCGTTTGCTCCAGCTCGGCCCCTGTCGCTACGGCCACGGCTGTCTCGAGGGCGTCGCGAGCCCGCAGCGAGGCTCCCTCCCACTGGTGCAGCGCTCGAGCCAGCGCCGCCACCTCTCCATCCATCAGCTCGCAGCCCGCCGCTGCTGTGTGCCTCCCGGCTCTCTCCGCACTCAGTCGCACGCGCCGCAGCCGCTCGCGTCCCTCGCACGCGCCGCGCTCCAGCAGCTCCTGAAGGAGGGAGGGGGGGAGAGGAGAGAGGGAGGGTAAAGTTGCTACGGAAACTGCGGCATATCGGTGGCTGCTTGTTATCCAACTCCTATCTCACGCTGTTGAGATCGGTCTGCCCGAGTCCTGACTGTTCAGCGCGCCAAAAACTCTCCACACACATCAACAGAACAGCTTCAGAGGAGGAACGTGTCTGTTTGACACCTCCCTCCTTTCTATTTCTTCAACTTACCATCTTCTTTACTTTGCTTTGCTAGGAAAATGTTTCAAGGGGAATATACATATTTCATTTATTTCTTTCAAAACGAATAACAGTTCAGCAACACAAGTCTGCATTCATTCATTCATTCGATCATTCGATCTTCGTTCATTCGTTCATTGACACATGTGCGCCCTCATTAATTACTTTGGTAATACATGCATGCACTGATTCATTCAATTCGTGACGCAGCCATTCGTTCGTTCATTCATTCATTCATTCATTCATTCATTCATTCATTCATTTGTTCATTTAGGCATTTGTGCCTTCATTAATTAGTTCAGTAATACATGCATGCACTGATTTATTCTTTTGTTAATAAAACATGAACTAATCCATTCATTCATGCATTTACTCATGCATTTAAATGCACCCATTTACTCATTCATTCATTCATTCATTCATTCATTCATTCATTCATTTACTCATTTGTTCATTCATTGGTGCCTGCGTGCACCCATTCAATTATTACTAATTGCATTTATTGCATGCATGCATCTTCAAGCTGCAAATAATTAACTTAATTGAATATGATTTATTTAGAGTGCTGTCTTTGTCCTAAAGTACTTTATCCTTAAATTGATCCAGAAAAACATGCAAACAGCTAAAAAAATTCCCACCAACTCCCCCCACCCAACCATTCTCTTTAAAAAAAACCTCTTGATGGCTCCACTACAATTGCCTCATTTTTGTTCTCTTGCAGTCTCATGCAGACATTCTCTCATCATACACAAAGATAAGCTCAGGAACATTGCAGGGCCTATTATACTCAAGAGAATTATGTTGCTGGAGTCCTGTGAAAATGTGCATGGTTTTCTCCCACAACAATCCTTTCATCCTTTTAACACCACACACATACACACAATTCATAACCATTAGAATATCTTATTCATCTCTTAAGTTTCTCTTAACAATTTTATGTGAACTTGTACTTTGGTACAAAATCAAGGCAAATGACTAGTTTTAAAGACAAAGGACCTTGCAGTTGATGTCTTTGTATTATACATGTGTAAAGCCCATTTTCACTTATGACCATATCAATTTTACTAACAAAAAGTATTTACATATACCTATTATTGTATTGAGTGGCAGATTTTGTGATGCAATATGTCTCATGGGGCTAATCAGATACATATCTCCCTATCTACTGTATTCATCCACCCACACGCTCTAATTTTGTGGAAATGAAAAGCAATTATAGATCCCTATCATTAGTGTCATAATCCCCAAAGTCTCTTATTGTCTGGGCTGCTTTAAATAAATAATATTTTTTTCTAACATCAATAATAGAAGTGGCTTGTTAAAGCTAAAAACAATGTCCCAGTTGAAAACAACAAAAACAAAAAAAACATGTAAGAGCAAGGTTGATGAACAAGAAACATGAACATGAAATGGAAATGTATCGGTTAGCATTTAACACATTAAATGAATAATCAAAAACAAAGTTTGGTATCTGTAATCGATAATGTCAATTTAGTTTCAAATGTTAAGCCTATCTAGTTAAATTGAGCTGTACATAAAACTGTTTTAATCATAGTCAATGTTCTTACCCTGATCTCAGTCAAATTCCGACTTAAAGTAGTCAAGCCACCAGAAGAGTCAGAGCATTGATGAAGCTCCTCCCCTACCACCATCAGCCAATCAGTGAGCTCCCGCATTGTTTCCATGTACTTCTTATGATCGAGCACAACATCTTCTGACAGCCTGACTCTCTCCTGCATGAGATCAAAATTTCTTAACTCAATCAAACATTAAACCATGCATTCTCATTCGCTAGTATCCTTTAATTGTCCACTATAACAACACAACACTTCACCTCTGCAGCTGCTTTGACATCTTCAAACTGTGCTCTGAAGAGAAGCATTTCTTCTTCTTTGAACACAGGGTCAGTGGTGCGTTTGTGAAGTTCAGCCGCACTCTCTTCAAGATAGCACAGTGCTCCCTGGTGGTCTTCCACATCTGACGACAGCAAGCGTAGTCTCTCCAGCTGCTTTCGTTTCTCTCGCAGTCCAAGTTGAGGCTCAAGAGGACCTTTGACCTCCTGACTGACTCCCTCCAGCCACCTCTGCAGCTGTGCTCCAGACTCCACAAACAAATCCCACTGACTCACGGTCCATTCCAGACGGCTAGATGGACAAAAAAGATTCAGTTGGAATACCATTTTGCAGGTATGGAACTGTAGACAATAGAATCAGAGACGAATTAAAAGATTCATAATGATGGAAAATCAGTTCATTATTCTCTGAATAATAATCAACTAAGTAGTGCTGGATGATTTCTTGGTTACCATAGTGATACGTTAAAATGAATAAAAAACGATTGCTTAGCACATCATTTCACAGTGCCCCCAATTTTAATCTGTCTTGACCCAAAATAACCATACATAATTACATGACAATTACCTTACATTACTAACGCCACTCCGCTGGATCCTTTTTACTCAAATGCTGGAAATGACACCCCCCCCCCCCCCATTATTTTTCACCCATTACCAGAAGATGTTCAGGCTTACCTGTGGCAACTCATAGCTCTAAGAAGCAGTGCAGCCCAAGCATCTTCAACCTCCTGAAGTTTAGAGCAAACCAGTCCTTGTTGAGCTTCTCCTTTGCTCTTGATAACCAATTCTGCCTTTCCGGCTGCCATGTTCAGTTTTACCTCACCCTCTCCCTTCATAAGCAGGATATCCTGGATGAGAGGAAACAAACACAAGTTACAGCTACTGCAGAGGTACATGGCAGAACATGACCAAAACATAGTCCTCTGTAAATAAATACATAGCATTTTTTAACACTTTAGACAAAATATCAGGGGCCTTTTAAAGCAAAACTTGTCATTTTACCATAAATGTGCCTATAATAATATGGATAACATCGCTAACCTACTACACTCCATCATTAATCAATTCAGGCAATCATCTGAATATTAAAAACTCCAGATGCATGCAATTTTCTACTCCCACCTATCACAATCAAAGTGCTGTCTTACCATCCTTCAAATTGTATTAAACTTTAAAAATGATTTCTACTCAACAGTTAGTCAGACTAATCTTGAAGTTGGATTATTCCTTGGGAAAAATCCTACACTACTGTTCCAATTCTCTTGCTCTCATTTCTCTCTTATTTCTTCTTGAGGAGTCTACTATCAGCTACAAAATCTGGTATCATCACTCAGCCAATCAAATTATTCTATTGTATCCATTTTGTCAGTGAGCAAACTCATAGTTTTTTTTCCAGAGTTGTCCAGCTTGTCCACTATCACATGTATTCAAAGTAGGTTTTCAAAAGCATAACCAAATTGGAAAAATTGGTATGATTTTTATTTAATGATTTAGTTTGATCTCAATGGAACATTGGGTCTTTTAAATGTAAAATTGTACTGTACTGTAACATCTACATATATTGTGTACATTTATAATTGGGTTATGTTGTGTTGTGTGAGTATATACAGTAAACACACATTATAGGATATATATTCATTCAACATCCCTTTGGAGTCTCTAAAAAAATCTACTTTTTCAGAAAGCTAATGGTCGCTTTCACATTGTAAATACTTTACTATTTGAGCATGATCCTTTATCTTAATAGTTAATGAACCTTTGCAAAGTCTTACTCTTTCCCCATGTTTTTAAAAGATGATTGTTGTGTGGTCTCCAAAAAAGCATATAAAAAGCGTACTGTAAGATTATTTTTCAGAAAAGATTTCAGATGACTGCAGCGCCAGATCCTTCCCTCCATTCTTTCAGGGATGAGCATCATTAGCTCTGCACTCAACTGATACAGTCTTATCTCACTGCTAGATATTGGGTGGAGAGGAGAGGTGCCTGCACAACTTCGCCATTCATTTAGGATCCTCAACAATTACCCCTTCTCCTTCAATCAGTAATCTCTGTGTAATTTTGTATGGCTGTCCTTCAAAGACCATATCAACAAAACAACGCGAGCTTGAAGATTTGCACTGCACAACATCAGAAAGATCAGGCCCTTTTTAACTGAGCATGCAACTCAACTCCTGGTTCGGGAGACAGAAAATCTCCCTACAGAACTTTCTTTCTGACTGTTCCTGGCTGGTGGAACAATGCTCATTACATGTGTTGGGTAGCAGCTAGCCGCTCTGACATGCTCACTTTCAGCCAGAGTCTTACCACTCAGTTTCTAGGGGGAAGGTGTAGGTGAAGGGCTAAGAGAGAGAAATGTATTCATGTCTACATTTAACAAATTAAAACTAAATATAAACCATATGGGATGGTTATCGAAAGTTGCTTTAGTCATACCTGTGCTTGCTCAAGTTTGTCTTCTAGCATCTTTTTATCTCCTTCTGTGTTTTCCAAAGTCTCTAACTTTCCTTCAACATGCTTTAGCCAGGTTTCCACAGACTTTACAGCATCATTGAAGGCCTGGAAGTCCTGAAGGCTGCGGAGTCGACTCTTGGTCTCCTGTAGCAGAGCCTCATGCCTCGCGAGCAAGCCTGAAGCCACACTACTCTCTGATCTTGATCCTCTTTCTCTTATAGAAAGATATGACTGAGACAGATGCTCCAGTGAAGCCCTGCAACAGATAAATCCATTCTTTACATTTAACGTTGACTGATATTATAATTCAAAATCAGTCTACATATTGAAATATGAATAATTTTTATAGTTTAATTAAAGGACAGGGTTAAAAAAAAGCCCAAAAGCCTCATCACTATTCCTCACAGAGCCATGTCTATTCTTACTGAAATCACATTAAGATTTTATAACTAGGTTGTATGTTAGACTAAGCTTGCCAACAAGGTTTGACCAAAGGGTAAATTTTTAGTCTCTCCATAAATAAAGTTACCTTTAATTATCTTGAATCTTGTATGTGTGAAAAAAATCTTAACATGGCATTCCAGCGCAACGATATAGAGACTGTCCATATGTACCTCCTCATCAGCAGATCTCTGTGGATTTCCTCCAGTCTTTTCAGCCCCTCTGAGCAGTCAGGAACTGCTGGCTGAGTCTCATCCCACAGTGAAGCATCTGTCTTGAGTCTCTGCTCCAGCTGCTGCAGCCAGTCACTCAATTCCGTCACACGACTTTCAAGCCTTAACAGGATCAAAGCCACTGGATTAACCTTAAAATACCTTAAAGTGTTATTCACTGCTGCTCTTATTTTTATAAACCCTCTTCATAATAAAACAGTGTACAGCAAACAGTTGGCTTTTCTGAGATCAAAGTGAATTTTGAATTGGGTTGTTTTGTTTTAGAATCCTTTTCAGATGCCAGAACAAAGTAGTCAAGGATTCAGATCTCACTACCATCACAAAATCCCTCCAGAATATACACAAATATGAATACACATATACAGCTATTTTGTGATAGATTGGATGAACATTAAAATGTCCATAAAATTGGTTACAGCATCTGGTTACAGCACAGTCTGCAGGATTTAGGTTTGTGTTGTGAACATTCAGCATTTCTTCTTACAACCTGTTTTTCAAGCACGTTTCGAACAAAGCCCTGCAGAGTTCATTTACAACCATGCTCCGCCAAATAGACGTGTAGTTCTCAAAACAGCCAGAGGGACTTCATTATTTAGATTTAATGTTGAAATGGCCCTTGAGCACCTGAGATTGACAACACTACTTAAGAGACTCTACAATCTGTAATTCTTTCAGGCACTAAGATACATTTTTTTCAATAACTCCATCAACACATTCTTAAAATGAAATAAATATGATGTATACTGAGATTTTAAAGTACTGAGTGATTGTTTCTTCTCCGGGCGTTTATTCTCATCAAACCTAAAAGTTATTTTACATGGAAAAGTGTCATATTATTATTACAAGTCCTCAAATTCCCTTTTCATCTGGACGGCTAAACCTTTCTTAATGCCTTTTAATTTTCAAAAGCCGGATTTCAAACTGAATCAGTTCATTTGGGAACAGTGGGAAATAGAGACACAGTATATGGTTTTCAGTTTTTCACTTAATCAAGATGTATTCACTAAAAACAATTAATGATGCTTCAAATATAAAGAAAATAAAATAAAAAGTAAGAATAATGCTTTACTCAAAAAGCATTCCAGGATCGGTACACACAAAAATTATTCAGATTAGAATTTCACAATCAAGATAAATAACAAAGCCATAAAAACAACCAATAAAGACTAGTATAGGGTTTTCACTCAAACAGCAACTTTAAAGCTTTAATGGAATTTCAGAAAACACAGTTTTTTTTTATAAACTGATTTATGAAATATGTGCGGGTAACCACAAAGTAAAAGAATTGCTAACTACTTTTTTTAAAAGGTACACACTTTCACTAGTAGAGACTGTAGTGCCAAACAAAACAAGAGTCACAGTTAACAGGCCCAAATGAGGAAAACCAATAATATTTCACTTCAATCAACCGATGACTCACAATATTGATGATACTCAATAACTGTAAATCATGACTCATGGCTGTTAATGCAACCTGTTACAAGCCCACAGAAACTGCTGGAACTACAAGGAAAAAAATATAAAAGCACATTATATCTTTAGATTGCCATTAAACAGCTTTACTTACGCATTCAATATGCTGCCACTTTCTTTCAGAGATTGCAAGCACTGTCTGCACTCCAAAATAAATCTCTCCAAAGCGTTGTGACAAGAGTTCATTTGCTCCTGAACCTCCCCAGGCCCAGCTGCACCGAGATAGAGCAGGAGTTTCTCTCCATCCTCACAGACATGGGCTAGGTGCTCTTCGCCCTGAGTGGCTTCCTCTAGCACAGTCTAAAGTTATCAGATAAAGATTCACATTACCATCACAGGGACCTTAGAAGAAATTAAATACATTTTAATTCTACATTTTTTAATGTTTATAATAAAAGTCTGAAATGAGGCTGCTGATCATAATTGTCTAATTGTTTTGCAGTAGGGCAGTGTTTTGTTACCTTTAGTTTGTCTTGCTTGGCTGAAATAGCAACAGCATCTCCTGTTTGTTCAAAACAATCCTCAACTTTTGCCCTCAACTCAGAAAGCCAACAGTGAAACACATGTGCTTTCTCTGGGGGAAGGAAAAGAAAGAGAGAGAGAGATGAAAATGATGGTCCATAAGAAGAGATATATGTGCTGCTTCATGAGCCCAGATGGACTGTGTAGGTGTGCATGGATGTAGCTCTCTGTTGTCCTAGTAACCAGCCTTAACCAATTCCGGCGGGAGCTGCTATTGGGAGAACGGCTTTTGAGGCACAGGTGTGTGCCACTCATGAGTCACTCATGTTTTAGGGACTGAAGCGAGGAATCATCTCAAATAAAACATAAATAAATAAAACATCCACTGCTAAATATTCATGGGTTGTTTTAAGAGGAAGGGAATTTTATATCCCATCTATAGTCTTTGTTTATTCATAACTCTCACAAACACCATTTTGGAAGAGACAGTTTATGTGCATGAATAATTCCTTACTAATGTCTAAAAACTAAAGCAATATTTTATTGTATGGGTCTGATTACTTATCATTTCAGTAATCATCGACTAATAACTACATTTGTAAATTATTAATAAACCATTAAATGCTTTCTAAAAGCTATTTACTGAGTACTATTGAAATTCATTTAGCCAATTATAAACAGTTTAGTATACATTTATAAATTCTCTTAATGACTGTATTATTCCGTATGTACTTACGTTTAAATTAGATATCTGCTGTTTTAGAAAATTTCAAAAATGTTTTCTTTTAGAATAAAGAATTTGATATAATACTTTACATTAAATGTAATTGTTAGCCTTTATTAAACTAAAATAATAATTCAGTTATAAACCATTGTTAAGACTTGAGAACGAATCTTGTAGTTTTTAAAAAATTAACTCTTTCTAAAACAAAAAAATTTTCTTAGTTTTATTTCATTCTTTTAAACTACTTTAAACTTTAACATAAGATACTAAGGACATTTAACATAAGATCAACTAAAGGTGATAAAGTGGACATACAAGCTATAATTCAGTTTTATATGCTAATATAAAAGATGTTAGGCTAAAACAAGTATAAAGGGCAAATGAGATACAAATAAAATATAACTAGTTAATTATGGAATAATAACATAATAAAAATTGTATGTATTTAAATTCTCATTAATCTATGTAAACTTCTGTGTTTTGTATGTGTTACATGTTTAGTGTCTAATTGAGTGGCATAAACTGCATTAGATGAAAAATCTAAATTGCTTAAAAATGTATCTTGTCTGATGTAACAGAAAATCCTGCAGATCCTCCAGAGTGAATTATATCACATTAAATATTAAATGTGATACAATGCATTTTTATTTGCTAGTCATTAACGTATAATTGTTTAAATTCAGTCACCATTGAAGCGCTCCAGAAGAGCATCCTGAAGTGAGCCCAGCTGCTGGCTCCGTAGTTTTGTCATCTCCTCGTTCTTCTTGACCAGACGGGACACAGCTTCGCCAAAGAGCGTCGACTGCTTAGTGGGATATGTTCTACACAGAGCCCTTAGAGACTCGGCTGCAACATCCAGACTGACCTCCAGCTCCCTCTGCAATCTCTCCACCTCCTGGAAGCATGAGAATCAGTGCAACCAGATGTATGTTTAATTATAAATACTAAATCTTGTGTGATTCATACATCGAAGTCTATCTTTCACCCTCATTGGGATATTTTTGAGCTTCTGTACACCTGTAGTTTCTCTAGCTGTTTTTACACCTTTTTAGCTCATGGAGTAAATTTTATGTTTTATAGACTTTACAGATAATATTTGACTTGCTTTTGAATGTCTTTCTATCAGAAATGTCCTTCAAACTTTGAAACCTACTCAGCTGATCCACTAACCTTGATCTTAACAAAATTCTCCGGGTCAGACGTTTTTGAACACTCTGATAGTAAGTCCTCTGAGGTCTTTAGTTTCTCTGAAATCTGTGAAATAAGGTCTTGAAGCTGCTGCTTCTGGGAGTTGAAGTCTTTATACATCCCTGTAGTCTCATCATACACTTCTGCAGCATGTGAAATCTGCTTTCTCAGATCTGCAGCCATCACCTCAAAAGAGAAACAACACATGCTAGTTGTGTATTCCCTTTACATCCAAGCGCTTCACATTAAAAGAACAAACAGTCATCAATTACCTGCAGTTCATTTTGTGTGTGTTGGCTCTTCAGAAGTTCCTGCAGCTCTAGCATTCTCTCCTGCATGATCTTCAGCTCATCCTCTTTATTATTCAGCTCTAGCTATATAAACAAAGAAAGTCTTTGAATTAGATTTTTAAAATTCTTTATGACATCCTGCATGAGCCCAGAAGCTCAAAACCAGAACAGTCTTGGTTTTGAGCTTCTAACCTTGAACTCTGACAGTCGCTGCTCCATATCAAGAGACGAGAGCAGACTGGAAGCTCCCTCGCTGAGTTCACTGACACATACGGCACTCCAGCACTCCACGTCACCCGCCATTTTAATAATGTCATTCCACAGCTCAAGAGAGCGGGTGTGTACGCGGCTGTCTGCATCCATCCTCTCAGAGATCTGTCAAAAAAAATTCAAACTGGCTGTAAGTGCATTGGATACTATAAATTGTTACTTAAAGTAATCAGTTTTTCAAAAAGTAGATTAGGATATATGCTCACTCATTTACTGTTTAATTATGTGTCACTGATAACCCAAACTAGAGATAATTCAAATCTAACCATAAACATACCCAGCAGCAATGAATTTTGAGCAGGGCCAGACCAAAATTGTGTTTATTGTGTGATTTTTTAAGTCTGCGGGATTTGTGAAAGGGTGTTACATTTATAATAATTCAAGGTCTCATAGTAGAGCTGAAAATTTTAACCCATAAGATACCACACCTCTTTTTTCTTAAAGGAAAAATATTAGTGCTATAAATAAAACCAATTAAGAGCTAACTTTCCAGAACACTTAAATGACTGGCAAGCATGTGTCACCATGTTTTTTTTATGTGTTAAAGCTCATCAACGCTGCATTCTTCTGATTTCAGCCCATAGACAGTTATATTAGTACTCATCCCTAGGCACCACAATCTGTAGAACTATGCACTTTTCCGCATGAATCTGGGGCCATAAAGTCTATTTGGGTATATTTAAGCAATACATTAATGTTTACCCCAAATATTTTAGGGATTATTTTCTATGACAAGGTGAAGTAGTTTAAGTTTAATTTGTTCCTTACTACTAGGTTAAAGAAGATGCAAGAAGAAACAGTTCTTAATTATATATATATATATATATATATATATATATATATATATATTATATTCTTTTTTTTTTCTTTATCGATTGCTCATAGAGTCTAGATTATAAGATGCAGTTACAAAAAAATAAATCCTTTCCTCACTTATTTCTTTTTTATCTCAGTTTTTCCTCATACTCTCAAACATTAAGCTACAGTAACATAAATTGAACATTCATCCAAAAATTGCATTTTGGTGAATAATCCAGGCCCATGTGTATATGTTAGATTTGTCAACACTGTCATCATTAGAATTCAAAATAATTACAATAACCAAAACAATAACCAAAAGACAACAAAGGGTTAAAGTTGCAACATTTCAAATGAATAAAAACACATCTGCAGCAACAAGCTAGCTGATAAGCAGAAACAATAACAAAACCTAAAAAGATTACTTCACCTAATTTTCTGTAACAGCACTATGATTGACATTCCACAGACAAAATGGTTCATATTGCACAGCAACTTGTTGCACAGTAATTTGTAGGATTAATCATTTTTAATGACCTATTCAAGTGTTCAAATGCTCGACAATGGGAAATGCCTGCTCTGATTGCTTACATTCCTACCACAATTATCTCATGAAGCACTGGGGATTAAATCCAACATGCCAAATAACTGAAGCCAATAATGTCTAATGAAAACCGTTGGCTGCACTCACATCCAGCCACTGATCGACGATGGAATCCATCTCTGCTGTAACATTTCCTCTCTGAGCGCCGTCTTCTGGAAGCTTCTTCAGTGCAGCGGTGAGACACTTGCCCGAAACAATGAGTTGATTCAGGTCTTCCTTGGTGGCTGCCAACTCTGGCCTCACTGCTTCCAGCTGAGCAGTCAGAGATAACATTATTACAAGAGTGCTTGCCTACTTGTACAGTCAGATAATCTGCAGTTTATCACAGCACGAACCCGTGACAGAGCTCTGCGGACGTCCTCAGGGTTGTGAGGATCTGACTGGGCCAGAGTGATGGCATGAGCTCTGTCAACGACCAAACTGATCCTTGTTTTCAGGGTCTGGTAGTCCCTACAGAGCTCTAGAAGGTTTGCACAAAGCTCATGGCTGTCAGTGGGGAAACAAAAACACAAACTGTGAGGGAAACATTAGCATCAACAGATCTAAACAAACACATACACTGCAGTCTTGGCAATTACTCAAAACCCTCACTTTGTTTTCTTTTTTCAGAGAGATAACCTGGTTAGTCTCACCCACACATGCATCAAAACACTCGCACAATACACTGCGTTTAGCAAGAGTCAAAGCTTGTCAGAACGTTCATCCATCAACTCACTAGCCTAGTCCAGGACTTCTTCCCATAAGTCGTCCATTTCAGGTTTAATCTAATGAACAATCTATATGGCGAGCATACCCAGTCTCAGCAAGACTTAGCTCTACAGTAAAAAACTGGGAAGCATAGCGATGCTTAAAAACATACTCCTCAGCAATGATCCTCTGCATCTTCTCCCAAGAGGCCTGCACCAACTCTATGTCCTGCTGGGCTTCAACTGCACGCTCTGGGTCTCCGAGGGCCAGCTGTGCTCCTCTTTCTTTCAGCCACAGCTGGCTGTGCTGTAGAGCCTCTAGCTCTTCCTGCAACTGCTTCAGCAACCACAACCTGAAATAGACACAAAAACTCATGTTTTTACTGAAATAGCTTCAACAGCCATAATGTTCCAGAATCATCTCCATGTGAAAATGTCTTGATTTTTTACAAAACACATTGTTCCAAACTCAGTCATTCTGTATGTTCTCGCCAGACTTCTGAAATGCATGAAAACACAGGAATATAGGATGTCTTCAGGTTAAACCTGGTTAAATTACTGGCATTGGCAATTAATAATTTGGCAATAAACATACTGAGAATATTTTATTATGAAATCAAAATTCATAAAATTGGTTCGAAGCATGTTTACATTTACATTTTGGGTTATTCTATAAATTCATTGTCGCCAACAATTGATATTTGTCCCTTAACATCGTTTTTTTAGTTTCTTTTTAATACCCATCCCAGAGTTGTTTTTATTTTGCGAAATTCACATGATTGAGTCTAGAATGTTGCATGGAACTTTGAAATTTTTCCAGATGGCAGAGTCGACAAATCCAAAGTCATTTGTGACCACTGCATCACTGAAATGTCACCGGAGTCTGAAATACTACCCAAATGAAGTACATTTAATTGGCGCTATGTTACATAGATGTGACATGAGGTAAAACAATAAATAAACAAGGATTCTTTAGCTATCAGTGCTATTCTTCAGCTAAAAAGAAGAAATATCTCAGCCTACTGAGGTCCTAACTTTATATCAAACTGGATAAAATGAATGTCGAGACAATATTTTTCAGTTATGTATTTTATTTGATTCAATTAATTGTTTCAGACCTTTATTTTACTACTGATCTTCTTTTTTTTGTTAAATGCACTTTACTGTTCCTATATACTTTCCTTTTAATTAAATTCCTTCTATGATTTGACAAACTTGTTTTTTGTGTGTTGAACAATTATTTGAACTGTAAGAAGTATAAACATGGACTTTACAGACTAGTTCTCTGCTGTTGTATATATAAATGCAACTTGTTTAAATACTGTATGTTAAACACAATTACGTTTCATTTTTATTTTTGTACAGCTTTAATAAAAAAGCACAATATTTGTTCACAAAAATACACAAATCTGAGTGATTTTATGCAAATGTTCACATGTCATTTGAATGTGTACTAAATAATGTATTGATTCAGTTCATTTCAATAAATCGTATGATTCCATGACACACACTGCCCCATAAATCCAGTTGTATTTTTTATCTCATATATTGCTTGCCTAGTGCTTTAAATTCAATGGATTTTGAATTTCCATAACTGGGGAAAATTGTATCTAACTCAATCATTTCTACCATCATGAATTGATTTTTTTTACATTAGTAGTCATTTTAAACTTAAAGCAGACTTTAAACTGATATAAATACAAAAAACAGTCACATAACAGCCATAAATAAATTGTTATGAGAAGAGAGATCATGTATGAGAACCTATACCTCTGCTGAAAGACCTGGGTGTTGGTTTCTGTAGGCCACAGGACCGTGGCTCTGTCCTCCAGCTTTCCCAGATTCTGAAGCAAAAGCTCCTTCCTTCCAATAAAGGAGCTCCACATGGCTGCTAGCGCTTCCCCCTCACTCTGTTTTGTCCCAACGCTCCTGTGAAACCCCTGCAAGTTCATCGCCACTTCCTCCACCAGCCCTCTGCAGGATATAATCTCTTCTTCTGTCCCATGCAAATGAAAGTGGGCCTTGTTAAGCATAATATCCAGGCTGATGGCCTGAACCTCCAGTGAGGCTAGCTCCTTAGCCATTTCCCCCAGATCCTGATTAAACTCTTTAACTTTTGAGTGATCACAGCTTGCTCTTTCTTCAACCTCCTTCTTTAATAGATGTAGAGTACCTAAAGCTTTACTGTAAGCTTCATTAAAGTTTTTCAGTTTGAGCATGGCTTCAATTCGATGCTCTACTAATCTCTGTGCTTCAGCGAATAGTTGAATACAGTCGTCCTTCCTGTTTTGGAGATCCTGCAGGTCATTTGGGGCTAAAGATGGGCTGAGGATGTCCAGATGTGGTTGAATACCCTCCAGCGTTTTTTCTTGGTTCTGAAGGGATTGCATGTCCTCCTGGAGAAACCAGTATTTTTTACATATTGGTACCTCAATTTTGCGCTTACAGAAAGGATGACATCTTTAGAAAATACATGCACACGTACCTTAGTTTTGGAGTCAGCAGAGTGTAGATCAGAGATGCTGACTTTGCATGTGCTTTGAATGTGCCTGAGGAAGTTTTCACTCCACTGAGTCAAAGCGAGCACCAGCTGACTGAATTCTTCCAGCTGAGAAAGATGGAACTGAAACTCCTGAATCCTGGAAGCACATTAATTCAATTAACATATTCACTAAACACTCTTGGGACATTAGTACCAAAAAAATGCAATTGTCGATTTTACATGTGCAATTGTACGCTTTTTTCTTAATGCAAACATGATTTATAATAAACTGTGAAAATAACCTTCAATATAATTTTGATTGCCCAATTGGTGAAACTGCTTTTCCCTGGCAATCCTTTTCAAAATAGTGCAACTGAATTCTACTAAGAAGGAAATGTTTCATATGTGATGATGAAAAAAGATTTGTTTCAACAGCAGTCTGTTTAAATGACTCTGATCTGACTCCCTTTGAATGCAATAGTTAGATACTGAACAGTAACGTAAATCTGTTTTTTTTTGCCCATACACAATCTGTTTTAGGCAATGCGATCTCAGTCTGAATAGCCAGGTCGCTTTTATCCAACATTCACATCATTGTATAGGGATAGACATCACATTTCTTGGTGAGGACAGGATTTTTTATAACAACCATGGCTGACAGAAGAGCTTAAAGCACTCAGTGGAGAGAAAATTAAGAAATAGAACTAATAAATATTTCTTCTTTGTTGTCTTCTTGATATGATTTGGTTGAAATGATGGCAGCCCCAATTGGAACTGAACTGAAATAAAGTGACACAATCGCTTCAAATCGCTTTCTTGTCCATGTTTACTTTCAATTTGATTAAAGCCATTTCCTGCGCATGCATGCCTCACAGTGATCTGGATTGCATTTATACACAGCACGGATACATGTCGCATATTGTTGCATACGTGAACCAGTACACAAAAACAATCTGATTTCGATAAAAAAATTGCAATTGACCACTAAGACCTGCAGTCTGAATATAGGCTTAGAGCCATACAACCAACATGAAAGGAAAACTCATAATATAGCAATTTGGACCCTATTATTCCTTACCTGAGTGGAATTGAGGTACTGAGAGAACACCATCTCTCCTCCAGGCTACAGTGAAGATCTTTAACCTCTGTGTTCCTTTCTTCTGTGCCTGAAGCATACAGAGACTCTGCCCGGGTCTCCAAACTTTCCAATAAGGACTCCTGCGATGGAATTTCAGACTGCATCTCCTAGTTCACCCGAAAAAAAAATGTTGCCATTAAAACCACAGACCTGTATTAACACTATTAGTTTTGAAATCAACTTGTATTTGAAATTATGCAGATTTTTTTTACAGCATGTGATTCATTCATTCTTCAGCACACTAATAATCTAATGTTGTTGAACACCCTAGACAGAATGCATGCCACTGATACTCACCTGCAGCATCTGGAGCTGGCTGCATAGCTTCACGAGGTCTGTAGTCAGGTAGGGAGAGTCAGAGTTGGATAGATGTTCACATCTGTTCAACCAGGACTGTAGGAGAGATAGATCTCTCTCATAACTGAAAAGCACGAATATAATTTAAATACTTAATTGGGTACCATATAAACTCTGGCTGCTTTTAACTCAAGGTCACAGGTGCCTTTTCATAAAAAAATTCAGTGGAAAAATAACATTTACAACATTTAGACTGTCTGCCAAATGTGTACAATCAAACAAAGAGCAAGAATTTCATTCGCTTACCGCTGCCAAAGTGTCAACAAGTTCTCCAGTTTTGACTGTTTTTCCGTGGCTCTTTGGATTTGTAATTTGTGAGCTTGCTGAAGCTCAGTCACAGCTTTCTCCAGGCATCCATCATTAGGTAGTCTTCTCCAGCCAAGACTTAGAGACACAATCCTGGGTTTCAAGTGCTGGAGACGCTGCATTGCATCCTGGTAAAAAAGAAGAATCTCAGAATCTAGAAGCCACAAATATTCTACTTTATCAGGGTTGACAGGTTTCATGAGGTCAAATTGAAGACTTTTTAAGATCTTTTTAAGACCCTAAAGACCTATACATTTTATAATAAATACATTTGATCTAGAACAATGGAATAAAAACTTTCTAAGCCCTAAAATTAAGGGCTTTTAAATTGTAGATTTTTTAGACCCTGTGTAAATTCGTCATAAATACTTTCTTCCAGTAATAAAATTTTAAAAGCAACACAGAGTAAAGATATTCTGAACCAAAGGCTAGATAGGTTGAATGAGTCTGAGTAGAATGAGGTTTTCTATTCTGTTCTTTAGGAACCTAGACAGCAAACCACCACTTTTCTAGCATTAGTTTTTAAAGTGCAGAAAACGAGCAACTGTAAAATGATTTGTCATTAATTTAGCTTGTAAACGTAATGTTTAAAGCAAATTGTCTTTAGAAAATAAAAATAAAACTAGATATTAACAAGTGTCATTCTATCAAGAACACTAATATATGTTTTTTTCCCCACATCATCATACAATGAAAAGGCTCATGAAGATTTCCCAATTTGAGTTTGATCAGCCTTATATAATATTTGCAATGCAATGATTCTAGAATAATGTTAAACTAACCATGTGTTCATGCAGAATAGTATAAGTTCTAGCAGCTGATGTACACGAAGTAACTGATGTGTTCAGCTTTTTCTGTAGTTCTTTAAGAAGATTTTCCACCTGTTAAAAAACACGCATCAAATGGTTTGTATTATATTTATCATGCTAGAAGGCATCAGAAAGAGGTTTGTGTAATGTATGTGGTGTTACCTCATTGCGATTCTGTGTAAATTGTTTAGAATGCCTCAAGCTTGTTTGAAGCTCTGTCTCTTGATGCTCCACGCTGTTCTTAACCTCCTCATGTTGTCTTCCAATCTGCATCAGACGTGTCTTAATTCTCCCTGCTTCCTGCGGTGTGAGGAAATTGATCAAAGTCTGCAATTCTGTCTCCAGTCGGCTAAAAACATCAATCTTCTCCTGTAAGCCTTCTTTGTAAACCTTAGAAAAAAGCAAAAACAAAAGTCAAGCCTATAATGTCTTCTGGGCTTTCAGGCAAAAATCTAAAAGGATTGTAACATCTCTCTTTACCTGCAGAGTTTGAATCTTCTCGTCTAAGCTGACAGAGGTTTTGCTGAAGGCTTCAAGCTCATTCTTACAAACATAGACCCAGGAGGAGAGTGACTCGGACTCACGGCTGAAATATTCCCAAGATTTGAGAATCTTCTCGAATTCTGACACCCTAGTGAGGAAAGAGGGGAAAGAAACCTCTAGTTTGCTGTGCTTGAGATTTCAAATAATTTAAGGATAAATTATTGTTTAAAAAAAGATATAGGTTGCAGTGATAAAAGACCCAATATTAGACTATTAATTTTAAAGCAATCATAAAGTGTTGGAGTACCAAATATAACAATCTTTGACGGAAGTCAGATGTGCAAACGATTATAAATTCACAAAAGATTTTGTGACAGAAAACACACTGTTGTTCATTTAAACCAGACATACATTGTTCTGAGGTTGTCCCGTGTGGCTTGTAGTCTCTCTTTTGTAGATTGGGCTTGATCCTGTAGCAAAGAGAGATTCTGAGGACCAAGTTTAATATTGGTTGCCATCTTCAGCAGGGACCCGGCTTGTACAGCAAACATGTTACCCTGTTCAAGAAGCTCCTAAATAAACACACAGATATGAGCCGTGAATTCTGGCGGAATTTCCTTAAACGTGGATCTAATATAGTTGCTCACTTGAACATTTTTTATTTCAGCCTTGAAGCAGTCCAGGCTGTTGAAGATGAGTTGTTTTTGCAAGATAGAGCTGACACAGGAGATAAACTGCCAGATGGCCTCTTTCTCCTCTTCAAACTCCTGCCATGTGCTCACAGTGACCTACGGAGCAATCACAATGGCACATTACTCTAGCAACTCACCAATAACAGCTGCACACTATTTGAGCGATTGCATATCTTGCCTTGTTTTCACGCTACTTTCACAGGGTTTTGATTCTAGGTGATTTAATCTCTCACTGATTTCTGTACAGCAAATGTCACTGGGAATAAAACGATCAATCTCAAAAGACCCATTCGTGTGATTTACTTTTGCTGGAAGCAGTTTTGGTTGTCTACCTTATTTTGATTATCTCATTTTAAAGCTTTAAAAATCATTATTTGACAATTGCATCCCTCTCAGACCCTGTATCCACTTAAATAGAAGTCACATGTCAGGCAGAATTTTTTGGCTTCGAAGGACTTTCACTCCAATTAAAGCCTATTGTCCATTAAGTTGGACGTTTGTCATCCAATCAGATGGCAGCAAGACATTGTATGATGCATTCTGAAGAAGTTTCACTATAAACAGAAGCATGGAAGCACATCACACCAAGTGCTGAAGAAAGTAAGATTTTCAGTAGTCTTATTCAAATTAGTATTTGTAATTACGTTTCAGATTTGTTTGTGTCTGTTTGTGAAATAGAGAGATCAAGGCTTCAAAATAAGGTTAAAATGTTATTTAAAATATCAAACTAAAACATTAGGATTCCTTGAACTTAATAATGTAAAACAAATCATTAAAACAATTTTAAATAAATAAAATTAAACTTTAGCATTTTCCTGAAAACTGGAGATCTGAAGGGGTTAAATTACTTGAAGCTTGCTGTTGGTTGGTTTGACTCCAAATAATAGTAGTAACCTAGAAGCTCAGTTGAAAGTTATATCCCACTTTTCTATGTTCCATTAAAGTACCAAAATAGTCATAAATTCAATACCCTGAAGCTTTGTGGAGTTATAACTTGGAGTTATAGTTATTTTAGCAACACCTCATTAAATTTGATCACAAGATGTGTGAACTTTTTTGAGTAATTTGAATGAATCCCATACATTTCAGTGTGTTTGTACAAAAAATAACGCTAATTCTAAAAATGAAAATCTGCATCAGAAACCGATTTTAAAAGAAAACCTACTACAAATTAAAACACTTAAACCCAAGTGCATCTGTGGACAAGTGGTGACATAAGAGAAATTAGTTCTGGGCCCTTAATTTGATTCATCACTTTCTGTTCCAAACAATCAATTCAAACCTTTTAAAATCCGAAGAATAACTAAGGCCAAAGATATCGTCTACATCCTTCTTCCTCTAAAACCCTTACCTCGAGGAGTTTCTCCTCTACAGGGCATTCGTTTTGAGATCTTACATCAAGCTCTTTTGGTTCATGGATCTTCAGATTTTGCTGTACATGTACAACCCAAAGAAGAGACAAACACAAAAGAGATAACAAAATGATTGATTGTTAGAGGACTAGAAAAAGAAACAGATGAGCAAATTCATCATGTCTATTGCTTCATGTTGAGCAGATTGATTAAATGAATTCAGTAAACCTGGTGAATGAGGAGCAGCTGTTTGGCTTCAGTCACATTCTCTGCATTCAGGATTCTTTCTTGTTCTTTAGTAAAACTCCATTCCAAATCCTTCTCGTGATCCTTCAATGACTCTTCAGGCTTTATACTCCCTTCACTGGCCACTGCCACAGGAATATCCTGAGAAAAGAGTATAAATGTATTAACATATTAGAAAAACAGATAAAAGTTAGGTATCCCAGATCACTGCCCCAAAAACGGTGATGGTGGACGAATTCTGTGTAAATAACCAATTTCACATTTCCTTGTTCTTAAAGAGAACATTTTATTGTTTGAAAAAAAATCACAATGGAGGATTTTGCCAATTTGCCAATTTAATCAATACATTCTTGTCAAAACCTTTAACAGGAAAAGTTGAGCTGCAGTTAATGTTGGCCATTGTGTAAGTAAAATAGTTAGATTAAAGGCTAGCAACAGTCAACTTGCAGAGCAGACTTCACCTCAGACAGGGCTCGCAGCATCGAAGCAAACTCTTCTGAGAGTTTCTCAAGAGCAGTCCTCTGTGAGAGAATCTCACTCTCAGGAGTTATCTCCTCTAGCGCAGCCAGACGAGCTTTGAGCCAGTCCAAAGCCTCACTCTGAGCCTTCATCTCCCAGTGCTGCATCTGTAAAGAAAGCTAAATCCAGGTCAGCCTCACCACAGCCAATCACCACACACACAAACACAACCAGCACTGTAGATCACCTGAAGTGGGAAGTTTTCAGTCTGCTTCTGTGCGAGGATAAGCCAGGCAGCCAGCTTACTGAATCTGAAGCAAAATCAAACACAATCTTTTTACATGCAATGATTTAAAAAGTTTAATTGATGCAGAACTGACGAGGAAAAAAAAACAGACTTGCTAGCTGCCAATTAGATAGCTATAAAAATTTTTACAATAGTTGCAAAAATGCATTGGTCTAGGAGATGGGGTCACTGGCCTGCACAGCTTGGCTTCAAACATTTTTGATTCTTCACTATTTTCAGGTTTTAGTATAGAGAAATAAGACCGTGTGTCATGTCAATAGGTAATGCCTTTATTTTGCCTTTTGGAGACCTATAATGAATAACATTCTTAAATCAGACAACTAAAAAAATAGGAATGTAAAATGAATAAAGCATTAAATTGAATAAAGCAATTAAATTAATAAAGCAGTTAATATAAAAATCTAAATGAATAAAGCAGTTCCATTAAAAATAACATTTATAAATATATAAATTACTACATTTTAAAAATATCTAGAAAAAATAATAGTTGACTTAAAAAAAAGAATAATTTTATAAAAATGAGAAAAGCATCATTATCGAACCACCAGAAAACGGTTCTTATTTTGGCAAAAGCTAATGTGTATAAAATGGATAAAGAAACCAAATCTCTAGCAGTCTAGATTGTAAGTGCATTCATCTCACCTGGCATGCCACTCTCTCCATTTATCCGGATGCTGTTTTAGTCTCGAGTGCGTTAGCTCTACTAAACCTCTGACCTCTGAAAGATGACCTCTGGTCTCTTCGAGAGTTTGAATTCCCCGATCGTTCTCAGGAAGACCCTGACAGAAGTGCTCCATTGTCTTTAGTCGCTTCTCACAAGCAGCGAGTGGATTTTTCAGTCTAAAAAACATCTATACAGACAACCAAAAAACACATCATTATCGCCATACAATTCTTGCATTGGCTTTTTGAGTTTCGTTCTCTCACTTGGTGCTCTTTGATAAGTTTTTCACTACTGGTGAGGGATAAAGCCTTCTCCTCCCTTTTCAGCTCTAGCCTACACTCCTGTAATGCAGCCATCACAAAATGTCTCTCAGTTTCCACTTGGAGCCTAACCAGATGGCAGGGAGCCTCCGCTTGAATGTCCTGGAAGGAAACAAAAATGGGATGAGTTCTTCAGGGCATGTTCTGTAAATAATTCAAGTAACAGAACGATTAAAAGTTGAAGATGGGGTAAGTGAACGCTGTGTATAGTCATGTTCAAACTTAACCAAAGAAACAAAACAACTCAGAAGATTCAAAATTCAATAGCTCTTCTTCTAACCTTCCATTGCTTGTGCAGGCTTCTTACTGTCTCCTGGAGACTCTGCTGGTCCTCTTCTGAGATAATATCTGTGAGGTCATCACATGCTTTTAAATAAGCACTTAGAATGTGCTGGTCCAGTCGCCCAAAGAAGTCCTGAGTAGATAAATACAAAATCAATTTGAATTGAAAATGCAGGTTTGCTTCCGAAAGAGTTTAGTAACATACAGCATGTTTGCGGAAGAGTTCGTCTGGGTCTCCTCTCTCCATAAAGCATGCCTGTCCCACACGCAGCGCCTTCTCCAGGTCAGCACGAGACTCCTCAAAACGCTGCATGAGGTTTCCATTAGACTCGGCCACCTGCCTCCAGTCTGAAGCCTCCTGCATCAGAACCTGACAATAAGATGACAGTTACTAGTTACTTCTAATCTGAATAGTATAAACTATAATCAAACCTACATTATAAAGTTGATACACGCAACAAAAATCTGTTTTGCATCTACAATCACTGAATACATGCAATGTGAAATCCACATTTATGTGCACAGGTGTCCTCTGTCTGCAAGCATGATGTCTGTGCGTGCATGACATCAGTGCACAACATTCTGTAGCGAGAATGGTCTTCACCTGCCACCATTGACTTGAGTAGAAGCAAACTCTCGTGCGTCAGAACTTTCAACATTTCACGAGACTTTCTACTGTCAAAAATAGTTTGCGTTTAAATTTATACACACAGCTAAAATGTAACTAAGATGTAACTAAGTAAAAGTACAAATATTTCATGAAATATTTACTTGAGTAATAGTAAAAGTATACATTTTAAAAGTACTCAAAAAGTACTAGTTATCATAAAAAAATTACTCAATTTAAATATAACTAAGTAAATGCAACTTCTTACTACCCACCTCTGCGATTAACTAAATTGTTTGCCACACTTGAACAGAATTTAGAGCACTTTAGTGTAATGGATTCAGACCTGCGCAGTAGTTTGAATCTCTGTTACTCTGTTCTGTAGAAGAGACATGTCAAAGTTGTTTAGGGACTTGGCACAGCTCAGCGACCTCTGTAGGGAAAGATAACTGTGCTCCATTGCACATATGTTGTGTTTACAGCTCTGCTGCTGAGTTTGAAGCTCCTGAAAAAAAAACACGAAAACAGAACCAACCTCAGAGAGCAATTCTATTCAGACAACATGAGACAAAACTCATAAGAGATTGTAGAAGATTGGGACTTGATAGCTGCCAGTTCATTATACTTTCATAACACTGTATTGTTTATGGCTACTAATGGCTCTTCTCTGACCTGGCACATTTCTTGGTTGTGTTGCTGTGTGATGATGTGTCCAGCATGGTCTGCTGTCTGGTAGAAGGCTGAGATTTGTGCTTCTAGCTCCTCTAAAACAGGAAACAGAGCCTGGCACTCTTTCAGAGTTAAAGGACACTTTTCCTTCAGCTGTGAGGATACAAAGAAACAAGAATTTTTGGTCCAGACATCAGGTGAAAACTGTGCAAATTATGATTTACTCATTGTTACATAAAAACTAAACGTATACAGTTTAGTTCTGACTGATTAAAAAATTTTTTTTAGCAAAAATGTCATGGCATTACTAACCCAAACGTACCCCAACCATTAGAAAATTTGAGAAAAAATTCTGAAAATTCACATGCAACAGTTTTTGTTGACCATGGTCAAATTGTAGGTAAGGCATTAATTATAAATATATTTTATTTTGACTGATATAAATGGATTTGTTTTTGTATTAGTCAATTAACGTTTGTTTTAGTTTACTTTTTTGAAATCGACTTCAGTTTATTTAAATTGTTTTTAATAGATATTTTGTTTTTGTTGTATTTAATTGGTTCATAGTTTGTTTGAAATAAATGTAATTAATGTAAAAGTTCAGTTTTATTTTATGCAATGTAATTGCGTCTTCTTTTTTATATTTTATTTAACTTAGTAATAACTTTATGTAAATAACATACATTTTTTAAAACAATTTAAGTGGGTTTTTGTGTTTTGCCAGGGGGAGAGCGAAGGGAGGGGAGGGAAGGGGAAAGGGAAGGGGAGGGAAAGGACAAGAAAGACAACAACGAAAAGAAAGAGGGAGAAAGAGGGGAAAGGACGAGAGAGAGAGAGAGAGAGAGAGAGAGAGGAGAGAGAGAGCGAGAGAGAGAGAGATATATATATATATATATATATATATATATATATTTGTTGATATAAAATAAATATAACAACTAAAATATAAATTTAAAGAACGTTTCTGAATATAATGAAATTATATAAACATAATTCATACTAACCTAAATAAATAATGAAAACTTATTTAAATTAAACAAAAAAATTAAGCAAAAGTGATATTTTATGCATTTAAAACATAGATATAATGAAGCAATGTATTTTATCAATGTTTGATAACTCTCTAGTTAATTCTCATAATCATTTTTATGTAGGGGACAATCAGTTAATTCAACAAATCAACTCTTTTTTTTAAAGATTATTTTTAAAAATCGCATCGTCTTTTGTGACAGGACAGAGTACAGTATAAGAACAGGGAGACAAATGAGAGAAAGGGAAGGATGGATGGCTGATGCGATGTCCTTTACGTGTCCTGCTCACGCACCACTACACCAGCGAGCAGCACTAATGAATCAACTCATATTCATGCTATTGATACTGAAAAAAATGGTTTTGATTTTGCAAGTTTTGGAAATTGGCTGGGACTTATCGTTTTATAGACAAATTAGTAATAAACAAATAAAAAATTACATTGTGTATAAATAAGTAGACAGGTTACATAAAACTTGAATAAGGACACAAAGGAAAGCATGAGCGAACCTGATGGAGCTGTGCTTTGGTTGTTGCAAAAGCAGAAGATGCTTTGATTCCACCCTCAGGATCAGAGACTTTGGCCAGACGCTCTGCAGAGCGACCGGTCACTTTAAATTGTGCTTCCACAGCAGGCAGCCTGTGTTTGATGTCCTGTAATATGTCAGAACACATCAACAGGATTAACTTCTTACCTTTATCCCCTCAAAGAGGCCAGTCTCTTACACGAGGAAGAGTATTAACCAGACACTCCATAAAATAATGAAAAATTAAAGCTCTTTACCTCAACATCCTGCACGTAGGCTTTAACATTCAACAAAGATACTTGTAGGGGTGAGGTGAATTTTGTAATGGAATCATCCAGAAACTCTTGTATGTTGGAGTCGGCGTCATGCTGCGTCCTCACAGTTTGGGTCTCGGGAAGACGAGCGTACTGGCAAGAGAACATGAGAATCTCTCTAGACTGACCACAAAAAAATTCAACAAAAGTTTAAAAAGATGTTATACCTGTTTGACTTTAACAAACATCTCCCTCCATCTTCCGTTGAGGAGCAGAAGCTGATGCTTTACATCCCGCGTCACCGTTTCATCACAGACCTCAATCAAAAAGTTTCCTGCATCGTTCATAGCAGCGTGCTTGTCCATCCATTCAGGAAGACTGCGAAAAAACTCCTAAAAGAGGCAGACAGAATGAGAAAACAAACCTAAATCTAGATACTTTTCAAGATGTTAAAGAGTGCCTATCTGACCCGTTTAGTGTTTTCAGGTTTCTTGAAAGCTCCCTGAGCATCCTCCAGCCAAGCCTGCAGAGAGGCCACGCAGCTATTGTACCTCAGCCAGTTACCCTGCACTTCCTCCAGCATGGACCTTACACTCCGCACCTCCACAGACAGACTCCTCCACTGATCACACACCTCTCGCAGGAAGAGCTTCACCCCTATATCCGCTACAAAGGGCAGAGGTAACAAAAAATCAACTGAATAGATCTTGAAGTAGATCCTAATGAAACTTACTCAACCTTCAAAAGATCATAGTTTCATTCTAAATAAAAAGGAAACCTTACACAAGACTTATACAAGCAGAGAGGGAGGCTCTCACACTTTTGGTTTGCCATTCAACATTTGGAAGTTCACCTCAGTTCAGTTTCTGATCCTGTAATAGTGGACACTGACCATAACTAGTTAATGTTCTTATATCTTATGCATAATAAAAATCAGCGAATCCACTTGGATATTAAACATATTCTTGGAGCCGATAATCTAGTTGCTGATCCACTTTCTCGTGTCTGAATTATTTAGCGTGTGTTTGATATCCTTCTATATTTCTTTCTCCTCTACTTCTTTATCCAAATTCACAGTATCTGGAGCATCCAGGAGAAGAACTTTGGAGATAAGTATTATTTTGCCATTCATAAGAAAATATTGCTTGAAATGTTGGGTTCGTTACGGTTTTTCTTTGTTGTCGGCTCTTTAGGGAATCTTTCATCATCTAGAGACTGGATCGGTGGGGAGTGACATGATCTCATCTTCCTCACCTGATCTTCATTATTATTGCATGATTTTGTTTTGTATTTAAATACAAAAATACAATTTAGAATGAGTTTAGAATTTAGTTACAGGGGCACTTCAGTGGGAGAGTATTCCACACTTTGGAGTCTCTCCTTTTTGTTTTCTCTTTTAGCTACCATTTTGTGTTTCATGCAGCCTTCTAAGCTTTTTTTTTATTAATTTGTTTGTTTTACTTGTTTAAGAACCCTATGTTTACACTCATTTTGTGCATCTAAATACACAAATAATAAGTATTTGCGAACCCTTTTTCAAACCCATCTTTTATGTTGCGGCTCTTCAAGAGTGGGTAATTCAATGAACATTATAAAGCGTATGTACACTATGAACAATCATCAGTAGTGTTTTAAATAACTAAGGCAGCCCAAAATATGCTCTTTTATTGTTTTAAATTCAATCTCATTAATCTCATGACCCATTTTTTGAGCCGAGTAGCCCTGAAATAAATTCCTGCAAAGAAAACCTGATTGGCCCTATCAATATCCATTCAGCGATCTTCCAATCACATTGAAGATAAATAGTACAAAGACCACCTCTATGCTGAGATTGCCCCTGGCTCAGACAAGCAACATGTTGGCAGTCTATTGCCTAAAGAAACCCAATTAGAATACAGTTTCTGCACTAATGGACTGGAATTCCCTTTTGCGCTCTGTGGCTGGGAAAACCTCATTTACAGTAGCCTGAGGAGAGAGGAGGGAGTGTAAAAAAAGGAAGACAAACCAAAGAAAATAGAGAGAATGAAACACACACAAAGAGACTGCAGGAAGAAGCTACGAGCTCCGACCGATTTACCAACGAGTCCACTAGGATTAAACTCACTGAGAGTGAAATGAAGTGAGCTGCTCGCATTTTGCCCTCTGGACACAGGTGCAAATGTGAAGGATCTGCTCTAAAACATCTTCTGCTTTATCTTCACGGTCATGATATTTGTAAATGATATATTTTTATATATATTCATCCACCATTGATGGTATTACGCATGGGAAAACGTAGGAAAAACAGACTTCACTATTATATTTCAATATTGTATGATTCTCATAATGATTTAAATAATTCACCGCAGAGTGCAAATATACGTTTGAATTACAGTACATATAAATCAACTAAAAAACTAAACAAGAACCATAACCTAAAGTATAAAGACAAAAATAGAACCTTTACAGAGTCATAAAAGTCATAAGTTTAGTGCCAGAACCATACCTGAGCGATCTGCTTTAATGTAAAGCTCGGCAGCATGTACCAGAGCTTGGTGGCAAGATTCATATTTCTCACAAAACTGCTGTCCCTCGACAAAAGACTAGAAAATCGAAAGAACAACATTAAAAGGTGCAACCTGTGCTATAAATCATTTAGCTAGTAAACTTTGCTGAAAGTACAACAAACATGTACAAAATATAACTGCATTAATGCTACATTCACCAAAAATGAAGCTTGGGAGAACAACTTTTATACTTTTAAATTTTGACATAAATAATCATTTTTTTAATAGCACTTGTCTGTCTGACATTCTCTGTCTCTCTGGAAAAAATGTCCCTCTGACTAAAAGTGTAGAGTTGCAGAAAGACTTGTGTATGCACTTACTCCATAGCTTTGTATCAGCACCTCTACGGACTCCAGTCGGCCATATTTAATGATCCAAGTTTTCAGCTTAGACTCAGCTAGTTTAAAAAATGCCAGCATACTGTATTTCGACTCCCAGAACTCTAATTTGTACAAGTGAATGTGTGAGGAGGTAGATATGTAGTGTAATCTGAAAGTAGAGGAAAGGGAAAATAATTTAACAACATACAAGCATACATGTAAATGGTGTTTTTATTTGCTCTCTTGGGGTTTCTGATTACCTTTCTGCCATGTCTTGCACATGTTCCACTGGAACAGGGACATTATTAACACAACCATCTCTATGTATTTGCTGCAAGGTTTGCTTGTTTCCTTCAATCAGCCTTAAGATCTCCTACACAAGCAAAAAGGAGGAAATGTTACCATTTAAAGTAAATATTGCATTGAGGGAGACTTTTCTCCTCCTGTTTGACCTGATCTAGTAGTCGTCGTTCATGAATGGCTTTGACAGTCTCATCGTGGGTTTGCAGAGGAACAAAGTCCTCGCGCAGGATCTTCTCAGCCTGATGTAACCACACTCCCACTTCACTCAGAGGATGTGGCAACCCACTGTCCAGCTGCAGATGCCATCCCAAAAGCTAAAAAGCAACAATGAGCATTGTTTATTATAATCAGGTTTGTGGAGTTTTCATTGAAAATATTGTCCATGACACAAAAATATTTTAATAATACACAAAAACCTCCTATAAGTGTATCTCCTATATAGCTTGATAGAAGTAAAGATTTTTTAAGCATGAGGCATCATGTTAATTAAATGATTACAAACAAAACATACTTTAACATACTTTAAACCCTTATGAAAAATTTCTTATTCTATTCTATACACTATATAACTATATATACCTTTAGTATTCAGTACCCTATACAGCTTCAAATAATATACCAAACCTCTATTTAATGAATAGGCAACAATTTTTTTAGGCAGGGCTGATATATTTAGCCACAAAGCAAACTCTAATCCCAGAATCACAAAAAACTGATGGAGATACTTTCAGAGGTTAAACAGAATTACAGCACATGCAATTACCTTCAAATGAAAACTAAATATAACAACAGCATTTGGGACTGGTACTTCACTTTAAGGGGATTTCATTCTCTTTGAGTTCCAAATGTGTAAAATAATACGAGTTTTGCAAACAAAATGTTAATGTTTGTTTGTAGAATGACTTTGAGTTCATTTACATCATTGCTGGTTTCAGAATAATAACAATTCAAGTTTGCAGTGTCTCTGACCCGTGCAGACAGTCTCTCCCATGCTTGTTTAACCAGAGCTTGGTCGGCAGTCAGTTTTCCATTCCTCTGAGTGGAGTGAATGCACGTCTCAACTTGTCGTCTCTGCACCTCAAACTGTACATGATATCGCTTGAATGTCTGCGTGACAAAGAAATCAAATGAGATGGGGAAACAAAGACCAACAGTGCATTGAACGACTGAAGATTTACAATATTTAAATAGCAGTTTGTCCAAAAAGTGACAAAAGTAATGCCAGAAGCTAAAAAAATAAATTAAGAACTAATTTGAACATGCATGTATTCATGTAATATTTTTCCACTACTGTCTTTCCAGCACATTATCTTTGGTGCTTCTGAATATGGAACATGTCCATAGGGCTACAGACACAGACGACTCCTCACTGCTGCCCATGATTATTAGAGCAATGATACCTCTCAGCTCTATTGTGTTTAGGCCAGTGTTTCAAACATACTGTACAATTAGTACAACTGTAGAGGTGTATTTTTGTTATAAGTTATACATGGTCCCTTAAACTGTCATTCCTAAAAAATCAGGCATCAGGTTGGAGTAAAGTGTTTCTGTGTGAGTGTCTTAGTGTTTCACAGTTTATTCAGGATCAATTTTATATTTCACTTCTGCACTTTTGCTTTCTAAGAAAATGCAAATGTAGCAGTTTGATCCTGTTACATGCTGAGATTGCTTTATGAATTGAAGGAGTATTTGAACAGAGCAATCACTATGTTTACACTATTGGGATATGAGGAAAAATCATTTAATTTTATTTTTAAATAAAAAAAAATGTTTTGTACTGAATTGTATTGGTGCATTACCGTTTATGCTTTATACACGTGCCTTTATCCAAAAGTATTTACAATTAATAGGTAATTTAACAAGTTGTTTGCCAAGTTAATCAATCCCAAGTCATGCTCATGAAAAATTACTTTTTTTTTGTTTTTTAGTAAATTTCTGATTTTCAGATTATTCCACCATCCAGGATTAGAGATTGAAGTGTGATTTCCTGCCTTTCTGAGATGGAAACATTCTTGTATTGTACACAAATGTTTAGTTTTTGAAAACTGAACTGAAACCAAGTGCAATCCCATAAAATAGCTATAAAGTTTTGACCGAATCATCAAACTCTCAAGTTGTAAACATTCTGAGTACAGAAAGGTCATATTGAGAGCCTGAGCTCACCTGATACTGTACAGCGAGGCTTCCTCTGACCCTCTGGGCTTGAGCACAGTCTCTTTCCATCTGATCAGCCCAAGCTTTCAGCTCCCTCAGTGTCTTCCTCTGCTCTCTCTGAGAAAAAGAAAGTGGTGCAGCATTAATAAGAATGATAGAATCCAGATCAAAAACAAAAATCTGCACGGGCTTCAGGGTGCTTTTACCTCATCATTTTCTTACCCAAAGTAATTTTATGCACTTAAACTCCAGACTTTTGCAAGTCAAACATGCATCACTAATGGCAAACCCAACACAGATTTGTACTCCTGCTGTTGGCAGAGTTTGCCTACTCTATTGTAAGATTTGCCCCAAACCTCACCACAGGGGACCAAGAGATCGGCTCTGTGGGGGAGATACTAATCATTTTAAACACGTTTACCCTCCCCGTTGTAAATTAGCACAAGAGCAAGAAAGAGAGAGCTGTGTTCAGCTAATTCCAATGAAATGAAGCCTATTCTTTCGGTGCTCATCTTACAATTTGGCATCAACGGTGAGGGAATGCCTTAGGGTCATCAAAATGATTACAGCATGACCTTGCCAATGTCTGTCTCATATTTTCCTCCCCAACAGACAGAAAACAACATTCACATGTTCACTATGCCCTAGAAAATGAATGTGTGTCTGTTGTTCTAATGTACTATTTCAAGTCTCTTGTCATTGAAATCAAGCTAAAACATATCAAGCTAAAATAATATTATATTAGTATTAAATATTTACTAATATTAAAATATATATATTTTAAACCATTTTCATAGTAACAAACTTAATTCCAAAGGACACTTGTATAAAAGTGCTTGAATAAGTCCTTGAAAATTCTGGATTGACAGAATTGAAAAAAGAAGCGACCTCAAAGTCGATTTAATTCTCAGGATAAAAAGCTGTATTCAGAATACCAAGTGGTTAGAGCTTCTTCAAAAGACACCAACTGTTAAAAAAATTGTTTAGTGATTCTGAAACCAGTACAAAATTATAACTCGTGGAGGGGTGCTATTTTGATGAAAGAGTTGCAATTCTTGACTGAAACAAAGAGCTGCAAACAAATCTTGTTTGGTTTGTTAAAATAATTTTTAATTGCAAAAGTCAAATACCTTTTGTCTCGAGAGTGAACTGAACCAATAGATTTCAACACCTTAATCCTTTTAATTAGTGTTTTTGTTACCAATGTTACCAATGAAGAGGTGTGAAAAGCTCTTAAGAGCTTAAAGACAAATCCTCAATTTCAACTCCATGGGCTTTCTTGATACAGAAATACAAACAGTAAAGTTGGATTTGAGCTTAATATGTTTATTCAGGTTAAAGTCCTCATATTTAAGTATGTACTCAGGGGGTGTGAGAAAGTGAAGGAAAGAAGGCTTCTCAAGCAAAACAAAAAAAAAACAACTTCAGCAAAAAGTATATTATGAAAAGACCAATGCAGTGATTGTTCACAGACACTAATGAAGACTATTATATTTTAAAAATCAGTTATCAATGCCTCTTTTTATTACAGGTGTTCAGAATTTATCGTTTTTAACCAGCCAATAGCTGATGACTGCAGAACTGTTATAGCTAAACTAATCCCAATATTAATGAAAACAGAGATGACTAACTTTAAAACATGCAGCTTAAGCCAGTTAGGGAAATAAAAGCTTTGACAAAAGCTGCAGTTAGTTACAAGATCTACTCATTTATATCCTTACAAAAAAGTAAAGCTAATCATTAAAGGACACTCAAGCTTTTTTGGAGTTAGGCTCATTTTCTATTGTTGGCTAGGAAATAAATCATATTGTTACGTAAACTATTTCTATACTCTCAGCTCTTTTCAAATAAAATTGCTCTACACGACATATCAAAAGCATACAATGCTACAAATTCACAGACTATTCAGGATGATCAGCAGAGCAGAATATGACAGGAGCAATTCAAACTACGTGACATAGTAGAAGCAGCAGCCGAAAACAGTCTGGATTGCAGGCATACATAGAGGTTTTATAGCAAACGTACCTCTAGCATTTCCTCAATGGCTCGAGGAGCGAGATAGAACTTGAGACACAGGACAATGATCATAAATAGCAAGAAACATAAGGAAAAACAAACAGATGGAGGGGTGAATAAAGAGACAAGGAATACAGAGATAATTCCACAAACTCACTGACTGCTGATTGTGATGAGTTCAGATTAAAGTGAACAATAATAAAGAGAATAGGAGGATAATATCTTCTTTATACCTCTTCTTGTGGTCGTCCAGTTTCTATGTGTTGACTATCTGGGTGATGCTTCAGAAACTGTGCCACATACGTCATGATGGACTTCTCATCGGGTTTATCCACATCCACATCTGAGTCACATTAAAAGTGATTGAAATAGAATGATAAAAAGATGTGATTGCAGAGAAAAGAGTTGAGGCTGCAGCAGCTACTTAAGTTATGTTACAGCTTGACATGACTGAATGTTAATTGCAGCTTTGTTTGGTTTAACATTTACTTCTTGTTTTTTTTCACCTTTTTCTATCAATCCCAATCAAACTAACTGTTTACATTGAAGGGGCCCTGTTGGAACAGAAGCCCACCAGAAGCAAAATGCTTCATCATTTGTTCATTTCAGTTTGCCCTCTCCTCATTGCTCATTATTGTGTGTCAAATTAGATTTAATTGATTCTTTCAGTCACAGTCAATTCGTTTTAACGGGAATCCCTGTCTGCTGTTTTTGTGCATCCATGTGTTATCATTTAGCTTTAATGTGCCATGAAATTACCTTCTCCTAATCCAAATATCATAAACACAATATGTTTCTTTTTTGTGATAATTCGCAACGTTTGATGCAGTGATGTTTGGCGTTATAAGACATTATTGTTTTGTTTATCTATGTAAAATCTATTTGAAAAAGTGCAATTTGGATTAAGTGCACAATATTGCATATCAGCTCTTGTGTAAATGAAGTCGAAGTTTATTAAAAGGGACTACATTCCATACAAAGCTGATCTGGCTCAGGAGTCACACAAACTTTAAAAGTCTGCAACGATTTAGGAGTTTTTTTTTGGCAGTTTTCCCAATTAGGTAAAATATTGAAGAGGTGCTATTTGTCAAGGGGTGTGTTTGTTTTAGGGGATTTCATGACATTGCATTCCAGAGGTCCCAGAGATTTTTTAATATTAACGCAAAGAAAATTTACCATTACAATGTTTACTTATATTGGGATTCTAAACATAAACATACAATAAACAAACAGGATGCATCTGTGTAATCCAGAGAAAGAAACATTAATGTTCCCTGAACAAAACGTCAATGGCTGACAATGTCCCTTGACACTCTATTCTCTATTTGTTCAGTCAGCTTTACCGTGGCTAATGGGCCACTAATCGTTTAAATGCCAAACTTCATTTGTCAGACTTCTGCTAGGAAAAACGAGGAAGCTCAGATGGCCTCTTGGAGGTCTAAGACTTAACCCCTCCATTAAAAATTCATCAATCACAACCCCTGTGAGTGGCATGCTGCTAATTAGACACTAAGGTTTGTCACTTAGAGACGGTAGCAACACATTGAATGGTCAAAATAACAATTTACTATCCTTTAAATGACTAATCTGTTCCAAATTTCCGACATGAAATTTGTGTATGCTTAAAACATACACTGCATCAAACCTATAACCATAAAAATAAATTGTCCATAATTCCCAATCCATGACAAATAAATAAAAAAATACAATTAATAGATGTTTGCTTAACAAACTTTTACAATCCTGCATGCCCTGCAGAAGCTTCTGCTCATTTTTTTCAGATTATTCCTATCCTTACAGCACTTGAGATTGAATTACTTGAGATAGACTTTATTATGTTATTTTTATGAGAAAAGATCTTGTTATTACAACATATAATGTAGTTTTGTACAAGATCCTTATGACATTTTTATGAAATAATTATGTCTAAACAACATAATTATCTTGAAAAAAACAACATATTTATGTTATAAAGATGAGACTGGTACATCTTGGTACGTAACAGTTGTAAAGGGACTAATTTCAACCATTTCAAACTGAGATCTTTGGGAATAGTGCATCAGTCATTGACGTAGATTCCGTAGGCTCAGTATGATCCCATAGATGTGAGCCAATGTTGGTAAAATGTCTTTGGTTTAAGTCAAGGGAACAAATCGATTTAAATGTGCGATGTCTGATAAAAACCCAGGAATGACAAAATATAACAACTATGTCATTTTTACTACATTACTATGCAGTTTTTACGACATAATTATCTCATAAAAGCGACATATTTATCTCATGAAAACAACAATGATATCATAAAAATGTAGTCATAAAAATTACATAACATGTAGTTTTAACAAGAATATATTTTGTTTATTATGACATAATTGCGTGGAAAAAATATATTATGTGTGCCAGCAATGAGCTTCCATACCATTGCATCTCTTAAATGTACATTCTTGCGATGAATCAAACCCTATATTCCATCAACGTTAGCTACTCTAAAGCCTTAGAAATCTTCACAAAATGCGTTAATACATAAAGATCACATTTCAACCTGACAAGGCCAAACACTATTTTTTCCATCTTAAATTCTAATGAGACTAGCATCACCTTCAGGGTCAAGTAGTCTTGGAATGCCCAGGTCTTTCTCAGCTATTGAGAAGGCTTCCTCAAGGTTTTCCCTGTTGGCTCTTCTCCAAATCTGTTCCATATTAACTAGATGGGGTTGCAAAGCAAAGATGACAGCATGGAAAGCCACCCCTGTGCGCCAGCTGGGGCCAAAGTCCTTCACATCCAGACCTATTCTCCTAAAAACACATTTACAAGACCTTATGCAGTCATGTGCTTCTTTTGTAAAATGGAAATAAAAGAGGAACAAACAGTAAATTAATTGAACACTTAGTCTGCAGTTTTTACTTTGTGGCTGTGTTCTGAACCCATTTGAGCAAGGCCCTCTTTGCTCCGCCCTGAAATGAAAGCCGGGGTTTGCGTTTGACAGGTGGGCTGCTGGCTTCAGTGCCGTTTGAGCTTTCCACTGAAGAGTTGCTGCTGGATTGAGGCTGGGGAACTGGAAGGTGGCTTGTAAGCTCTTCGATCTGAGCAAGAAGGGAAGACTTGAACAACCTGTTTTTTTTTGACAACTCAACATTTTTAATTATTCTATAAGTTTAACATGTTTGGCCTTTTTACCTGAAAATATAAGATGATGGTCCATATCAATCCTAGAACAATAGCAGGTCTGCCATCAACCACATCAGTTGTGTTGATGTTAACTAATTTAATCTGTTAAGGGAAGAAATATATTACTAAATTAATAATAGACACATATATAATATAGTATATACCAGTAAATGCAATCAATTTAAACAATTAAAACAAATGGTATTATTAATTTTAATTAAATGTCAAAGAGCAGTTCACTCTGTTCAGAGTCATTTTGCTCACTATCTAGTTAAACCTAAAATAAGCCAGGAATACAATTTCTTCCTTAATTTTAAAATTATGTTTTTTTAAATATAAATGAGAGTTTTTGAAGCATATGGTTTCACCCAAAAAGCAAAACTTCTGTAAAGAATTGACTAAATTACCTAAACATACTTATTTTGACTCTATTGATAAAGTGACATTTAAAGAAGAAAGAAAGAAGAAAATATATATTTCCTATATTTTAGTGACTTCGAGGCTTAAACTAATCATACAATCCTGTTTTTATCATTTAAATTATTGTAACCAACGACCAGAACTGTGCATTATTCTAACATTATTATTTCACAATAAATTTCTTCAGTTACTTTAATTGAAAAACAGAAAAAAATGTCAATCAGAAGAGCACCTAAGAAAAAGTTTCTACTAACCGGTGATCCTCTGTAGGCCGACTGAAGGGTAGAACAAAAAAAGAAAAGAGAAGAGGCACGTAGGTTAACAAAAGGGAGATCCTCTAGTGAATGACAGCTTATCAATGCTTCAAGATAAATAAGAAACTGTCGGTGACATTTGAGGAGAGCATTATTGTATCCTTACACTGTAACCAGTCAGAGATGCATGATGAAAAAATGGCAAAACACGCTAGCCTTGCTTTTTCAAAAAACTGAATTACCATTTCAAGTACTTAAAACATTGTGTCCCATATCGGATGTTAAAGTACAGTTGAGCAAAACACAAAGGAGTTTTCTTCTCTGGCTTCACCTAACTGTGCTCCACAGGGAATAGAGAGACGAGAGACGGATGACAGAGACTGATAAGACGCTCAAATAGTGTAGCTTACGAAATGAATCCTCAGCTCCTCGAGAGATCAGATAGAGAATAAGACAGACCACCGCAGGAGTGGAAGGCTTAGCTAAGCTTCATTCACTGACAGCAGAATAATTACAAACCGAAACAGGGACACTGAATATGAAACGTCTATGACCCTCTCCCCAGAGAGATGATTCTAACACAGTATCTCCTGTTTATTCAGTGGAGAAACTAGACAAATATCCACGATTTTACTTTGTAATGTCAGACGATGACAGTCAGCCTCTTTGCTTTGTTTTGTTTTTCTGTACAGCTCCACAGTAAAGAATACATAATAATTCCAGCTGTCTATTTATCTGTTCCTACACTGAACACTGGAATGAACTGATAAACTTCACTATGAAACAGTTTGTATTAATACTGCTTTTTAGATTTTTTTTAGAACTATTCTATGTTCTTCTATTATGAAGAAATGTTTTAAGTGTAAAGAATATATATATATATATATATATATATATATATATATATATATATATATATATATATATATATATATATATATATATATATATATATATATATACAGCACAAAATATAAACCCTATAGCTTTTGGTCTATTTCCTGTCTATTTAATCCGATGGCTCCAATAGTACAGGATGAAAAGCAATTTATATATAAATCTGGATTTATTCATATGTTTGCAATTTTGACAAACTTAGACTTTTACAACACGCTGTCAAAATATGCTATATAAAAATAAATTTTTATTACCAACATTTATATCCACATTTATACACGTTCTATGTATGTTAATGTTATTTAAGAGTGTTTAAAAACAGCACAACCCTGAAAACAATAATAGAGTTAGATCTAAAATGTAATTCACAAGTTTTCACAGGATTTTTTCAAACATCTTTTTAAAAATCCAGATTATTTTACAGGATTGCTTTTGACAAGGAATAATACTGTTGAATTACAGTTCAGAGGTTAACAGTGCAGAAATTTCCTTTATTAGTTTTGACATTTTAATGCAATTTTTGCATGGTATAGATATAGTAACAATACTAATAAGAAATGTACAGTATCAAAATTAACAGAAGTATTATTTCAGCACACCAAATTTGTTAGATGATAGATTGGTCAGACACAAACATTTGAAAAAGTAAAAAAAAAAAACATATCAAAATGTATTTAATCATAAGCTATAAATGCAGCTTATATGTAAAGATATAGTATTATTTATTTTCATGAACAAACTATAGTATACAACTTTTTAAAAAATTATAATCTCTCTTTTTGTCTTTAATTTAAAAAAATGATTGCAATATTATAAAATGACAATGGTTGGCAGTATTTTACTCCTTAGTTTATACTGTTTGTGTAGGTTTGGGATACACGGGCAAATGCCATGAGAACATGAGTGATGAGAATATGAGGAACACAGCTGGGAGTTTTCCATTAGGCTGAGGAAGATCCTCAAGAAGAAATAAAAAAAGAATGATTTCATATCCGAAAAATCCCATAAACCTCACATCATAAATCTAACTTGAGGCATGATTCTTTAATGAATCTGTAAATCCATCTAGTGACTTAAATTAAATATGAAATTGTAGCTTTCAAGGTTGTAGGTTCAATTGCAGGTAAAGAAGGGACTGTTCAAACTGAACTTCTGAATGAATGTAAATACATTTACCAGTTGAATAAAAACTGAATATCCAATTTCATGTCTTTTCAAATTAGATTAAAAAGCAACCTAAAGAACAAGCTTCTACTCATCTCTGGGGGCATGTCGCTTTAAGCTAGAGAGTGGAATCAGAGTAGAACGCTGAGAGGTTGTGCAGGTCAAACTGGCTGCTTGTGACCTGGAGCTGTACACCTGAGCAAAGCACACTGGGATTTCACTGCCTTACCCTTCTGCCCTCCAGAAACTTCAGTGCTCTTCCCACGTTAGCGACCCAATGGATCCTCCTCAGCTTGCGGCCCTGCTCACATGGCTGTCAGAGGGGAGAAGATACACCATGGAAAAAGAAAAGCAGGGCAAGACAAACATAATATAAATAAACAGCACGAGGAGAAAGAGGTGAAAACAGAAACAGAAAGAAATGCTAAGAATACAGATCAAAGTGAGAACATATATACTGTGGCACAGAGTGAAAAACATTCAATAACCCAGGATGACACAAAATAGGTGGTGAAAGAGGCAAGAAAAAAAATCAAAGCACCATATGCCATTTGGTGAAATCTATTGATTGTTAAACCACAGCAATGGCCCGAGGCATCACCAGTCTTTTGAGATTGTTCGCTGAGAATAATAATATTGTGCAAGGAATAGACCGTTTTGTATTTAATAGTATTACTTCTAGTGCATCACAATTTTAAAAAATTATAAAATTAACTGTAAAAATACTCGATTTCAAACTGAAAGAGAAAAACATACCAGCTTGTGTCCAGATAAAACTTCAAGAAGAGCCAAAAGCATCACACCATCTTTAACATCTTCAAAAAGATCGGAGACCACCAGCGGAGGATTTCGCTGAGAAATACATATAATGATTTTGATAAATTGCTTTAACAGCCAACTGTTTAGATATTTACAGACAGAGCACAATACAGGTGATTACCAGAGAGAACAACATTAAACAAAAAGTCTATGGCAGACAGAGAGAACTGCCAAGCAGTCCATGGTAGACTAAAATCCTGAGCAGACTTTGACAGACAGATAGATAAAGACAGACAGGTAAACAGACAGAGACAAACATATTGAGACAAACAGACCAAGAAAGAAAAAAAATGAGACTGACAAACAAATAGACTGTGACAGACAAAAATATTGAGACAAACAGACCAAATACAGACAAAAGGAAGAGACCAAAAGCCAAAAAGATGGAGACAGGCAGACAGACAGAAACAGAAAAAACATGAATGAAAAGACAAACACCATGAAAGAGAAAAAAGAAGAGAAATACAGACAGATAGATAGTGAGACAGAGACAGACAAACATGATGATACAAACAAACCAAGACGGACAAAAAGAGATAGCCAAACAAACAGACCAATATAGAAAAAAGAGTAAGAGAGACACAAACAGCCTGAGACAGGCAGACAGACAGAGATAAAGATGATGAGACAAACAGATTAAGAAGAGACAGACAAACAAACAAACAAACAAACAAAAAAAACACGATGAGACAAACAGACACAGAAAAAAAATAAGACAAACAGAAACTGAAAAAAACACGATTAGACAAACAGACACAGAAAAAACATGACAAGACAAACAGACAAAGACAGACAAAAAAAGAGATAGACAGACAGAGCAAAATAGTCAAAAAAGTGAAGAAAAAAAAACAACAACAAAAAAACGGACAAAGGCAGGTAGACAGACTGGGGTAGAAAAACAGACAGGGACAGACATTCGGAGAGATCTAAACAGACAGGGACAGAGAGACAAACCTACACTAACAGACAACAAACCAATTCAGATATACAAACAGATCAAGAAAGATGGATAGATTGATAGGGAGGCTGTGATGGATGGATGCATGAAAAGAGCAAGTTGTTTGAATGGACTGACAGATAAAACTGACTAAGTAATTGACTAATTCTCTGACAGATATGTTTTTGAACAATAGAAGCACAGATGTCAAGACAGGCACACCGTTGCAGACAAAATTGCCGACACAGATTGACTGAGACAGGCACACAAGCAGACAACAAAACACAGACACAAACAGACATTAAAGATATACTGACTGGTTATGAGGCAAACAGATAGACAGACAGAGAGGAACAGACAAAAAAAAAGCTGCAACAGCCAGACAGACAAACAAATAGGACAAGACAGAATGCAAGACAAACAAGGGCAAATAAACAGACACAGACAGACAGAAAGATGAACAACATATAAACTCCACAAAGTCTCGATTAAGCTAGAAACTTTCTTGCTGAGGAGGCCCAGTGCTGACCGCTAATCAGTCTAGCTGCCCTCTCATTCTACAGTGGGGAATTAAAATGAGAGATCTTGGCAGAATAAAACACATTGAAGATATTTTGCTGTGACTTTACGTCAGTTGAGAGAGCTTAAAAATCCTCTGAAAACCAGTAAAAGTGCTGAATCTGAAGCCCAGACGTCTGACCCAGGGAAGCCCCTCCACTAATCCACCCACGGCCCCTCTTTACCCAAGCACACATGCTGGATTTCACTCAAGATGTCAGTCACATGATGAGGATTTGGGTGGCAAAGGCATTGACTGGGAGATTACAATGAAAAAAAAAAAAAACTAAAAGAGGGAAGCATGTGTGTGAGAGAGTCAGAGTGGAGGGGGAAATATATTTCAAAGCATCACAGTATTGATGGGGGGGTTAATACTGAGCAGAGAAATTGAAAGGAGCACAGAGAGTATGCTAGCAAAATGACCTTAATTAGAGGATGAAAGGAGACATGACTGATGTTTTTTAAAAGATTAATTCTTGAATCATTTTTTAGAGCAGAGGGAAGAATTGCTAATATATTCCAATTAACTCTAACTAACTCAAAGGCTAATGGGATAAAATCTTCTTATAAGATGTTACATTTACAAGAGGCACTTTGTTTAATTATGCACCTAATGAAAAATAAGAGGAAATAGCACAAAGACCCCACCAGCAGGGCTTAACAAACTAATTATCAGTGTCTGGTCCATACTGATGCAGGCTCAGTCAGTTTGATAGTGTTTAGCAAAGCTGCGCAGCTTTATCTCAGGCCTAACCAATCAAAGTTCATTTGAACATAGGAATGCCTGAAGGGCCAGTCGAACGGTTTTCAATATCAGTCAGAGTTCACAAACACTGTTAGTGGCACGGTTCAAACACGGTTCATTTAAGGATTAAGTGATTGATCAAGGCTTTCGACTACACTAGTTGTTGGTAAATAAATATAAACATCAAAAAACTAAACAAAACATTACATTTACATTTATGCATTTTGCAAACGGTTTTGTCCAAAGCAACTTACAGTAGGGGAGAGACGATATGCACTTTGTGACACAGTCAAAGTCTATCTCAGCTTGCTCATAATAGAAGTTGTATCAACTGATCAATAAACTATAGCAGGAAGAAAACAAAGACAGAGGAGAAAAAAAGTTGTTTTTATAGTAGGTGTTCCCTGAAGAGAAGAGTTTTCAGTTGCTTTTTGAAAGCTGTTTATTGTTGCTGCTTTCCTGACTGTTCCATCAGCCAGGGACAGTGAGAGAGAAGGTTCTGTTAAGAGATTTCTGCCTTTGTGGGACGAAACCACAAGACGCTGTTCCTTCTCTGAGCTTCTGGAGGGAATGTAGGAGTGTATGAGCTAGTGGAGCTAAACAGGGGCTGAGTCTGTCCAAAGATGGCATTTAAATGCATGTGCTATGTTTTTCAGTATGTGAACACCAATTGTGCAATGAGGAGATTATTGTATAAATAAAAAAAAATTAAGCTAGAAACATTTATAGCTAGGATGGAGTTCAGGCAGCTTCTGTGTGCTCTTTGTCCATTCTATCTGTCAAACACATGAGAAATGGGCTCATCCTCAAAACTCTGCACACCGTAATTAAGCCTTCACCCTGTCTGAGAGGATTTGACAAAATTGAAATGAAGGTTACCTCATCTACATTGTGAGTTTACCCTCTCTCTATCTCTCTCTCATGACTAATCAAGTCGAGGCTCTTAGGCAGATTAGTGCTTGAGTCCTGCCTCTATGATGTCCTTCAAATTTGCAAAAGAAATGCACAAGTAAAGAGACCAGAGGCACTTTGCATCCTCTGATGCTATCTTTTAATGAATGATGTGGAGTTTAGGGATCCTGGTAAATCTTTTAATGCAGACCTGATCAATTCTGTGGACATTGATTAGTGGGTCGATTTCAGATCTTTGTTTTCTGTCGAAAGTTTTCCCTATTGCAATTATGCTAATTTATTATTAGCTACTCTAGTCAAAGTCTGTTACTTTTCCCAGTCAGGTTCTTTTCTTGTTAAATCCAGGTAATTAGATGAATCCCTAAAAAAATAGATTTTTCATGTTTCTCTTTAGACTCTCCTTCTGAGACATAAGAGATAAAACAAAAAGCTACTGTGAAATGTAATCTCATTGACTTAGTGGGAGTTGTGGTCTGGTGGATAAGGAGATCCATCCATGATCGGAAGGTCACCGGTTCGATCCCCAGATCCACGGAGTTGAAGGTGATGTGAGTGATGAAACTCTTGCTCCCATCTTCAACAACCACAGCTGTGGTGCCCTTGAACAAGGCACCAGTTTGCCCCTGGGCGCCACAGTCATGGCAGCCAACTGCTCCGGGTGTGTGCTCATGGTGTGTTTGTTCACTGCTGTGTGTACACTGGGATGGTTTACATCCAGAGCACAAATTCAGGGTATGGGGCACTCCATATCTGGTCACTTTCACATTCACTTAACACACACACACTTTTTATTAGCAGAAATTAGCCACTTGAGAACAGAAACCTTCGAATGCATCACTGACTAATGCAAACTCTGCAAATCACAAAAGTTGCATGGAAAAACTGCAAGAGCTTCAACAAAAGACTTTCCGTCCTCTCTGCAACATCGCCAACACTGACTAGCGAAGCAAATTTCCCTTGTAATTACATTTCATTATCATCATTGGACCAAGACAGTGTGTAATTCTCATTCAATGTTATCTTACATGCTAAGAATTAATCCAGTGCCTTTGGGCTATGAATCATTGAACTGATGAATCGCTGCAGATACTTAGTTATAGCAATTTATCCAAAGCCTAAAGAAAGATCTTTTGATCAGAAATACCTCAAACTCAAATGTAAGCTTGGTAAAAACAACATCTACTTAAACTAAAGGTGCATTTCCTCCTCGACCATTCAGTAAGCGCCAGAAATCAACAATTACAAGACACATTTTTTCCTTTTAAGGTACAGTATGCCATCTTTAAACTTGTCCCTCTAACAGTTGAGAGTGCCGTCACCAAGGCAACATCATTCAGCAGAATGAAGGGGTTAAAGGGGACAAACAAAGAAGAGAGGGAACAGCAGGTGCCTGGATGCCATGCTCATGTTCAACTAGTGAACAAATTATCGCTAGAATCACTGAATGTAATTGATTCTGACACTTGAGGAATCAGTTCAAATAGTTTTCTATTTGCCAGTTTAATGAGACATTAAACCCTCCAGCACACATATCTAAAAAAGGATACATTTACATTCATGCATTTGGCCGATGCTTTTGTCCAAAGCGACTTACAGAAGAAGAGAGACAATATGCAATTGATGTCTATCAATTGTCTAAAGTTGCATGTCAAGCAAATCATACTGTGGATTCCATGTCTAAGTTAATGAACAAAAGGGTCTAGTGGAGTTCTCCTTGCAGTGCAAATATGATTTGATTAAGGAAGAAGTGATTACAGATTTTTTCCCAGCGATGGGTTGCGGCTGGAAGGGCATCCGCCACGTAAAACATATGCCAGAGAGTTGGCGGTTCATTCCGCTGTGGCGATCCCGAAAGGGAAGGAAGCCGACATGAAGATGAATGAATGAATGAATGATTACAGATTTATTTTCCCTTACATACACTACCTTCCTTCTTCATCCTTTTACAACACATCACACTGTCACTTACAGTATGATGGCTTCAAGAGAAAATAGCTTTTTGAATGCTTAAAAGAAGTGAGCTGCATATTTTCACATGATGAAGATATATTCAAAACTACATTTATTTATTTAAATACATTTACATTTATTAGCTTTTGGCATCATTGATTTCTGCAAATATTTTCCAATTTTCACGAGTGAAAAGTGAACAATAGATGTAAGAACAGCAACACTGCGACCTTCTCATGCACTAGCTCAACACTGCTGTGCCCAAATAGCAAACTTGGTAACCCTCAGGGTGCTGATAAAGAAATGACTGAAACAACCATTCATCAGCAGGCCGCTTGAGGCTTGTGTCAAAGAGAGCAGATCCCTTCCAGGTAGATGGGAAAAAGGAGCATCTTTGGCAAAAGGTGTTTATTCAAGGACTCAGTAGTTTTACTTTCTACTTTTGTTTCACAACACAATTTATCCGAAATGAATTTAAAGACCCTTCCTTTAGGACCAGATTGGGTCTGTACCAGATATGTTGGAAATCAATGTAGCACTTACATCTACCTTTACAGCAAATATCAGAGATTTTAAGTGAAATGTAGGAAATACATTTTACTTGAGGTTTCTTTAAAATAGAATCTCTGAGCTGACTATAAGTGGCAGATCTAATATGCCCAAAAATACATTTGGAGTTTGGGGTTCATATTTAATGCTGAAAAAGCAGTGGTGTGCAACCTCATACATAATACCGCATCAAGACAAATTCCCATCAGATTGATATTTGGAATTAATTTTGCACTCTTCTTCACAGAAGATTAGTCTCACTCTCTAGTCTGTGCGAACTTACTGGAATTATCTGGAGTGGCGGCTAATTAAGAAATGCCTTGACCAGTCACTCTGTACTGAGAAATCAATAAGCCATCAAACAGTTATAACAAGCATATTATGAAGGCTTTTCTTGCCCATTTATACTGGCATATGCTACATTTTGTTAAAAGAATTTGAAAGGACTGATTTTAAATTACTGACGGTAAATTAATAGCAGACTTGATAGAAAACTGTATTATGCAGAATTGTTCGCTACAAAATTCTCTAAGCTATTAACAGATTAAATGTTTAAACACAATGGATCAACTAAAAAGGATCTCATAATAAGAATTTATGTGATTCAGCGCCATAGTGTTACATAATGTGGTATGTTAAATAGCACTCTATAGGTAAATCCCATCAGCTGACTGACTGTAACCTGGTGAAATGAGGCCTAGGCATCTAAAGAAGAGATTAAAGTATATTTACATAAAACTGGACCTGTCTACAGTCTTGTGACAGATTTATTCTGCAATGTGAGGAAAAGCTCTTTACAACCTTCACATGTTTTTTTTTCACATTCTTTTGTCCACATGACCGATTGTGTGTTTGATCTGAAAGCTCACACATGATTCGACTGACCTTTGCCAGATGAGAGTTGATCCATTTTGTAAAGGTCCGCTTCTGCACAGCTTCCTGTTCATCTAAAAGACAGACAAATGACACCACAATATTAAGAGAAATCAGTCTGAAAAACATATTACACCGCATTTTGGCACTTCTATTTATTGTTGCCATCTCTTGATACAATGGAATTTCATTTGCAATGATGTATTAGCCATAGATCCTTTAACAAGGTGGAAAGTCCTGAAAAGTTTATGCAAAAGTTCATGCAACCTGAATCGACTAATTCTTGTCTTCTTTACAGCTACTGGAGTGTCTCCCCAAAAACCAGCAGTGGCTTTGGCACTCCAGGAACAACTTTGCCCACCCATGTCATCCTACTCTAATCCTTACAGTCATAATATTATGAATCATTGTGAGTTTTACATTAGGAATGAAAATGTTTTATATCAGACTGGGGCGCATAATGTTGAAGATGAGGTGACAGGAGGGGGATTGCAGAGGATAACTAACTACATTTAACAAACTCACAAATAAACTCTACAATGAGTAAACTAAATCTGGAACCTTAAAAACAGAGAAAAACAGAGAACTGCTGAGGTAAATGCATTGCCTAGACAACGAAACACAGAGCACAGAACATAATTACAAGCGTACACAATCAAGATAACAGGTGAATACAATCTAGACAATGTGCACTAATGAGGGGTGCAATGACTGAATGGAGGGGGGGGGGGATAATTAAGGAGTGTTAACTAAACAAGCTAATAAAGGCTAAACAAGATGATTGGGAGAGACACATAAGAAAACTGGGAAACAAGAGAAAGTAAACTAAAAACCTGTAGAATAGATTAACACTGGAAAATCCTGGACAACTATACTATTAACACTTTGTTGTATCAATCTTTCAGGTTCTAACTTTCGATAAAGATGATTATTTTGTTAAGTTTAAAAGACATTATTTTTAATTTAGAATTTGGTGGTTCGGCACTCTATTCTGATACATTCTTTTCCTAGACCTTTTCTTGTCAGTTCAAGACCTTATCTTTGTCCTGTCAAAATAAAGGTATTACAAAATATTTGAATGAATTAAAAAATATTTTGGGGCATTTTTTTGTAAAGCATGCATATAGTGTTTAATATTACTCAATAATAGTTCATATTAACATAAACAAACCTAATATACAAACAAAAGAGTGGTAAAGCTACTTTATTAAATGTCCTAAAATATAAAATAATTAAAAAAAATTATGAAACTCAATAAAGATCTAGAGAAAAATGTCATGGATGCCATAAAAATTAGAAATAGAAATACTCAGACATCCTCCTATTGTACTTAAACAAGCCTAATAAAAAGGTTCAGTAACAAGCAAAACTGTAAAACCCAAGTTATGGAACATTTGTATGCAGGAACAACCATTTTAGTTAACCATTTAAAGAAATTGCTGTCAGCCAAAATAAGAATAACATTTCAAAGCACACATTAGAAACATATTGTTTGTGTGTGACAAAAACACACTCATATTCTTCGATTTTAAAGTTCTGAGTTAGTGAATGCCCTGACTTCATATATTTCAAACAAACATTTACAAATGTTATGCTTAATTAAAATGCACCAGTCTCCACATGACCCCTCACAGTTTAATTTCCTTTATCTTGCAAACAAATAAACATGTCATTCCCAAAAGAAATTATTCACAGCTAATTCTGAACAGCGAGAAGACAGTAATATCCTCTCTGCTAACTGTTTCATTGGTCAGAGATGACAGCTGATGCAGCGCCGCAGCTTTAATCAAACCCCTGTCTGATGGATTACACTCAGGCCGCTCACTGTGCGTGTGTCAAGAAGGATACCCGGCTTATGAATATTGCAGACCACATGTGCCAATGTCATTTGTGCTAAAAATCTTGTATTTTGCAAATTAATAGTTCAACCGAGACTGTTTCAGAGCAAAAGAAATCAAATATTGATGAGATGAAGAGTATGATAGATGAGAAACTAAAAGGAATTTGCAGCTGCATTGATGGGTATTACAGTGTGTGTATGCGAGAGTCTGCGAGTGTGCGTGAGCCCAGCTAGCATCATTAGGACAGGGTGACTTTGAGCCTACAAACTCCTACTACAGCGCAGTTCTGACACACTTTCTCTCACATCTAAATTTATATCCAGGTGGGATATTTTTTTCTTTTTTCTAATTAAATCTCTGAAATAAGCAGCATGATTAATTAACAACTTCAGTAGAGATTCTCTCACAGAGCCAAAAAATCTATCTGAAATGCAGCCAACAAACTGCTGAGCAATTCTGAACATTTCTACACATGTTTCAGATACCCTAGAGATTACAAATTCTCTCTCTCTCTCTCTCTCTCGATGCAAAAAAAACGTACATCCAGACAAATGCTCAAATTTTGTTTAACATTTTTACAGCCACAAAACAAACAAACTTAAACAAAATGTACTGATCGACAGCATAGGCACTTACACACAGTCTTACCTCGCAGGTGCTGAGAGACCCCTTGAACTAAGTTGAGAGATGTGCCACACTTCTTCTTGGTAGCCACATCCTCCCATCGTCTTGCCACTTTACCCTTGACTTCCATTCCCACAATGCTTCAGTGATGAGAAGTCCATGAAGTATACATCAACCTAAATCTTCTCCTGATCTTACAAATTTTCTAAACTGCAGTTTGTTAGCACAGTGCTTTTTTTGACACAAACAGTCAAAACTCCATGTCCATGCTATCCCACAGTGTGAATGAGTGACTGCATTCAGCACCGGCCTCAGCATCGCAGTCTTTACTCTCTCTGCAGGATTGATTCTCCCTTAGACCCTCCAGCCAATCGTTTGTATGGGAATGTGTGATGTCAGGGCATCAGAGGGGAGGGGGTGTTGTGTGAATGTGAGAGAGTGTGCTATAAGTCACATACCCTGAAAATACACACACACACACACACACACACACACAGGATTGGGCAGGAGGTGCTTGGCACTGAATTTTACACAGGATCAGCTGAATTCTCTCTCTCTCTTTCTCTTCTCACACAAAGCGTATTGGATTTTGGGTTTTAGAAAAAGCTTGCGTATGAGCTGATTAACTTGAAAAACACAGTTCGATCTGACTTACGATCCCTATGAGGCTTCATAAATGTACTAAAATGATTCAATAAGACACCATAATGCTGCTATAGAGGAGAATGAATAGGTTTTGAGATGTGATGTTTGAACTAGTTGTATTTTGCCTTGAGAGGTTAAAGACAAGTGTAAATACAAATTAAAGTATGAGAACATTAACATGCTGGGGAGACTAAAAATATTTAAATTTATGACAATTTCATTAATCTTGAATATCATTTTCTCCTTTATTCGTCTTCTCGTGAAAGGGGTGTAATGATGGAAGTCATTAATATGAAAAGGCTCCTGTCATTTGTTATCAGGCTCCAGTTATCTTCTTCTCTCAAGGCTGGAAGCTGTCCAGTAGATACTTTAATTAAAGTCTCTTCCTAACAGGTATACTCAAGGCATTGTTTACTTAGCAGAGTGTTTTTATGAGGTTCCCTCTATGCTGTCATATTGTTATTATGATGTCCCCAGATATAGTTCTTCCGAAATGAAATAATACTTTATGGTGACATGTGGTACCTTCACTAGATATTATTACAGTGATTAAGAGTCTTTAGGCTAATATTTCATTTAAAAGTATGCATAAACTAATGTACATTCTCTCAAAAATGTATAGTGTTTTACTCCCTGTAAAAACTCATCTCTGAGCCATACTCAAATATTAGCTGAGTAGTTTTCAGTGTCCTTGATTGATCCCTGTCCATGGTTCTGAACTGAACCACAGCATCATTCAGAGGTGATCACAAAACAAAAACAAAATATTTTTTGAGTTCCTCAAATCAGAAGAATAACTATTTTAAGTGTAAACCCACACGTCTTTGTTTATTTTAAATTCATTCTAGTATGTGCTTTTCTAGGTCAGTTCACAAGAACAAGACAAAAGGGAAAAAAGGAACATTTAGGAAAGCTTTTGCTCGCAGCAAGGGATTGGGGGTTACTAAAAGCAGGTTGTGTTAAGACTGAAGGCTATTCTGGACCGGTGCTCTGCAGAGGTTACAGTACAAACAGATGCTGGGTTAGTGAGCCGGACTCCTCGGGCTATTGTGCCATCCTCCTGGGTCTCTCTCTCCCTCCCTCTCGAGCTAATGCTCAGAAAACACGGTATTCCTCAGACTGAATGAAATAATGAGTTAAAAAAGAGTGTAAGTGTGTGATAGTGAGAGAAAGAGAGAGAGAGAACGAAGGAGAAGAAAGAAAGAAAGAGAAAGAGGTTAGAGCAAGTGAAAGAGGAGAGAAAGAATTTGAAAAGAAAGAGGAAAAAGAAAGAAAGAAAAATGGCTTTCCAGAGACTAAATTAAACAATTATTTTAAAATTAAGGGAGATTGAGTATGTACGATAAAATAGAAAGATGACACATATTACAAGAAATAAAGAAAGAGAGAGAGAGACAGAAAGAAAGAAAATAAAGAAAGAAAGATAAGAAAGACAGAAATGAATAAAGAAAAAGGAAAGATGAGAAAAAAAACAACGATGAGGAATAAATAAAAAAAGAAATAGGAGGGAGGGAGGAAATATGAGGAATGAAGAAAAAGAAAAAAACAAACGAAGATGATGAGAAAAGAAAAAATATGAGAGAAAAGAAAGAAGAAGAATAAAGAAAAAAGGAAGATGATGAATAAAGAAAGAAAAATGTGGAATAAAGGAAAGAAGAAAGATCTCCCTCTAGTGGTAATAAACAATCATTCACAGCAAACGGTTAGCGTTGAGATCTTTCTCTGCAACATATGTTAGACGTTGTCTTTATTGGTTTTAAAAGTTAAAGCGTCCATGGAGGTTAATAATAAAGAGACTGATTAAAAACTCTGGCTGTAACGGCTAATAATATTGTAATCATCATATGTCAAACTTTGTTTAAAACTAAAATCAAAGACAAACATGTAAAACATAATAGATTATGTATTTATAATATCATATAAATGTATATATCTATAATTATTTTCATGAGGAATACTATTCTAACACCTAAATTCCCTTCAGGTTTAAATTGTGAGGACTTTGAAAAAGTCTGTTATTTTAATTTGCAGTGTACGGTATTTTTCTTAACAGCAAATCATGACCCTCTTTTCCCTTCATAGCTTAAATCTACCATCACTATAGCAACCACTCTCTCCACACACAGGGCATTATTCCTCTCTCTAGGCAGTGAGAGTGGCTATTAACACAGAGCCAAATGTCTTGAGAGTGTCTCCACTTGCATGCATTTCCGCTTGCAGATTGTGAACCTTTCAAAAGTGAATAATTGTGGATTTCCACCAATCCTTAATCTTCCCACATTAGCATCACTAATTACAGTCCAAAGACAAGTATGAATACCTCTAGATGAGTAGTAGAGGGGGAACTTCCTCCTAGCGCTAACAGGACAGATGTGCTCACAATGCAGCTCAAACGTGTTACATGTCTAGACATATTCAGCAAATTAAATTGAAAACGAATTAAACAACTTGCTTTGAAAGTCAAACACTTATCATATTAAAGCTTTGAGGACGATGTCAGGCTTGGTCATTTATTTTTCTTCTAACATTTGTTGGTTATTATTCTTATAATTGAGGAACTATCCATTATTCTGATTGCTAATAAATTAATAATAATAAAAAAGTTATGTTTGCAATGATGTGTGTAATTTAACCCATTTTAGTACTGTTTTATGTTGTTCAATTTATTCTTTACATTAATCCTTTATATTTATTATTCTCCGGTTAGGTTAAGTGAGTCAAATCTGTCCTTAATCCTAAGCATTTAGTTGCTTAACACCTTTGTGGTATGTTCTCTCAAAGGTTTTGTATCTCAAAGCAACAAAGTCTTTTTTCCTTTCAAAGTTCTGTTTGTCTATCATCCACTGGCATCTCTGTCGCCGGGGACGAGCTCTGCATCTCCCTCATCTCAATGCAAAATGTGTGTCTTCATTTTTTACCCCTTAAGATGCAGTCTAAAATTAAGAGTTAGTTGGCTTCTGCTCCAACTGTAGGTGTATGCAGAGGGTATGGTAAGTTCATGGGTTGCTCACTAGAGCCCCCTCTGTCCATCAGGCAGTCTCACAGTTGTCCACAGTCTTAGAGTGTCCATAACTTGTACGCTATGTATCCTACATCTCCTTTGAATGCAGTTAAAAGCATTTCTTGCCAATGAACGTGAACACATTTTGTATTAGTACTACAATATATGTTATATCCTTAAAATAGGGATAAAAAGTAAAGTTCAAAAAGTAAGGAGAAATTAAAAACAGTATAAAAATAACAAATATATAATTGTAATAAATTATCAATTAGCCAGAAATAATGAAAGTGTATAGAAAATGGTAAAACAACAGCAATCCAAATAGAGCAATGGCAGGAAAACAAGGAAAAGAAAGAAAGAAAGAAAAAAAAAGAAAGAAAGAAATCCAATGTCACGGCTGTCTTTTGCACTCTCTGTGAAGTCCAGTTGTGCTATCTAAAGAGTATTAAAAGATCTCCTGTGACTTGAGTAATGAAATGATGTTGTGGTCAGGGCCGGAGCAGAAGTAGGTCAGACAGGATAAGCTTTTCATCCACTTTAACAATTCAAACCCTCCGCCCATTACCGGCCCATAACTATCCACATCATCTGGAAGAGGAGACTGCCTCTATATATTTCATTGTCCATTGCAAGATTTTATAGACACATTAATTCAGAACAGTATCTCAGGATTTATTCTCTGTCCAGGGGTTATCATACAAACCCTCATTATCCCATAGATTACACTGTAACAGACAGAGATGATACATTGGGATGCCACAAATGAAGCAGCCGAGCAGCTTTTATCCACCTCAGAAGGTGCAGCCCTGCCAGCTGACCTCTAGTGTTTTACTCATGGCGAGTGAAAGGCTAAAGTGAAGCAGTCAAGGTCAAGCTGCTGTTAGAAGATAAGACACTAACATATTCAGAGCATACTTGCTCAGTCTGCAGGGCATAGTGAGTGTCACAGCTGCTTCTAATGGGTAAAGGAGAAGCTAAGCACAATCTAACAGCTCATCTAATCAGGTAATGTGTGTGTCGGTCACACAACAGCCATTGTTCAGTCACTGCCACCAGCAGTCAGTCAAGTCCAGATCTCAGAAAGGTCACCTCCGCAAAAACACTCATGAACACTCATCAAAGACCAGTGTAAAATAAGTCCTACACTCTGGGGACTAGGCATAAATCTCAAAAATATGTTAAAATACTTTAAAATGTACTGTAGTTTAAAAGAAAGCAATTTGAACAAACAATTTGAAATAAACAAACAAAAACTTGTGAAACAAATGCGAGACATTGGAGAGATAATGGCAGAGAGTGAAACTACACTGTAAAAACTTTAATTAAATGTTTACTGAGCAATAAACGTGTATTTAATAATTTTTTTCTAAAAGTCATTTGATTAACTATTTTTAGTTAGTAAATTTTTTGTTGGGTTGTTGACAGAAATACTATTTTCTAATTGAGTTCACATTCGCAGTGACTGTTGTTGATTTTATGTTATGAAGTATGTTTAGTAAAAGCTGTGGCAAAGTGATGTGTTGAATCAATTAAAAAAAGTTTGTTGAGTCCAATTTTAGTGAAGACAAAATGTAAAATTGTTGAGTTCATTCTTTTTTTTGCGTGTTTTGTAATTTACCAAAAACCTTAACAGTTTTATACTGCACAAAACCACAGCTCAACTTACAGATTACTTTCAACTTTCATCACAATTTACTACTTAAAATGTCATGGTTAAGTTAATTGAGCAGCTATCAATTAACATGTTTAAGAAAAAAGGTGAGATCATGTCAAACACTTCTGTATTACGCAGGTGACACCTCAGCGACACTGGCCAAGATTATCATAGTCAAGAGCTTCCTGTGAGCTCTGTAGGGATTCAGAAGGCCAGAATTGTGAGAAAACATCAAGAATTGAAAAGTAAGTGCCTCCTTAGGTTTAGGATCTGCTCTGATTAGATGTTTAGTAATTAACAGCAAGGCACTTGATCAAAACCACATGCTATGACCAGTTACAGAAATAACATTTCAAAATAATGTAAAACATGTCATTTTAACACTCAGGGGAAAAACTATTTTCAAACTGGAATTGCAATTGCAATACTCAAAAGCAATAATTTACCCTCTAAGAGTAAAATATTTCAGTGTGTGACTTTCTCTGATGAATTCTACAGCTCTGACTTTCTAAGAATTACTGAGTGACTCCACAGCAACGGTGTGCTGTCCCTTTAAATATACGGTATCCTTTATGTGTTTTGCTATTGCTGACCTCTAGCACCTTGTTTTGCATTTGTGCCTCTATTGTATTATGTCTTTGTGAATCTCTGAGCTGAAAGAGAATGCTGACTGTGGTCGGTGTGTTTTTGTGTGAGCCTGTATGTGTATGAGTACGGGAGAGATGAGGGAGTCACTGATGGAGTCACTGATGGAGCGGCTCACAGCTCCACAGTGTTCAAGGTGACCGTCTGCGCTCGAGCTGGTCAGTAGAGAATGGGCATATCTGGCACGTCATTACACAGCTAATATGGCAAAGTGCCAGATCTGACCCATTTCTCTCTCACTGCTGCTCCATTTCTGTGTGGCATTGTGCCAACAATGGCCAATGTATTCTTAAAAAAGAGAGAGGCAGTCTTTTAATAATATATTTGAAATGTTTTTTTAACAAAATGTAATGATGAAATTCACTCTTGAAACTCAGAAAGGAAAACATATATTTTTAAAATCACAGTTAAATCATCAATTTACAGTCATAAAATAGTTGACATTCCAGACAATTCAGACTAATATTTAAAAATTTTGTTCATGAGTTCAGAGTTATTTCTTAATCTAGATTAAGTTATTAAATGGATACACATCTTTCAAAAAAATACTCTTTTTTTAACTTTCACTAAAAATAATTGTGTTTCATTGAAATTAATTAAGATTCACAGAATTAATGAAGAATTACAATAATAATTATAAGCAAATTAGCTAACTAAATAATAAACATAAAAATAATTTAATATATATAAAAATATATTTAAAAATATAATAAAAACATATATACTTATATATTGTATATACATATATACTGTATGTATATATTTATATATGTATACATGTATGCATGTATGTATTTTGTATACATTATTTAATGTAAAATTGTATTTTATTTATATACATTTTATATATATATAGTTTATATTTACATTTAATCACACCTATATATATATATATTTATATATTTATATATATATAATCAAATCTCTGTTTATTATTTTTAATTTTCTTCTTTCATTGGTTGATTAAATTGCAAACTTATTTCTGTACAAATATACAAATTATTTGTCCAGTCCTAACTTTTTAAACTAGTTTAAAAATGTACACTTTACAGATCATTAACTTGTAGCCAGACATCAAAATTATAAACTTTTCCATCGCATCACAAATCACACAGAGAGACAAACATAGGAGGAGGAGCAGACACCAGGAGTCACAGTGCTCAGCTGTTTGTGTGTGAGTCGTATCCCTCGCCCGGCAAACTGTAGGAGGAGAAGAGCACTTAAGAGCCTACACACATGGCCACTGAGAAGCACTCAGAGGCGTTCACTGAGTGGATAACAAGAGAGAATAAATAGCGATATTCCTCAGCATATGGAAAGATTTTACAGCCTGGGAGGGCTTCAAAGCAGACTAGCTGATTTATACCATATGGTGCTACTAATTACTATTTTTAACAACCTGCCACTGTTTGAATGTGACGTACAGTACTGATCCCAAAACAGGACAATCCAAGATGGCTAATGCACTGAAATAGATTAATTCAATTATTGAAATGTAGTTTAAATTTGAGAAAGATGTACAAACATAAAACTTACATGTCTTAAATGTACTAAAACATTCATTATGATACTAACTGAATAAAATAACATTTAACAGCTAACATTTTTATTTGAGAGATTTGAGTATTCACATTTTCATCCAGTTCTTTTAGTTTTACATTCTTATTGTAAATGGTTTAATTAGGGTCGTAGAGCAATTGTGGAGCCTATCCACAATATCCATAATCCACATCTTTGGTGTGACATTCGATCCATGTCTGAGTTTCAAGCAGTTTGTCTAAACCACCGTCAAGTCTTCATTTTACCACATGCGAAATGTAGAATTCAGCATTCAGCTGCTCATGTAATTCCTGGGACCAGAAAACATGAGCATATCACACCTGTTTTTAAATCACTGCACTGGCTGCCAGTCAGCTTCCGTGTAGATTTTAAAATGTTAACCCTCACATAAAGCACTACATGGTCCAGCCCCTGAGTACTTATCGTCTCTTTTAATAACTTACAACCTGAGTTGTGTGCTCCGCTACTCACAGTCTAAGCTTCTGTCTGTTCCACGCACTAAAACTATGGGAAACGGGGCTTTTTCTGTCTATGCACCAACACTGTGGAACTGTCTCCCAGGTGAGCTCAGGGATGCAAAAGCTACACCATTTGTATATCTCATCTTAAAACTCACTTTTTAAAAAACTGGCTTATGATTGTCGACATTTTATACTTTATATTGCTTTTTAACTATCCCTGGATTTTAATTTCCTTGTCTGACTATCTATTTTGTTTTTCTTGTTTGTTTTTTTATCTCTGCTGCTAATGTACTTTTTTTGTACTGTTTTACTTTTGTTCTCTGTACAGCGCTTTGGGAAGTGAGCTTTAAAGGGGCTCATGAGGAAAGTGGAAGCTCCATAACACATTTTTTGATAGTTTCTTGTTTCTCATGGAATTGATCCAGGAACTTTGGCATTTCTACTTAGCTAAAAGCTTTCAGTAGCAGCATTAACTTAAACAAAAAAGATGATGCTGCTGTTTTGAGGAGTAAATCAAGACAACTGAAATAAAAATGCTATAACAAATGCTTTACAGTGTTTTCATTTGACAAGCACTGTTTCTGGTGAACCCTGTTCAAACGATAAGACACGCTCTCGCTGTCTCTCTATAGTGCACAGAAATGCTAAACTAATCTGATCAAAGCTGGGGATCAAATTGGTCTTTAGGCAACATGCTAATCTGCTCACTCAGAAGGAGAAACCAATGCTAAATGATTAATTCATGACATAAAGGCAGCGTTGCATTTGTTTGGTGAAATACTAGGTAAATTTGACAACAAAATTAGTGTCATTAACATTTGATCTAGACTGTTTTTTTTCTATGACTTGGTTTATTCCTGTAGAATTTAGTTAAGTAAGAGAATCAAGTTTGAATGACGGTTTTATAGCTACTTCTGAATAGAGGTGTCAATCTCTTCTTTAAACGTGACATAAAACCTTAATCGTTCACATTAAGCTTGTTCATTATCCTAAACACCTCATCATGACTGCGCTTTCCGCTCTGCATTCCTTTTACAGTCAAAGCAGCTAGTGAAAGATACCCTTTGTGTTAAGTTATTCGTGACTCTCAATCGTTGTTGTTCATGGACCAGTTTGCCAGCAAATGCCTTCTTAGAATAAATGTATCCTATAGCCTTAAAATCATTGATTAAGTTATAGAGGAACACATGACACCCAACTAATTTATAGTCTGCACAAGCCTTTGTTGCTAATTTAAGATTATGGCTGCACTGTGATGTGAAAAACATCTCTCTAGACCTCTGCAGCATACAGTAGAAACGGAGTGTTCCTTAAAATAATATCAATACAGTAAATATTTTTGGGAAAATTTATATATATATATATATATATATATATATATATATATATATATATATATATATATATATATATATATATATATATATATATATATATACAAAAATGTGACAAAGTTTGAATTTATTTAATCACCCGTAATTGGTTTTAACCCAAACTAAAGTGAGCGTAACAAAACACAAACTTACTCGTAAAAAACACATGAGTATACCGTCTCGCAAATAAACATTTCACTCAAAACAGAATAACACTAACAAAAAATTATAGTTTAAGATAATCAAAAATGTTACTAATACCTTTTCAATTTCAGAAAAGCCTGACTGTTATACACTACAGTACATACAATAACTAATTGGCAAAATGAAAACAACAATAAACAATCCAGGAATTAAAAATGTCAAAATCTAAACTATTTATCTTACTGTGATCTTGTAAGTTGTTAAGGAAAAGTTACTCACTTTTCTAATTAAAACAAGATTTGACTTATTGCAAGTGTAACTGCAACAAAATCTAATTTGCATTAAAAAAGATTTTCAAAACAACCCAAGAACATTACACAGTTTTGAATTACTATGAATGAACAAACAGTAGATCATTTAAACATCCAGAAGGCAAGCTTGATGAAAAACAATATTTAACAAGAATGCGTCTTTACCAGGCACACTCATAGAGCTCTTCTATATTCTGAACAATCCTTCATCTCAATTCACTCAGTCTCTCACTTGTTCACCCTCCTCTGCCTTAGATTTCATCTCAAAAGTAATCAACACAAAGGGCACACAAACCATATCAATAAGAAATTGACCAAATATACTATATTCAATGAAACATTTGATTTGAGACCCAAAGAAACCATCTGAAGAAAGATCTACTTAATATAATCTACTACTGTGGCACAAACCCCAGTGCATAAAAGGTAAAATCTAAAGTGTAGGATCCCTGGACAGTATGGTAGAATGTGGCCCTAAAACAAGCTCTGCTCAAGTGGTTAGACAGAACTCCTCTATAGGAGACTGTTGCAATAAAGACGTCACAAGCACTGCAAAGCATCATCTGAAAACCAGCTGTAAAGTTTGCCTGCGGCAGAACCAATCAATCACCTCTCATCGCTCCACAGAACTGCTGAGACACTGAAAACGTGCAGCCTTGAAACTATAAGTCAACACAATCTTTCAAAATGATTATAAAGTTCTTCAGAAGAAATATTCCTAAAAATGAAGTCTTACAGTCAAGTTATTGCTGTGTCATCCTCCTGAGAGGCGAGGTCACCTTTAAGAGAAAGCGTGCGTAAGCACTTACCCTGCAGCCTCTGCATCTCATTGGCAATCTCCCGGTCTGAACGGCCATAGTGCTGTGCAGATGCCATCCCACTGAATCAGAGTCAGTGGTCCTGATGCAGCTCTTCTCTCCTCTCATCCGGGACCAGCTAAAGTCAATCTGAGAAGCATCAATTTTATAAATCAGTGCATGTCTTTCAAACCTATGCTTTCTTTCCTACCCTTCAAGTTCTGTGGCTCCTGCAGGAAGCAGTCTGTCCACTGCACTCTCTCTCTAACTCACTCTCACTCACTCTCTCACATACTGTATGTTGGCATCAGCACTAGTTTTCACTGCCACCTACTGTCCAATCAGAAGATGTTTTGCTGATAAATTCTTGATAGTTAGTCATATGACTGCCAGGGATACCTGGAGGACAAAACTGCCAAAGAATTGATAAACAAATTGCATTGAAAATCATATTGGAACAAATGTAATGTGTTGAATACTAAAATATTAGGAGATCAGACGACGACAAAGTGTCCTGGGAGTTATGTTAAAAACTTGTTAGAGGATGAGATCTCTGACTAATGGACCTATGTGTGTTAAGTTTTGGGGTTGGCAGATTTCATAACAACCAGAAAATCTATAATCCCACTAGATAGTCATAAGAAATTCATCAAGAGATGCATAAAGTGAATACCACGTGCATATCACGTATTTTTACTAACATATTCTGTTCTATTTAGGGTAGTATTTCCAGCAAACATTGGGGTAAAATATAAAACCTAATTGATTGTTTAGCCAGTTAGGGTCACTGATCCACCGGCAGTATGTTTTGGGCTTTGTGAGGAAACCAGAATACCCAGTGGTTGTCCACCCAAGCAAGAGGAGACCACATAAAATCCACTCAAGGTGGTCTCAAATAAACTTTAAGCAATCAACTTTAAAGCAGTAGTGGTACTCACTGTGCCATCATGCTGCCAAAATGTTTCACATTCCAGTAAATAAAAAAGTTCATAGAAAAAAACAAGGCACCCAACTTGCTGTAACATCTGGAAAATATAAATGATGGTATAGGAAAGGTACTGCAAACCACTTATGATTCAAAACCAAGCCTTGTTTTGGTCTCCAGGTGGCAGTTCTTTACTTCATTTAAGCCTGAGCTTTCACAGAATTGTGTAGAGTGTGGTTCAGCATTGTGAATGATTGTAGAATTTAGCATAAGCAAACAACATTAACAAAGAAACTTGATTAAAAGAAATGTACCCTGAAAATGGGAAGATGTTGGAACATGGAACAGCTTGGATAAAAGGACCCTAATAACTTGAGAGAAGGGTTTTTAAAAACTGCCAACATGCTAATACGTTACATTTGAATTATTCAACTACACACATGCATGTTACAGGAAGTAAGCAAAGTGAAACGTCTGACTGGAGCGTTAAGCTCTTGATTCAGAACCCAGTGTGCTGAGTCTGCTGGTTTCAAACAGCAGTGCTTAGCAATGACCTTTATACGGTCACTGCAGATGAATGTGAGAAACAGAGGGGGGGAGGGGAGGGGTTACAGGGCCTTGTACATCTTATTCACATTGTACAAGGACCCCTCCAAAGCATGTTTCCTCCAACACTCAGAAGAGATATGGCTCAGCATGAACAGAAAACACAGTGCTGCATATTTACGTGAATATTAAGAGAAAGATGGACATTCATACTGATGAGCAATCAAAGTAACAAGCAACTGAGATCAATACTGTCAAGGGAACATATTTGAAATGCAAATCAGATCAAAATCAGAGTCCAGTCTTAAGTAATGATTAGATGTCACAGTTTTTCCCAAAGAGTACTAGAGCCCTCTACTGTTGAACAAGAAGAAGCGAGAGGAAAGCAGTGAAAAAAAATCAAATGACATTTGTTGAAACACGACAAACACAATTAAAACATAATTTTAAAGGATGTAAATACAATATTATAGATCTCAAACTATACTGCATGTTTCTGAAAGACTACTGTTACTAGATAAGGCAGTGGAGTTTGCATATCTTTAGTAGATCATATATATAATAAATGTGTACTTTAAAACTTTTAGGTTTTTATTATAAGGAACAACTTATAAGTCCATAAGTTAATATAGTCCAAATAAACTAAAACATAATAAATGGTCATTTAACCAACTTCTCTTGTATGCACTGCGGAAATAAGTTACTTGACGATATATAGCGGTCTGTGGGCGCCCTGGGTATAACAAATTCAAGACAAAGACGGTGACCCACTCCTCGCCTCGTTTGAGCAGCAAAAGAAATTGGTTTGGTCACTTATTGTAGCTAAAAAATGTAAATTAATAGAACGCTATATAAATTATATATAAATAACAAAATATGATTATTATAGCTAACATAACATTATTGTAAACTAAGCATTCAGCTTCACTTAAACAACTTATGAAAAGATGAGCTAGTCCTGATCTCTAAAACATTTACAAGTCTAACACAAAAATGACAAGCTGTAATGGCAAGTCCTCTTCAGACCTGGTATGGGCAGAAGTTGATATCTGCACTAGAGAAACAATAAGAGGAAATGTCAGAGCAGGGTCTGTCCCCCACAAGACTTAAGACCTCACACAGTTCTTCTCTTCAAACTTCTTGAACATCTTATAGTGCACCGAAATAAAAAGGTCCTCAAGTTCTGACTTCTCTGCAGAGTCTTATCGGGTTTTTTGTTTTACTAAAACAAGCCTGTTCAGGATAAGAAAGGACAGAACTGGCACTCGATGCGGAAAATCTGACTCTTTGTGAAGACCAGTAAAACCACAGCAGACAAAGCGTAACAGAAAAAGCTCTACGACGCTATGTTAGGGAAAAATTTATTATGACCTGACCTGATCGATTTGTTTCTGATGGATTTTAAATTCTATTGCATGCAATAAAGGTGCTCTTCCCCTGTGACTTTATGTAGAAACTAATAGACTTAACTAGACCATCTCTTGAATCTCTTGATACTATGCAGTAAAATATGTTTAATATGCTGAATACAATATTTGGGATCCAACGATTATGTTTGAAAACCCCAAAACAAACACATCATCTGTGAAGATAGCTCTTGTTGATTGGCTATATGTTTGTTTTCTATACCCACCAAGTAGGTCCAAACAAGCATTTGTGAATTATTGCATACCGCACCTTTGAAAAGGGATGACTTGACCACTCATTATGATAGCCAATCATTCTGCTTTAATTTGTGTTTGATGATTTTGATTGGTTACTTTCTAACAGACTTCACTCCCAAATCAAGTGTGTAGATTAGGTGAAAGTACACTGACTTTGTTGTCATTAAAACAGAACACATTTTTAAATATTGTTTGAAAACGGATATCATTTACAGTATGTGATACAAAGATTTAGGTTCACAGGGGTCATACAGGGTGGAAGCCCGGTGAAAGCCCTGGTTAAATGCAATTTCGTTTTTTAAACATGATACAACACTTTACAATGCATCTGTGTCCAATAGCCTTTTTAAGTCCTAAAATAAGGGATATCCAACCATCACTCTTCTTGTTGGCTTAGTTCATTTATCTGGAGTTGCCACAGCGGAACTCATCTAGCATATGTTTTATTCAGCGGATGCCCTTCCAGCTGCAACTCACCAACGGGAAACATCCATACACACTCATACACTATGGACAATTTTGCTTAACCAATTCCCTTGTACCTCATGTCTTTGGAAGACATGCAAACTCCACACAGTAATGCCAACTGACCCAGCTGGGGCTTGAAACAGCGACCTTCTTGCTGAGCCAATCGTGCTACCCACTGCACCCCCGTGAAGCCCTAAAATAAGGAACAATGTACTTAATGGAGCATTGTTCATGCCAAGTGTCTTGAAATGTATTGCTCATATCAAGTGCCAGGAAAAAAAGGGAAACTCCGAAGAGTAAACTATGGTAAATTCTGAACAGAGGAAAGGGCACATTAAGACAGGAGAGAGTGATTTCACACACACCTTAACTCTCCTCCCCTTTGCTCCCACCTCTTCCCTCTCCATCCCACAGGAACCCTGGTCCGCATAGATAAGCAAAGTCCATGGCTTATTCAACACAGGAAAGGCAGGAAATGTGAAGTGAAGTCTGCTTTTCCACACACAGCAGAATAGCGACCCTGGCCTTTGGAGAGCATCCTGTGATCCGTAGCTGAGTAGTCGGGGGCTGAAAAGGAGGCAGAGAAAGGGACCATATACAGCCAGGGAGCTGTAAAGATTTAAGAGAAAAGTTCAAGAAAACATCAAAAGAGTGACGGAGTTGGAGGGGAGAGACTGTGTGCTCTCCAGTCTCCCCAGAATCTCTGGAGGGAGCAATGGCTGATAACAGCACTCATCCTCTTGTGGAAATACTGGAGTCCTTTGGATTGAGTAAGCTATTTTACAGACTTATTTCTTTTGTGTACACTTCTACTAACTATATGTAGACTTTGTGTAAATAGAAAAACACAGATGGTGGACACTAGCAGTGAAATATATTGGCGAGTGCAGTTCATAAAAAAACTTTTCAGCATGCAGCTTTTTCCATTAGCTCGTTCCAAATGTCATTTCCAGATGATCCTTCATTCTGGACCATGATTCCTTTTGTCTAGGGAGAATGAAGGATGAAGATAAAAAAAAAACATTTTAATATGGGAGGATATTTTGGTAAATAGCAAATATATATAACAGTATGCTTTTAAGACTTTGTTGGATCATGTCCAGTTTTGTAGCACAATAGGAATGATTCTGTAATAGTGTCTCTTAGAATTATTTTACCAGATAAAGATGGAAAAGTGTATCATTTGTCTCAATGAGATCAAAGTGTTTGAAGGATGTGTGGCACATGAAAGCCATGTGTACTACAGTAATCAGACTGGTATTTATCCAGACAATGGAATGCCATAACAGGAAGCTTCCACAAATACAAACGCTTTATTTCACTGCAAAGGAAAACATTAGGTGTGGCTTCAATTGTGAAATTTGATCCTGGGAATAACTGAAAGTCTAAAAACGTTTTAGGAAGTGTCAAGTGCTCCTTTAATTACATGTAGCTCATCTTCAACCATGGGAAATGTTAATGGTAAGTGTATTTAGGGACTACTGTAAGAGTCTACAAGTAAATTATAAATTGAAATATTCTTTAGTAGAAATTTTGAAAATGGATAAATGTTAAAGGAATTACACCTGCAACTTCCTATTGTACAACAGTGTAGGTATTTGGCAGCTGTCTCAACAAGATCTACACAATGTTTATATTAGAACATAGTTATAGCATGTTGCCCGCCATCTGTTGTATTTTTTCCAGAGGTTACGGATGAAAGAAATGTTACTTGTTCAACTACCAGTCAAACATTATTAGCACACAAATCTTCGATCTCTAAAGAAAGTTACATTGTATAATTAGACTAATTTATAAAAAACATAAACAAATACTAACCCAACTTAATTTTTCCAGATATTCCAATGAAATTTCATATGGACATTCATGGAGCCCTTACCACAGGATAGATTTACTTGATAAATAATTTTTCCATACCCTACACTCTAACTATGCCCACAGAACCTGATGGTGACACTAAATATTGTATAATAAAAAAATTATATTATTTATGCTCTAAATATTACACAGGTGTTGGGGGAACATTTTCCAAATTCTTGACTGGTCTAATAAAGTGAACTTAAAAATATGTTAGTACTTTATAATAACTACACACTACTAATCATTTATTACACGTTTAAAGGGCACGTTTAAAGGGCATCTGCCGTGTACATTTACATTTATGCATTTGGCAGACGCATTTGTCCAAAGCGACTTACATTAGGGGAGAGACAATATGCAATTTGTTACACCGTCAAAGTCTATCTCAGCTTCTCATAATAGAATTGTATCAACTGATCAATAAACCTAAGCCGTGAGGAAGTAGAGGAAGAAAATAAAGACAGAGGAGGGAAAAAAGAAGGTAGATTTTTTTTTATAGTAGGTGTTCTCTGAAGAGAAGAGTTTTCAGTTGCTTTTTGAAAGCTGTTAGTGTTGTTGCTTTCCTGACTGGATCAGGGAGTTTGTTCCACCATCCAGGGACAGTTAAAGAGAAGGTTCTGCTGAGAGATCTTCTGCCCTTGTGGGAAGGAACCACAAGTCGCTGTTCCTTCTCTGAGCGCAGGCTTCTGGAAGGCATGTAGGAGCGTATGAGCTTATGGAGGTAGCCAGGGGCTGATCTGGAGATAGTTTTGTATGCCAGCGTTAGCGATTTGAATTTAACCCGAGCTGCAATGGGGAGCCAATGAAGAGTGATGAAGAGGGGAGTAACATGAGCTCGTTTCGGTTCCTTAAAGATAAGACGAGCTGCAGAGTTCTGGATCATCTGCTGTAGGTGATGGTTCTTCATCCAAGTAGAGATGTCGTTCAGGCAGTCAGTTATGCGGGTAGTTACTGACAGGTCATCAGGGGGGAACGACAGATAGAGTTGAGTGTCGTCAGCATAGCAGTGGTAGGAGAATCTGTGTCTGAGGATGATAGGGCCCAGGGAGGTGGTGTAGATGGAGAAGAGAGGGGGGCCAAGGACTGAACCCTGGGGAACCCCGGTGAGTAGGTTATGAGTGTTTGAGACCTCACCCCTCCACCCGACACTGAAAGATCTACCAGTGAGATAGGACTCAAGCCAATCGAGTACAGTTCCAGTGATGCCAATCGCAGAAAGAGTGGAGAGAAGGATCTGATGGTTGACTGTGTCAAATGCTGCAGAGAGGTCTAGTAGGATGAGGGCAGATGATCTGTGGTTAGCCCTGGCCCCTCGCAGCGCTTCCGTTACAGACAACAAAGCTGTTTCAGTTGAGTGTCCGTTCTTGAAGCCTGATTGATTGTCATCAAGTTTGTTGTTCTGAGTCAGGAAGGTAGAGAGCTGATTGAAGACGACCCGCTCGATGAGTTTTGCACTGAAGGGCAGCAGAGAGACAGGTCTGTAATTTTCCACCAGTGATGAGTTGAGTGTGGGTTTCTTGAGAAGCGGGGTGACTCTGGCCACCTTGAAGGTGTTGGGGAAAATGCCGGTAGTGATGGAGGAGTTGATGATGTGAGTGAGGGCAGGCGTGATGGTAGGTGAGATGGTTTGTAGAAGGTGAGAGGGGATGGGATCGAGGGGGCAGGTGGTCGGATGCGCTGAGAGAAGGAGTTTGGACACCTGATCTTCTGTGAGTGGAGTGAACGTGGACATGAAAAGTGTCGAGGATTGTGGCTGAATTTGGGTGCAAGGTGGTGCAAACTGCCGGCTGCAGTGAGAGAGGTCGCTGGGGGAGGTTGGGGTGGACAGAGGAGTGAGTTGAAAGTCCTGAAGAGCTTTCGGCTGTCCTTGGGATGTTCAATCTTGTCGTGGTATTATGTTGTCTTCGCGTCTTGTACCTTGCTTGAGAAGGTTGAGAGTGCAGTTTGGTACGCTTCGAGATCTGCCATGCTCTTTGATTTCTTCCATTTGCGCTCTGCCGATCTGAGGGTGGACCTCTGTTCCCGGAGAGCGTGCAACAGCCAAGGGTTTGATGGTGTTATTCTGGCTGGCCTGGAAGAGAGAGGGCATAGTTGATCGAGGCATGTAGCGAGTGTGGAGCAGAAACGGTTAGTTGCATCGTGAGTGTTTAAAGAGGAAAAGTTTCCAGGTGTTAAAAGAGAAGAGGACACAGCGGAAGAAAAGAGAGAGGAATCAAGGGATTTAAGGTTACGTCGGAAGGTGACAGGAGGTGGTGTTGAGTGTGAGCTTGTAGGCAGTGTGAGTTTGAACGTGATGAAGAAGTGATCAGATGTGTGCAGAGGAGTAACTGTGAGATGATCAGGAGAGCAGCTGCGTGTGTAAATGAGATCTAGCTATTTTCCTGATTTGTGTGTGGCTGTGGTAGGAACAAGAGTCATGTCAAAGGAGGACATGAGTGAGTGGAAGTCGGTAGCATTTGGTTTGTGAAGATGTATATTAAAGTCCCCAAAGGCTGCTATCATCTTCTGGAAAAGAGGAGAGCAGACCATCAAGCTCCTCCAGGAAAGTGGAGAGCTGTTCTCCAGGTGAGCTGTATATGGTGAGGATGTGCATGACAAGAGGAGAAGTGATAGTGAGAGCATGATATTCAAATGAGCATGTCTTACCAAAAGATGTGAAGGTAGAGAATCTGAAGGTCTGAGAGATGAGAAGTCCAACACCCCCACCTCGTCCCACCTCGCGAGAAGTGTGGCAGAGGAGAAAGTTGTTGGAGAGGGCTGCAGGCGTTGCGGTGTCTTCTGGGCGGATCCATGTCTCAGTCAGGCCGACAATGTCTAGTGAAGACTGAAGAGTCTAGTGAAGACATATGTGTAAAACACATGCCAGAAAGTTGGCGGTTCATTCCGCTGTGGTGACCCCGAAAGGGAAGAAAGCCGACATGAAGATGAATGAATGAATGAATTTCAATGGTCCCCATGGTTTCCTCTGTACTGTGTGCTTTTCGTCAGTTTAGAATAAAACCGAGCCTTTAAATCTCATGTTAATGCTTTAAAAGTAGAAACAGTCTTAACTTTAGAACGGTTCACAAAAACAGCTTTATAAAGAATAAATATTCCTCACTATAGATGAGCTCACACAAACCGCTAACTAGCAGCTAGTATATGCTAATATAACTAATTGAACTAATCATGAGTTACAGTAGTAATACGTTTTAGTAAGGTTTTATTATCTACTATTTAGTTATTATGTCTGAAAAATAAGACGTAGTAATGCACTTTTAAATAGTTTAATAATCGTTTATTTGCATGTTCTAAATTATCTCATTAATCACTTATAAATAATAACTAACTGGCTTTTAAATAGTGAAAAATTTATTTTTTTAATTTTTAACTGATCCTCAATAAAGCATGGAATTAATGTTATTAAGCCTATTATTATATATAGGTGCTTATAAACCAGGAATAAAGCCTTTAAACATATAATTATAAAAGACTTACAAATGTTTAGTAACATAGACGCAAGGATTTATAAATGACGTAATAGCTATTTGTTAATGGTTAATAAATGATTAGTAGCGTGTATTTATTATGAAGTGCTACCACTATATTTTGGGTTTCTACTTTGTTTCAGGCACAAGACTAGGAAAACAGTTAAGACCAGTGTGATGATAAAAAAAATAACAATCTTGTTGAATATATGAAATATTTTTGTTAATGTATCTGTTTAATTATATTGACGTAAAGTGCCATTTTATGTGAAAGCTGTCATCTCCAACTGCTCAAAATCTACAGCTCTTGCTCAGACATTAACCAAATTAACTATTAACCAGACATCAGTCAAAAAAAAAGAGACCTGCGGTGTGCTAAAGTGTGTTCCAGCTATTCGCATACCCTCCCAAATATGTAATAAATCTATTGAGGCTTTAGAAATGGGTTCTTAATCCCAAAAATGCCAGTTCCTCACATTCCTCTACCATGGCTTTTTGTGTCCAGGAGATGTGATTCTAGCCTTCTGCCTTTCCATGATTGTTGGCCTTTTGTTGGGAGCTCTAGTCTACACGATCTTGACCTGGACATCACGTCGACGAGCATCTGCCACCATCACACGTTTACCTGTTCACCAGTCCACACGCTCCACCACACGGTCATCCTCCCCTAGGTCTCGGCCAGGCTACAGCCGGCATAGCAGCGGGTACGATCGTCGGAGCAACAACAGTCTAGCCAGTGCTGCCTTCTCCTTCCATCGGCAGACCTCCTCCTCACCCATAGACTTTGGGGACTCACCAGGCCGCAAATCAAGTTTCCGAGCTTCAACTTTTCATCCTCTCCTCCAGTGTAGCCAAATAGCTCGAGAGGCAGAGGAAAGTGCCCAGGGGAGCCTGCCACGAACCCCTACTCTCACTACTAGCCCAGGGGCAGCTGGATCCACCAGCACGGTTAGTTCAATGGTTACGCCACCTCGTGTAAGAAGTCGACCAGACTCCTTCTGGGGGAACACCAATCTAAAAGGCTTCCATGCTGGTCAGACTCCACCACCTGCCTATGACAGCATCATACGGGCCTATCAGGAAACAACCACATGAATCAGAATTGGACAAACTGTTACTTTTTTGGCTGAAATAAATGTACTGATAGACTTGAAAGCAGGTCAGCTGGAAGCAGTATGAAAGTGACCAGTCATTTATACATTTTGTTTGTATAAACATGTCATTAATTCTGTGCAGAGTGGTCCGTTTTTTTCCAAAGATCACACCACTTAGTAAGACAAAAATGTTGAAAATGTAAGAACAACATAATGGATCAAAAAAGATTACTTCAATTCCAAGATATAGCAGTAATTACAGCCATGATTCAAAACTGTTAAATTCTATATTTATTGTTTTAATTTGCTGAAACCGTTTTTTATTTGTTGTGTAATCATCACCACAGCTGTGTTAATAAAAAAATAGTTTGAGTCTGAGAGTGTGGAGAAAACAGTCGAAGATTTCAAACTTAGATTGTGTTTTTCATTATAATTGAAATATCTGAGTTATTGAGTAATTTGTGTTTACTCAATTTTAAAACAACTGAATCTGAATGTGAATGTGAATGCTCTGAATGTGAAGAACTCGCAAAAACTCACACTCTTTAAATTGATGTTATAGTTCTTTTTTAAAAGAATGCAGCAGACCACAAAAAAGAAGTCCCTTACATTAATTGTACTAAGTCAGAAAAGAAAATTTACACAATCTAAAACAATGTTCCCTGTCACAAATCATTAAAGAATTTCCTCAACAGCCTTGTTTTTGAGTACACAGTTCCTAACAGTTTATCTATATCAGACTGAGGCGTTTACTAACATTCGATTTCTTCAAGCCACTTTTTTAAGACATGTTACAATTTGGAATTTTGAAAAATACATGTTTCGACTGGAAGTCACGGTGGCGCAGTGGGTAGCACGGTCGTCTCACAGCAAGAAGGTCACTGGTTCTAGGCTCGGCTGGGGCAGGTGACATTTCTGTGTGGAGTTAGCGTGTTCTCCCCGTGATCGCGTGGGTTTTCTCCGGGTGCTCCGGTTTCCCCACAAGTCCAAAAACATGCGGAATAAGTGAATTGAATAAGAACAATTGCCCATAGTGTTAAAGAGTTAATGAGTGTGTGAATGTTTCCCAGTGATGGATTGCGGCTGGAAGGGCATCTGCTGCATAAAACATATGCCAGAGAGTTGGCGGTTCATTCCGCTGTGGTGACCCCGAAAGGGAAGAAAGCTGACATGAAGATGAATGAATGAATGTTTAGACTGTGATTTTTGACACAAAATGCTCACTGAAAGCTCTTGCAACATTTCATCGTTTTCTTCTCATCGTTTTGTGAAATTACACTTTTAATTTATATACATTTATAATTGCACCTAATATAATTAACATTTCTTAATGTACAAAATATAAATGTATATACTATGTAAATAGTGTTGTAAAGAAGATTTAAAGCACACATCATGGAAATGACCTGGCATGGATGCTTCACGTCTATGAGTGAGAAGATTTCCCTGACAAGAGGAAGGAATTGTCTCAACAGGTTGAAATGTATTCTGAACATAAGACTCTTTTTTGTTGACATTCCATACTGGCAGTGACTACAAAACCTCGTTCCTCTGTTTAGTCTCGGTTTCATCATGATTGCTGTCGATCATCATCTCTGCTTCTGTGAAGATTTAAATCAAAGAATGCCACCGAGGAAAGACAGATGATGGATATTAATTCAGCATTGGGCTTTTATTCTAGCAAAATTCTTATTTATATATTTAAATCTGATAAACTGGCTAGTAAATGTATCTTGATTTGAAAACTCTTATGTGTACTGCTGTATATAACCATATTAATTTTAACTAAATCAGAACACATACATGGAATTGTAAACAACATTCAATTTATGAAGTATAGTTTTGTATTTTTGCTCTATAAGCGTAGTCACAAAAGTCACTTATCTTGATAGAGTTACATGACAGAGAAGTTTAAAAGCTGATTACGTTACCAATCCACAAATCTCAGAGCAAGTAAACAAAAATATATTGTTTCTACAAAAATAGCCTTGCGATAGCCTTGCGATAAATGAAGATGCGTTGAATGGTCCTATACGTGTATTACGGTAATGACGCTCTCTAGCGGCCACACGTCATTTTCTCGACAGCAGTTCCTGTTTATGTTTTGCTCAGTTTTGCTTTCAAATGGGATATTTTACGGCGCGTTATTGAGAAAGAGCTTCGGCAACTGAAGGCAGTTGGAGATAAACGCCTCGTTTCGTTTGTTAAGCCTTAAAGTCTATTCTGGAATCTACAGTTCTGCACAACCAGCCTAGTTTTTACCTTGAACGCGAGTCAGTAAACCTCACATCCAGTTCCTCACATTCCTCTATCATGGCTACTTGTGTCCAGGAGATGTGGTTCTAGCTACCACCAGCTGTTAGCTCGGCTAAACAAGTTAAGCTTCATACAGTGACCTGATAGTGAGAGTTACTGGCTTAGAATTGTACTGTTTAGGTTTATGACAGTGAAGATTTGAGACCTCTACCAGAAGCGTAGAGCCGTAATATTTTTGTTTCTCTCGCATTCTGGCCTGCACTGAGTCGTGCCGTCGCCGGGTTTCTCCGTGTGAGCCCGATGTCGGTGTCCGCTCTGCGCATGATCCGCGTGCGGAGGTTGAGCTCAGGTGGAGCAGCTGTGAAGAGGACCCCTGTGCTGCCATGGAGTAAGCTCTCGCTGCATCTACACTCCCAAAATACTCTCCAGCATCTGTTCTCAGAGACATTTCCAACAAGCTTCAGTAAATCTTTGATTGATTTGACTGAACTTATTCCCTAAAATATAAATAGTCTGTGTAAGTGTGTGTTACAAATTTATTTTACGAAAAAGTCTTATGGTTTTATGTACTTTACTAAAAGTCTTTTATTTATACGTATACGGTAACTAGATTAATGCAGATTAATAAGGTTTTGGCATACTAACAATGTATTTTAATACTTTTAGGTAACATGTTCTGAACCTCATTTTAAAATGAAAGAAAAAAATTATCTTTATTGTGTGTGTACATTTATACATTAAAAAAATGATACCCCTCACCACCAAACTTTCTTAAGGAATTCTCATCACACATACATTAAGAAAAAACTCTGGTATTTTTTGGTTAAGGTTAAGGATTTGATTACATATATTTATAACGTTTAATGTGAACATAATTTAATGTAAATAATCCAAACCATGAAGAAAGATGAAACAAAGCATCAGTATGTTACAAGTAGGACTTAATGATTTTGTGAAATCATTTGAATTGCCTTCTTTTTTTTTGCCAATATTGCAATGGTGATTTACGATGCGATTTTTTTCCCAAAGCTTGCTATGTTTGATATTTCTATAACAATAATAAGAATGAGAAGTCATTACAATACTTAGTTGAGTAGTAATCTTTACAACATTACAATCAGAACAATATTTTCAATTTACATCAGTTAAATGAAATCTTTTGATGCAACAATAAAAATAAATAAAACATGTATCATTTATCAACTACAGCAGGAGTGCTATAATGATTGATTGGTTGAACTTCCAGGCTTCAAATCAAACAAACTAAAGTGTAGACTAAATTAATAAAAAACGAAAATTCAGCCAGACATGAATAGTGTAACCAAAAAAACAGTACAATTACTACTGAAAATATTAATTCAAGCAAAGTTAAAATAACTACAAAGTTATTCACTTGCAGTTCAGAATGATCTAATTAAAGACTTGCTAACTTGTCAAAAAGCTTGCAGTCGAAATAATATGCATTGATTTATAGATTGAATTGTATAGATATTTCACGAAAACTAACAAAAATACAAATTTATAAAGTGCTCAAAAAGTACTATTTACCCTAAAAACGTACTCAAGTAAATGTCCCAAACTAAACTTTTTTTTGTGTGATTCAAAGTTGCTTTAATAAACATTTAAACCTGTGTATTGTGCTTTTTAAGAACTACCTTCTAACGTCATAAAAATACTTTTCTTAAATATATATATATATATATATATATATATATATATATATATATATATATTTATATATGCAAACCACGTTAATTGTTTAGCTCTAGTTTCAGACTGCATTGATGCATATTTCCCATCCATACCAAATGCCTGTACCTGTGTCTTTTATTTAATCAGTGTTGATTTGTGATTTGAACACACATGGTAATCATTTTGAGTGTCGGTATTTCTCTCTTTTGTGTTTAGGAAAAATAGCAAAAGTGACAGGAGCAATTGTTTTTGGGTAGGTCTAAAACTTTTTCCATTCTGTGTTTGGATGCATGCAGCAAGATATCACTATATTTTGTATAAAGCATCTGAGCAATATATTTCCTTGCAAGGCTACCAGTATGACTTAGAAGCTCCTCTTCGTTACTTGATGTTTTCTCAGAGGGTGTATTTTCATCACATACGAGGTAGTGAACTTGAACCAAGCCATCACCATCGACACCAGTGCCATTCTTCAGGAGAAGCACAAGTCCTACATCTACCTCTCACACTCCCCCAACAGAGAACAGGAAAGTCTTGCTTCAGGTACATCCTGGGGGGATGAATGCCAATTAGTTTTTAGTAACAATAATCTCAATTCCGCTCTTATTTACATTTAGTCCTTTCATATAAACTACATATATATACCATAAATGATTTACAAAAAAAACAACAGCAAGAAAACGACAACATGAGAAGTATCACAAAACAAGTGCAAAAGATCATTTTAATTCCAGCTGAAGCTGAGCTGTTATTTTTAGCAGATATAAGATGGGTTTTAATTAATCAGCCCTACATTAATTATTTGTTTTTTAATGTTCAAATGTTTAATTTACAATGTTAACACAATATTTATTTTCCAGGCCTCACTCTAAAAACCAGAAAGGAGCTTCATAAAGCAGCTAGAAAGTTTCTTGAAGTTACATCAAGAGTTCTGCGTCGCCCACTGGATGGTGAATAGTTCAGATCTACTTTTGAGCTTGATGAAAATTCACAATCCCTTTTATTGCCTTAAGTTATTGTTTAAATGTTTGATGCAGTTTTTTTATACAGACAAATTTATTAAAACCACCTGCAACAGTGTGTGCATGTTGTTTCTCAGGAAACATCTGCTTTTTGTTGAGTGATTTGACCTCACATGAAGAGGAACTGACATAAACTTGTGTTTTTTTCTGTTCTTCTACATAATGTAGTCTAATGAACTGTTTTTTTTTATCTTTCACTTAAATGGCAGCATACTTGGCATCAGGTTTGAGGCTAAATAGTAGGTTAAAATACATTAGTGCTCAAACTTTGGGGTCAGAATTCTTTAACAGAAACAAGTAACTCCAACGATTCAGATCGCATTGAATATATCAAAAGTTGATTCGAATTAATTATCTGATATATTGAATTAGATTATGTTTTATATATTAATATATTACGCTTTTATGTAGAATCAGCGGGTGAATGGATATCTATTTGAATGGTCAAGCTGCACTCATTTAACTTTATTTTTTATTTTTTTACATTTTTTTCTTACACACATACCGTTAAATGATCTTTGTACTTGTGAAAAATTATATAATTGAAAAAGCTTTATTTGCCAATTTTGACCCCAAATTTTGAAAAGTAGTAGTCAAAATAGTATAGAATCAAATAGTCATCATATGTCTTATTCTCCTAAATGCTTTTATTTAATTCCATTGGAACAATCCTCAGTGGTAAGTGAATGCAGCGAAAATCTGATGCTCGACAAAGTGTTTCGCATTCAATTTAGTGTTTTCTTTGAAATATTATTATTTAAAAGGGACATCTGAAGCCTATATCTCTAACAAACATATATGATATGATGTATGCTCCGTCCTAAGACATGATTGTTGTGAAGCTTTCCTGCGCACGCCCAGAAAGGCCACATCTGTCTTCATACGAATACACAATAATCAGATGAATGCAAACTGGCTGTTCAGTGTCAGGTCGCATTACAAAAAAATCCGATCTGTATCAGATTCAGGACCACATATGAAAGCGATCTGGGTCAGATTTGAACAAATGGGTGCTGAGCTATTCAGACTGTCATGATATTTACAAATATAGGCAAAAAAAATCTGGTTGTGGTCACTTGGGGCTGAGCGTAGCCTAAGATACATTTCTGTACCAAATGCAATTTTCATCCGATGTCTTAGACTTATACCAATTAACCTCTTTACGTTTTCCCAACCTTTACATGATTATTATTAGTAGAACATTGGACCTAGTATGTTTTCAGCTACCTTATGTGACAATTGTATTTTTTGCGTCATTTAGAGCATCTCAGTAATTTAGACGCAGACCCTCATGAGTGTTCGCTGTGGGTGCTACTGAAGAAAAGTCGCTCTTCAGACCGGACAGTGAGACAGCAGGCTGTGCAGGAACTTGCTCACAATTACCACTGGCATGGTAAGATGCAAACATGCTTTAATGTTGTCAATATACAATGTACATGCCATGTCATATTGCAGTGCAGAGACTTAACACTCCAACTTTGTGTGTACTGATTAGTTTCTGTCCATCACAGATTATCAATACCAAACTGCAGCACAGGTGGTGGACCAGCGCACAGCTATAGCCCTCGCCCGCATTCCTAATGTGGACCAGCGATTCTTTCTCCCTCCTCCTCCTCTGCCTCATTCTGAGGATGTGAGTAGAATCAAACAAGCCAGCTGCTTATAAGTGTTTGGTAATGTCTGCTTCGTGTATTCATTGTTTGTACATGTGTAGGACATATCAATAGAAGATGGACTGAGGAAGTTACTGGCTTCTCTGCCGCAGTCTGAGGTGGATCAGTGCGTTCAGTACTTTACTTCGCTTGCACTGAGAGAAAGCAGCCAATCGCTTGCCTCTCAACGGGTGAGATAGATACACTTTCAAGAAATTAAATGTTAGGGTGCAATTTTTTGGACCGAGTGCTGTTAGAACTAAACAAATGTATAGCCAATCAGCTGGAGTTATCTGAATATGTACTTTACCATTGGTCTAGGCAGGGTCTCTGCAGGTTTCATAATAATTAATAATGATTCAAGACCATAATAAAGAATAATGATTCAATGCATACCAATTTAAGACCTATATCCTTACATCAAAAATACACACAAAACTTGTTTGTGTAATAAACAGTATGCTTCAAGTGTATTAAACTTTTACTCTGACAACCCTAGCTGTCATTTTTAAGAGTTCTCAAACTATTGTCACTTTTATGTTTTTGAGCATTTGTGCACATTTTTTTGACTATGGCAACCCTAACCCTCATTTTTATTTTATTTTTAGCATTTAGGAGCATTTTCTCAATCTCTGGAAACCCCAAGCCACAACAAAAATCCATATCAAATGCATCATATTTTTCATACATCAGAAAAATAAAAAAGGTGAAAAATTATTTTAGACCTAGAACAGTAAATTTAAGACATTTTAAGCCCTAAAATGCAGGTTTTTTTCAGCAGAAACTCTGTATAGAGGTGTTTTTGTTGAATTCAAATGTCATCAGTCACTCCCAGGATGTGCAAACCCTTAAGTAGCCCCTGTTTTGTTTTTGAAAAGTTCCTTGTTTATTTGTGGGAGCCTCCAACAACAGGTTAACATGGATACAAGGTCACTTTGTTGTCTTATAATATGCATTTAATTTTAACAAATATTATAGCAACTTCCAAATGATTAATTTCGCTAGTCTTTCGCACTAAACCTTTGACAATAAGAGTGTTCACTTGATTGAGTTTATTATGAGATGCACAACAACCAATAAACCAAAACTCTTCATAGAATGAGACTAAATCTATATTTTTATTCCCAGCTTTTACACAACATAAATAAATAAAATCCAAACCACTTGATAGATAGAAGTAAAAATAAATCATAAAAAGATTTGCTCTCCAAGAACTTGTTTCAGTGACTCTGACTCAACTTTTTCTTTTTAAAGACAATAACTTTACACAAATCCCTTTCAAAGCCGTTTCACAAAACATAAAAGGCAGTTTACAAAAATCTAGTTTGGCTCTGTTATTAATTCTGAACTTAAATAGTGAACTTACAAGTTGGTTAAAGCTAAAATCTGCTATATTCCCTGCAATAATTATGCCAATAAGTCACTTTTTGTACAAGATGGATGGGGCAATTACTTTTATTAAAGTAATTTTTCCCATATGAATAAACTGATTTTTTGCTCATACTAGTTATTAAGAAATAAAGAAATGTGTTGTTTTATCTTGCAAATATTCTTAATATTATTTTTAGCATCATTATTTTTCTCTCCTCATTCTAAGGCCAAACAATTTGAACCATGAAAAAAGTTAAAAAATTAGAAAAATTTACTTGTTTAGTAATTGTCTTTAAATATCCACTAAGTCCCAGCCCTTAATGGTTTTTGGAAAATTTTTCCACTCATTACCAGTTGGTAATGTGAGTAGTTTGGTTAAAGATATATTTATGCAGTCATCAAAGAGGGAAATTAATTTCTTGAATCTAAGCTGTATAGTCTGAAAAGATGCCGTTTGTAGTAAAACAAGAGATTTAGTGCATTTTGGTCTTCATTTACAGGGTGGACTCTGGTGTTTTGGAGGTAATGGATTGCCTTACGCCCAAAGTCTCACCACAACCCCATCTGAGAAAGTTGAGACATTCTGTCTGCAGGCCCTGGTGCAGCACTCAAAGGTGATGCTTTAAACAAAACGCTTCAGAAAAAAATTATATTTCACTTATTCAATGAAAATAAAATAATTACTAGACATTATTTTCTTTTGGCTGTTCTTTGTCCTCAGGTTCAGAGTCATTGTGACCATATTGTTGCTAAGGGTGGACTGCAACTCTTGCAAAGAGTATATCAGCTTCGCAGAGAGTCTCAGAAAATTCAAAGGAATATTGTGCGCATCATTGGAAATTTAGCTCTGAATGAGAATGTCCACAAAGCCATAGGGCAGTCAGGTGAGTTCTGAACTGTTATTTTGGATATATGGATTAAAATTTGCGCTTGATTAAAGACTATCTTTCCCTTCAGGTTGGGTGTCTGTGCTGGCTGAGATGGTTCAGTCGCCACACATTATTCAGGCTTCTCATGCCGCCCGTGCTTTAGCCAACCTGGACAGAGATGCAGTAGAGCAGAAGTACCACGATGGAGTTTATATTTTACACCCGCATTGCAGAACCACGTATGCATATTCAGTCATATTCACACTGAAGTGCTTCACACATAAGAGTAAAAAAGGTTCATCAAGAATCGTCTATAACATCATTTACTAAATGTTTAAAGGCTTAGTAGTGCATACTTGGTGATTTCTTTTTCTTACTTCAGCCAGCCAATCAAAGCAGACATTCTCTTCGTGCATGGTCTCTTGGGAGCAGCTTTTAAAACATGGCGTCAAAAGGACCATGATGTAACAGAAGATGACAAAGGGGAGGGTGTTCGAGAAGATTACACTGAATGTTGGCCCAAGGTCTGTTTGTTTTTAAAGAAAAGGCATTGAGATAAAACCCATACCACATCATTACGTTTCTTCAGATGAAGTCTGTTCAACTAAATTTTTGTAGTCATGGCTCGCTGCAGACTGTCCAAACCTCAGAATCCTGTCTGTCGAGTATGACAGCCATTTAAGTGACTGGAACTCTAAGTGCCCTGCTGAAAATCAACGGTAAACTGGGTAGTGCAATACTAAGTAATCTAACAAATTTGATGTCACATTCCTGATGTCAGCCGGTTTTTCCATTCCTCTTGGTATTTTATAGGAAGTCCTTGGCCTACAGGAGTCAGGAACTGCTGAGGAAGTTAAAGGATGCAGGTGTAGGGGACAGGCCGGTGGTCTGGGTGGCTCACAGCATGGGAGGTTAGTCCATGGTGGGTCATAAAATAGCCAATGAAAATAAAGTTTTTCTATTTCTAAAGCTGTTAGCAATATATGTAAATTGACCATCCATACGATACTAAAAATGTTATAGATATTTGTCTATTTTTAGCATTTAACACCGTTTGTATTAGTCAACAGAATTAATCTCATTGTGTGCTATACATTTTAAAGCATGGATAGTCATAGTTGTGCTTGGTAAGTAGATAGCACTGCTGCTATACTTTGTTACTCTTGTTTTGAGCGCTGTCTTGAATGAATAACATGTGATTCTTGCTTTTTAGAGTGTTTTCTAGCTACTCTGCCTCCAACAGTCTTAGCTGAGGTCAGATGAGCTGTTGACTAACTTGCAGAGGTGGGTAGTAACTAGTTAAAGTTAGTTATTACAATCACTTGAGTACATTTTTAGGGTAACACGTACCCTTTGAGTACTTTAAAAAAATTACTTTTACTCAAGTACATTTTAGTGAAATATCTGTACTTTTACTTAGTTACATCTGAGTTATAGCTTGATTGGATTTCCTGTGTTCCTAACATCATGGGAAAAATACAGTTCTCGAGATATGTTGAAGAGGCTGATGGGCGCTGATAAAACACAAAAAAATTGAAACAAATGTTTATTTTTGTTAATGAATACAGTTTTATAGCTGTATACTCTTACTTGAGTTTATTTTTTCACACCTACTTTTATTTGAATAAGATTTTTGGATACTCTACCCACCTCTGCTAACCTGAGGAGTGAGAGAGTGTGTGAATGTGGGGCACTGAAATTTACCATAAACATGAGATATAGGCAGCAATAGAAATGAAGAAATATTGAGACAATCAATTCTAAACCATGGCTTGCTTTAGGCTTGCTTGTGAAAAAGATGCTGGTAGATGCTGCAAACGATCCAGATCTCCGTTCTCTGGTCAAGAACACAAAAGGGATTTTGTTCTACAGTGTGCCTCATTTTGGCACGTTCATGGCGGAGTACTCTGTAAATGTACGATTCCTCTTGTTTCCTTCCATCGAGGTAAAAGAACTATGTCGAGGTATGCTGGGATTTTTATGATATGTTGTTAATTGATCTTTATGAGATTGAATTTAGATTTTATTTTTGATGTTTCATGATCCAGATTCTCCAGCATTACGAGACTTAAATGAAACATTTCTCAACATTGCAAAGGTTGGGAATCTCAAGGTTCTTAGCTTTTCAGAAACCCTGCCTTCATACATTGGGCCGATGCTCAAAATATTGGTGGTTCCCGTCCAATCAGCTGGTAGGTCAGATTCACTAAACTACGAGCTGTATCATAATTTTCATGATAAGAATTGTAAGCATCATGGTTTCTTCTTTGCCTCCTTCAGATCTGGGGATTGGGGACATCATCCAGGTGGATGTCGATCACCTTAACATCTGCAAGCCAGAAAAAAAGGACTCATTTCTCTATAAACGCACTTTAGAATTTATTCAGGATTCCCTTGCGGGAGACAGAACTGAGTAAAGTTTTCAAAATATTATATCAGTCACATCTTTTCAGCATCTTTGGTTTAACATTTCAAGTGGTTTATTTTAAAATAAATGTAGTTTACGATTTAGAGAACAAAAAACGATGGTTTTTTTATATATATATATATCTTAATCATTCACTTAAACATGCATGTTAATTTTGATGTAGAAAAAAATGTGTCACTGTTATTATTTTTGGCTTCTTTCATACGAATGCCGTATTTTTAAACCCCTATATGTTTTGCCTGTTCCACCATGTACTGTATATTCTTTACAAATTCTTTTAAAACATCTTTTTGCACTTAAAATTACCAGGCAAACTAGACTTTTATCAACGTACATTTAACAATTCTTTCAAGAGAAATGTTTTATTTATTCAACCTCAACAAAATGGAAGTAATTATAAGTTACAAGCCATTGTATTCCTACCTCACCCTCACAGATTGGTGCAGATATTCCAGAAATTACCTCGGCTTATGTACAAGTATGTGAGCTTCCTTTTGAGTTAACCTAAATACAATGATTGCCATAGCTTCGTTTTGCTGAATAAAACTATGAATCTCAAACTTCTGCATTGGCTAAATTGTACATTTTTTGTTGGATGTCATGATAATGATTTTAAACATGCTCTGTCAGGGTCATATAAAATTAAATGGAATAAAATAAAATTAAATATATTTAGGCTTCCTTGTGTTGACGTGGCGCTCCTGGCCACTAGAGGCCGATAGAGCTAAAGGATTATCTGCCGTCTACTCGCAGAAGAACACTGTTGTTTCTGGCGTCGCTGTGGTTTAACGCCTATTAAACATTAGGTAATAACGTAAGAGACATACAATTTTGCTGTCTATGTAAACTGATACTTGGAGAGTTGTTAATCATCAATATGATTTTTTTTATCAATACAGATCTTTTCTGTAAAGGACCAGGAGTGCTATCAAGCCCTATCGAAAATGGTTAATGTATTGAAGGGAGTTCTTGTGGAATGGTGAGTTTAGATGTAATCACGACGTCGAGTTGATTTTATGAATGTTAAAACCTACCTTGAATCTAATAACTATGTCAAATGCGTTGCTAAGATTACGACAGTCACTTTGTGCGTTCAAGTTTTATTCCTCGTTTGATTTCAAACACAATCCTGGTTGATAAGATAGTGGTATGTTAAAAACTTGTCAATTTTCATCTCGAATTACGCTTACCATATCAAAAGTCAAATGTTCTTAGAGGATAATATTTTTTTATTATTGTTCGTTGATACTTAATTAGATAACGTATTGTTTCACACAGTCTGATTCAACGTGTGATTTGGTTACTTGCAACTTCTTTAATGCGAAGGCTATTCTTACTTAGAAAAGTTAATCTCTTTATACTGTAATTCAATGCTTTCAAACTGCATGAACTGGTAACACAGCTTTTAAGATGTGTTAATAAATTTGTTTATTTGGGATCCCATTTACAAATTTGGTTTACCAGATTGCCCAGATTTCAAGTGCATTTTAATTAGAGTTCACTACATTTCCATGTTTGATTCTCCTTTTACATTTGGAACAGTGACCCAGCCATGAAACAGTTTCTTCTTTATCTGGACGAGACATCAGCGTTGGGAAAAAAATTCATCATCCAGGATTTGGATGACACGCATGTTTTTATCCTGGCTGAAGTTGTCCAGATTCTCCAAGAACGAGTCGGAGAACTGATGGACCAGAATTCATTCCCCATAACCCAAAAATAATATTTATATCTGCGAGCAGAGCCTGCAGTCTTTGGGAGCAGATGGATGGAGAGAGTTCTTGCACAAACAGGTTAAGTGTAAAGTTGAAGAGGATTGAGATTTATTTCAGCTCTTTTGTAAATCTTCTTTTCTTCGGGCACTTTCTGTAGCATAACTTAAGTCGGGTTTGTTTTGAATTGATTCTTTTCTAGTGGTAGTAAACATATTTAAGTACAAATACATCATACTGAAATTGGATGGCAGATCTGTGTGATATGCGTTTAAAATTATGGATAGTATACACAAATAAAAACTTTTTTTACTGCTCACTGCAGTCAATTTATTTACTGAAAAAAATATATAGTTTTCAGATTGATTGCTGCCATGCAGGGAAGTTTCAGGTTCTCTTCCTTTTCAATTTTCAAACCACATCAGAAAACATTCCGATCATGAAATGAAATTATTTCAAGCAGTCAAATATAATCTTGGTGGAAGTATTAAATTGTACTCTTTCAAATTGCTGTGAGTTAAAATAAACTCTCTTTTTTTTAACTGCAAGGTGCTCTTGCATAACGCTCTGTAGTTCTTACCTAAGAGCGCCACCTAGTGGATGAAAGAGACATGGTTTCGACACTAATGTCTGTTCTCAATTTATGTTTACCTGCCTAGCTTTATTTAATGTAATGGTGTGTTTTGATCTAAGTGTCCATTCATCAATCTCAATTTTCTCGATTCCCCCATCTACACCTATAAACATTTTGTCATACCTTGTCATTAATGGATTTTTAAAATATTTGTGTTACTATTAAAATGATCTATTCACACATTGAAAATACATTTATGCATCAAACCTTGATACCAGACAAAGGCCTTCTTTGGCCCAAGTCTCAGTCAAGCTAACATCCATACTTGGCCCGCGCTTGGGTCAGATAAAGATACCAAACTTAAACCTTAAATAAACATTCAATGCCCGACGTTAACGAGAGTCCAAAAATATGGGCCATGTCTGAGTCAACAGGTAAGGCCACCGTTGACCCTACTTTAATCCATTGCTACACTAGATTAATTCCATAACAATGGCACATAAACACAGATTTAAAAAGTACATTTTGAACAAATAATTTTGATTAATGATTACTGTAGCAAATGACTAAACAAGTTCCTAATTAAAGGCTGGTCTGTTCTGTTCCAAAAGCAATAATGTAACAGAAAACAAATAATAATTATATATATATATATATATATATATATATATATATATATATATATATGTATGTATATGTATATGTATATGTCTGTGTGTGTGTAAACAATAGCAAAATAAACACTAATATTAAAAGAATTAAATCTATAGAGAAAAAAAACATAAAAGTGCAAAATATGTACAGGGAAGCCAAACCAAAAATAAAAATTTGGTCATTAAGGGATACTCCATAATTTAGTTAATTTAGCAACTGGAACCCTTTTTTCCACACACACACACACACACACACACACACACACACAAAAGACTTTCGGTCTCATTTTTCTTATTTTATCTGCTTAATCAAAACTTACAATATTGTAATAGAGCTAACCGCTTTACGTCCTGACATGAGCTGCAACTAATAAACTAAATGGGGAAGGCAATACATTTCCAAACTTTTGACCGCAGTGTTTTAAAGCTGTAGAGGCGCTGTAAACTTCAACTTCTCACGATGTCGAAGCGCATTCTAAACCCCTAAAATGAATGAATGATATGAGTTGTGCGACTTTAAAAACGAGCGTGTAGTCCCTGGCAGTGTTTGCATCTCATTTGCGAGTGCGCCTGCAGATGTCCTCGCCGCCGCCGCTACTGTAGTCTGCGCGAAGTTCCCGAGCGTGCGCACTTCCATCTCCAGAGCGCACAAAGCGATCCTCCTCAGGTTCTAGCCTACTGTACAGGAGACCTCCAGCTTCACCTGCTCAATGGACTAAACTACCGGGAGGTCCCGAGGCCGTAACATGAAGAAACGCTCCATGGATGTAGGCAGGCTGCGGAAGATGAAGAAGATGAAACTAACAGAGACGCTTTCTGAGAGGTAATCGAACGCATTGCTTTGTTTGTTATTGCTTTCATCCGCATTCACCTGAATGGCTGGCGCTGAGCTGTCCGGAGGGAGCGCGCAAACATCATAAATAAACATCCCATGATGCAAGGATGCGAAAGCACGGTTTAATTCAGGGCACTTATTTAAAGACGTACACATGGGCGACTCGACGTTTTGCGCTAAAATAGTGCTGGAGGTGATGTATCTAACACAAAGTACGGGTACTATGGATATCATTTGTTGAAAATGTATGATATTTAGGTTCAGATCCAATAGTAAACATGATACTGGAAGTCACGTCATAGTCTTGTTCTTCAGTTGCGCTGTCTGACAAACACAGACTGTCTGAAAACACAGACAAACTGACAAAGGCCTCGAAAGAGACAAGATGCCCGATGGCATTCCGTTTGCGCAATTCCTAATTATTGCTAGTTCGATCGCAAAGCGTGCATTTTTATAAATGACTCCCTGCAAGTATACCCACAGCGGAATCTTGACGCAATCTATAGTTGGATGTATTTTGTTTTTGCTGACTATTGTTCTCTGAGGTAAACATGGGTTCGGATTGACCCGTCTTTTTGTTCTCCGGACAAAGGCTCGAGGGCTTGTAGTGAAATCAAGGTGCGCATGTTCATCCTCAAACGATTTCTTGTTCTTTAAATAGCCATGACAACACTCGCGATTCAGTATTTAGGTGCTGATGCAGAAGATGAGAGGTTGCCATGGTTACCAAACACAAAGAGCCGTGGAGAGCAGCAGCCTGAACAAAGGAATGAAGCACAATAGAGTGCGCTAAAACATGGATCATAATGGCTTTAGGAAGTTATCTCAGAATATACTACAGTATTTTCTTGGAAAGAAATGTTTTGATGTATACATACATGACAGAATATATTATTGAAATTATTCCATCCCTTGAGTCAATATGTGGCACTTGTTTTTGTATCAGAACAATGGATTTATCCTGATTGTTAAAATATTCACGTTTTGTATGGCTGTTTAATGAAAAAGCTTTATTTGTAAAGTAGCCTGTTCAAAAACAAAGGTGTTAAAACAAAAGGAGTACTCATATTACTTGGCTAATAACAACAGTCATTAACAATCATTTAAATGGGTTTAAAATAATAGAATAAGTCTACATCTGGTTTCTGGTAGCTAAAGAGATGCGTTAACATCTGTCACTATGCAATGGCCGTTCCAGTTTTTTTTCTTGGTTCTTGAGACCAGAAGAAAGCGCTGATCTGCAGACCACAAAGAGCAAATCATTCTGATCTGCTCACACTTGTTATTAAAAGGCAGGGTATTTAAACCCTTGTTATCAATGTTATATAACATGTGATGGATGTACTTTTAACATGTGATGTGCAAAGTTAATCTGTTGAAATATTTCAATCAATACATAAATAAATGGAATTAAATAAAACCTGTTAAATCATCAAATTGCCAAAATATGCCTCAATAACATACTACAAGTGTCTGAATCTGTATTTCAACAAAGGAATGGGGTTAGTGTCAGACTTTAGTCTTTTTTAATGAACAATGCATTTTGTTTGACATTTTGTTACAGTTTGGTTTTACACCTAAGTAGATATCTGTGGGTTTCATACAGTACTGGATTAATAAACATGTTGATGTTGCCTTTCTGAGTGCCATTTATGTCAAATAAAAATGCCTTCTCATCATGAACATATAAAAAGCTGCTGGTCATCATGTTTGGGAAAAGAATCCAAAGATATGCATGATGTTTTTCAGCGCTTGCTCCGTGCTGAAGTTCATGCTGGTCTGGATGTTGGTGCTGTTAGCAGACTTTGTTCTGGAGTTTAGACTGGAATATCTGTGGCCTTGCTGGCTCTTTCTAGGGACCGTCTACACCACCTTCCACTGCCATGGACTGGTAAGCAGCTTTATGACTGTCATTGACCTTTTTTGTTTTACTTTTACCTCAGTTACTTAAAGTATGATCTCTACTTAACAACAACATATTTTTACATTTTTATTAAATGCATGTAATTATATTGTTCTCCTTTATAAAAACAAGGATGCAACTGACTAAGACTCTAAATGACATTAAGAACACATTTTATTTTATTTTTATTAATAATATTAATAATATTATAATACAATTTTGGACGTTTTTTTATGCTCAGCCTATTTCGAAAAATAGGGGCTTGACCCAATTATTGGTTAGCAGTCAAGGCTAGAACAGAACATTGTAAATCTTTTGCAGTTAATAGTCCACCTGAATTGGGTGTTTTTAAACTGTGTTATAGAGTACTCAGAGCAAACAAGATGCATTTTATGTTATCAAGCCATTTAATGGCCAATATTTGTTATTACCAACCCTTTCTTTAAAGTTGGGTTCAGTAGGGGCCTACTTCACCAACTGGCAGCAGTCTATAGGTGCAGCAAGTCCTCATCACCCAATTCAAAAATATACTACAACACTTTCCAACATTAGAGATACTGTTCACTTGCCAGACGGATCAATATTTTAATTGCAAAAATTGTATAGCAGTAAGCTATTAAATATTGTTGCGCGTACATAAACAATATACTAAACATAACATAAAAATTACTTTTTTAAGAATTTTTCTTATTTTTTGTTTGAGAGCCAGTAATGAAAGGATTTCATGTTGAGTGCAGCTACCCTAATTATATCCATTTGTTAAGAACAAGAATTGAAAAACTAAAGTAACCTCTTCTCTTTTCCAGGCCATCTGTGTGGTTTTTGTGTGTGCTGCATTCACCCTGGACTTATTCTGTTTCATTTTTGTGCCGTTACATTGGCTGTTCTTTGCTGCCAGCACATATGTCTTACTCAACTATATGTGGCATACTGGTAAGCTTGAACTCCTGTACTCCAGTCATTTCTGCACTCAAGGTTAGATTCATTATTACCACTCATCACCTTAATGCACCGCTGTGTTTGCAGAAAAAGGAATCTGTATGTCTTCGGTGACGTTATGGATACTCTTAGTGTATATGGAGGGGTCTCTGCGCTTGAGAGATCTGAAAAGCCCTCATGCAAATCTCTCTCATCTATTTGCTGCACACTGGTAGGCATTGATAGAGCTTAATAAATTCCTTTTCATACCAATTTTACTTCCTGCTGTAATGTAACATGAGGTCATTTTGTTTTCTTCCAGCATTGGTTATCCACTCGTTTATATGGGATTTGATGCAACCTGTTACTTCTCTAGTATGTTCAAGTTGCGGGCTCAGAAATCTGTTCAGGGTGAAAACGAGCTACACATGGATTTCCTTCAACAATCCCTACCTCCCTACATGCACCTATACCCAACATTGTGGATGGAAGGTAAAATCATATAAGAACTGTATACTTTTACTATCATTGATTTGACTGTCATTAAAACGGCCTCCGCTCAAAGTTAAATACTTTTACGTCAAAAATATATTTACTAACATTAAAAAATGAGATTTATACACGCTTTACAATGACAAATTTGTTATGGGAGATAACCTTTTTGCAGTGCTGAATAAATGAGCTAAAAATCCAAAGAAATGATTAAGGCAGAACAGAGATTATTAGTCCTGGCGGCATTTACTACTATGCTGAAGGCACCTTGATTGATCTAATTTACTGTGAGATGAACCAACCTTTAAAAGCTAGTCCTACTTCGATGAAGTTATTAAAACCCTGATTTTTGGTCATCTAAACAATAAGTAAAGCTCAATAGTCCACTTTTGTTCCAATCGTGGTTCTATTTGATCACGTATCCTTTTGACTGCTAGTGGGTGAAGAAGGCCCCCACTGAAACATACGAATGGGATCAGTCGAGGTCAATGGATTGAGTAGGTGAAGAATAGATAATGAATGAAAGAAGTCCAGTGGTTAGCATGATTGCCTCCCGGTAAGAAGGTTGCTGGTTCTAGCCTCAGCTAGGTCATTTGGTATTTCTGTGTGGAGTTTGCATGTTCTCCTCATGTTCCCGTGGGTGTCCTCCGGGTGCTCTAGTTTCCCCCCACAAGTCCAAAGATATATAGGTAAATTGGGTGAACAAAATTGTCCATAGTGTATGGGTGTGAATGAGTGTGTGGATGTTTCCCAGTGATGGGTTGCAACTGGAAGGGGATCCACTGCATAAAACACATGCTGGATGAGTTGGTGGTTCTTTCCGTTGTGGCAACCCCTGAAAAGGGACAAGGCTGAAAAGAAAATGGATGGATTGATGGATGGACATTGTAAGCTTTTTTTATATTTTTATATTTAAAAGGTGTTGATCAGTCATCTATACATCGCTTCAAGGGTCAAATTCCTTCCTGAAAACATTTAGTAAAACTGACCCAAATCTATTCACAGATCCTAAATATAAAGTGGTCAAATCCAGGCCGACGCAATACCAGTGTCCATCTGAGAGAGTCACATCGGAAGAGAAACAAATCATGGAAGACTGCCTTCAAATCCACAGACTTCCAGCCAGACCCGACAAAGACCCACAAACACCAGGAGTTAAGAGCCGCGGAGGTGAAGTGCATGTGGTCTCTCAATCTGCACTAGAGATGACCGAAAACCTACCTCAAGAAGATCAGAGCAGCAAAGCTCAACGATCCTCCAAGAGCTCTCTGCAGCCTAAAGTGCATCGAGCTTCTGTCAATGTTCTAAACAGCAAAGCTGAAAAGAAGCAGAAAAACCTTAAAGCCATCAACTCCAATGGAGATGCTACTGACCGGTGCTTTTCAAACCCTCCACCAGCTCCTCCCAACCCACACTCTGAACAGATGCTGAGGTTTGTCTTATTCTATTTCATTTGTAGGGAAATAATAAAGCAGTACGTTCAATGAACAACTATAACCAAATGATTTTCTATAAATGTATCATCTGTTTTATATACTCTTGGAATTTACATAAGGCAGTACTTAACTGTGATTTAAGTAAGAAACTGCAAATTAATGTCATTGTAGTGCAGCAACCATTAACAAAAGGTAATGGTAAATCTTTGAATATTTACAATCAATTTAAAACACAAGGTCTCCAAAGTGTTATATAAGGATCCTGAATAAATGTATCCAGTTCAGGTTGATTGCTAACATAGTTTTTTTAAATATCTGCATTTCTTATTCTTATTTTTACTTAAGTAGTACTTATGTTCTGTGTAATTATTATTATGTTCTGTGTAATTTATGTATGCACCAAGGGCCTGAGGGTAACGCAATTTCAATTCTCTGTATGTATGCACTGTACGTGTGGCAGAATTGACAATAAACACAATTGAACTTGAACTTGAACAAAAAAATAAAACGTTTATGCCAACTGATCAGTATCATTGCAAAACTTTAAAATATCGACCCAAATCCTAAAGCCTTATCGGTGCGACTTTTTACCCCACTAACTAAATCTCACCAACAGTGGCAGCTATTTGTGATGTCAGTAAATGTTGAATGATTTGCTTCTGATTGTGCTATAGTTACAAAATGTGTAAGTCTAGGCACACTGGACTATACAGCATGTAACTCAATGTGTTCCACAGGTTGGAAGTTGAGCTGCGGAGGCTGAAGGGAGAGCTGCAGGCCAGCAGACAAAGTGAGCAGGAGTTGCGCAGCCACATTTGTAACCTCAGCAACAGTGAGCAGAGCCTGAGGCCTGAGCTCTCGCTGCTTAGACACGCCAATGACCTGTTGCAGAACAAGTGAGTAACCAAAGTAGAACTCTGACAACTGTTTGCTTCTAAAGATAAAACTAATGACAGGTTTAATTTTATAGGTGTTTGCTATGCCTTTGTGTATTTAATTGAGATTTCATGTGTAAAGTCATACAATAATGTTTTAAAAGAGATGAGAAACATTTAAAATCAAATTATTGGTGGTGTTGGTGGTGGACCTGACTTAATCAAAAAGCTTAAAAAAGGTGACAGAGTTTAGAATGTTCTCCTAGATTGGTCTCCTCCTGCCAAGCTTTTCCAGGGTCTATGTGATTTTTTGTGTTGAATAAAAGATCTCAAAGCTAAAGTTGTATATGATACCTTGTTAAAGTTGTATGCTATGAATTTAGTTTGTGGGCCTGTCCAATTTTTATCTGTTTGCCCATAATTATAGATGGTTCCAAAAGAATATAAACAAACAAACCTAAACATTATTACAACTTGGTAATACCTTCACGTTGTAACTGTCTGTGCAGAATTCAGGGTCTCAGCAAATCCAGACAAAAGGACAAGCAAAACTGTTCCTTGCTGGAAAAGAAAATTAGACTGGAAACAGAAGCCAGAGTCGGGGTTGAAAAACAACTGGCAGAAGTCAGAGCCCAGAAATTAGACGAAGCAGCGATTTTGCTTCGGAGCGCATCACAACACAGGTTTGTGTTTCAAGGGACTTGTGTCTATTGGATTTTTCTCTTCTTGTCTTTGTAGCTCTTGTGATAGTGGCGGTTGGTTGTTAAATTGCTCCATTAAACTTGTTTAATCTTGTATTCCATCCACTCACTTCAGGCAAGAACTCGGAGAGACTCAAATATTGAGAAAAAAAGCTAGAGATCTAGACTCTGAATACAAACAACTTCAGATGGAGTATCAGGAATCAGGAAGTCGAATGATGGCTCTAGAGAACGAAGTGGAGGTAAAGATAATGTTTCATAAATCTCTTTATTTATATGAACTTTGAGCAACTGTACACTTCTGATTACTGTCTGTATTTCAGTTGTGAGTGCTGCTTGTGCCATCTGCTACAGAAAGCATGCCAAGCAAGAAACCGCATCTTTGAGCAACCTGAGATTTATTTTCATCACAAGATGAGCTTCAGCCACTTCTGCTGGAATTATATTAACAAACTCACAAGAGTTGATTTCTTTGATAAAAGCAGTTGTAGTTGTAGTAGTGACAAAAACCTATTAAATGTTTATCAATTATTAGTTTTTGATATTGATGGTTTAAGTGGATTATTTTCTAGATGCTTAAAATGTTGCTTTGCTGAATTTTTTTCATCCTCTTTGTAAGTCTTTGTAAAAAGTAACTAATATCTGAAGCCACTGTAAAATAATAATCCACTAGGACAGAAAGTGTTAAAAAAAAAAAACAAGAGTTAGTCTGTTAGTCTCACTGGCTTAATGTCCAATCAATTTTTTTTATCAGAATAAATCGGCAACTTGAAAACAATACACACAAATGCACTCTTAACATCAGAGAAATTGCTCCTTTCAGTCCTGACAATGATAAAGATTGAAAGCTATGTAATTTCTGGAACTAGACAAATGATCCTCAGATCACGTGAATCGTTCCCAACTGCTTGTCGCTTCGCTCACTTGTTCTGTTCAGTTCATGTGTCACTCGTGTAATACTGTGCTGCTGGTTTGCAGATGCTGCAGAGGAACAGATGCAGTGAGCAGGATGCAGATGCTCTGCTCTCAGCCCTCTCCACCTTGCAGGACAAAGCTCAGCATCTCGAGTACAACCTCAGTGCAGAAACCCGCCTCAAGCTCGACCTGTTTTCAGCGCTCGGAGATGCTCGCAGACAGCTGGAAATTGCACAAGGTTTGGCGCACTTAACATTTACATTTATGCATTTGGTAGAAGCTTTTGTCCAACTTACAATAGGGAAGAGACAATTAGCAATTTGTTAGACATCATATCGATCATTCATATCAGATTTCTATTAAAACAGCAATCTATTCAAGTCCTGATATATAGAAATAACCCTCGTTTCTCATTTTTTAGAATCTATGACATCTTGAGTTTTGACTTTCATTGTTCTAATAAGTTTATCAGTTGTAGTTAGAGTCCAGCTCACACCGGGAAAATGCATGTAGAAATTTTTCTTCACTAAAGGTCTGGCCACATCGAATTATATTTAATGGCGTCTTTACATTCCTGAACCATTCCTCGCCCAGGTCGGTGAAATATAGAGATAACGGTGCTTCTTGCTGTTTGATGGTGCCAAGGAGCTACGAAAAGTATCCGACCACATAGTAACGCTACAGAGCTATAGGCCCTCCGACGCTCGCCTTTACCTTAGAATACCGTAGCAGTAGTAAAGTTTCAGAAATCAAAGTTAACTTTGCAACATGTAGTGTCTTCCTGGCTCTTCTTTAGCTATGCTACTACGTCTAGGATGCTCATCGAGAGAGTAAAGAGTGCCTTCAATTCATACATTATTGTAACATCCGCACCTCATCACACGTGGAGGGGAGTGGAGTTGGTGGAGTAATGAGTGTCGTCTCGTGACACATCATCGTGATATGGCAGAGAAAAATTTTTGCGCCTTTCTCAATTGATCTGTGCGGTCTCATCCGTGGTGTTTATGTGAAAATTTAAAATGAATCGTTGCTCACACCTGGCGAAGTTTTGCATCTATTCGTCTTAATGCTGCCTTATTTTTACTGTAAAATTTACTGTTGACTGTAATAGACGTCCAAAAAAGTTGAAAAACATGTTTCCACTCTGGTTCAAACTCGTTTTTTTTCTGTGAGGGGTGAAATTCTGCAATTCTAATTAGCTTCGGATGAACCCATTGAAGTGGGAATCCCACATCCAGGCCATTAATGAAACCACAGAGAACGCCACAACGTGACTTTGGATAAAAAGGGCTGATCTGTGGGTGGCTACTGGTATGCAAGTTGGGCCTGATCAGCCCTGGCTGGGTCTCTTGGGTGAGGGTGACTGATGTTGCAAGATCCAAAACACCCTGGCTACACCACTAAAGATACGTACCAGATTTCTAAATATTGCTGAATTTATTTATTCATAACAAAGACAACTTAAGTGACAACCAATTATACAGTCTATGGCTGAACACGCTGGAAAAACAGCATGTCAACCAAATCAAAGTTTCAGTCAGACTGAATGCTTTTTAGTCTCACACATTCAATTCAGCTCTTTTTTCCTTGCAGTTAAAATACTGAAACAAGACCACGAAGTGAAGGAAATGAAGCAGAAGCTTGCTGAAGCGATGGCTGTGGCTCCAGGTATGTCTTACATGGCCCCGCGGGCCTCCATGCCTCAGTACCTCAAGTTGTTCAACTCAGAGCGCTACATGCTGAACCCCCGAGCGCTCATGTACCAGTGTCTGAAGAAATGAGACCAGTGAGGACAAATCCAATGGAATCTGAAGATTGTTTTGACTCAAAACACCAAACGCATGGGCATCCCTGCTTTAAAGTTTGCCTGAAAGTTTTGCCTTTTAACAATGCCAGCCACCTCTAGAGAGGTTCGGGAGGTGTTTACTCAGACTTTGAGGTCAATCAAAGTTGAGTGTATATACAAGGACCAGCGGTTGGTAAATGAACGCTGAGCAAATTACCATGAGCAGAACAAAATGCAAGATCTCAATGTGAAAAAAGTGTGAACTCGAGGAGCACGGTTCGTCATGAGGATAAGATTTCCTGTGAAACAAAGAGGCTCTTCTTCAGCCATGACAATAACAGGCCAATGCCTCGTTCATTCTGTGCCTCATTATTTATGTGAATTCAGTTTATATAACGATCCAATATCAAAAGTAATTCATAATGTCAATATTTGAGTGCTTTGTACGGTTTTGTATTGTTTTTACATTACACGTGAAAACAGGCGTGACTTACACAGAGAAAAAAAAACATTTGTAGGTTTTCACGTTTCTGAAATTGTTGCCTTTTTATGTACGTATCAATGGGATGTTTTTTATGAGAAGTTTATTTTTCTGGCTTGACCACTTTTTTTCTAAACCAAAATTAAATAAATGGTTTTATTTTGTAAATCTGCTTGTTGGTCTGCATGCCAATTTATGTAACCTTTTGGAAACTAAAAGATGTTGATGTCTTATTGTGCTTTTGTGCAAGGGCTGTTTTCTTCCAATGTTTCTGGGAGCAGTAATAAAAACCTTTTCAGTGAAACATTGTCTCTTCAGTTGTTTCTCCCATTATCCTTCTGAGACCCAGCCTTTTCGTTTATGTCCTCTGTAGTAGACATTTGTTTTTGGTCTAAATATTTTGACTCATTTGAGTTACCTTAATTCCTGGTCTTTACAGTGATACCTCATGTGTTTATCTGGGACTAAACTGCTATAAAAAAAAAATCAGGAAATCACAAAAAAACACTATTACATTGGAAGATATTTTTCCCTGGTTCTCAGGAGGATATAGATATTAAATTCTCCACACTTCAATTTGGACAAAAATACAATCTTTTTAATCCTCAGATTAGTCTAATTAGTCTAGTGAAATAAGACTGTATCATGTACACAACAGATGTTTAATGATTTAAAAAGCAGTGTCTGAATTTAACGAGTTAAAACAAATTACTTTTAAAGTGATTAACAAAATAATGTAGTTAAAGTTTTATCATGGGTAAAATCTGGTCACTCATTTAAAAATAATTTGTGAAATTTGAGAAGTAATGTCTTGATCTGATGTGTCAACCTTTTTGAAAGTTTTATATAAAATATTAAACCTTAAAAAAAAATCAGGCCACACACGAACCTAAACAACCATTTACAAAAGAGCAGGAGCTGCTACTGATGTGATGCTAACTACCCCCAACTGCCTATAATCAGTGCATTAATATTATTTTCTGTTACTATACCTTTGAGACATTATTGATGGTAACTGTAGAAGCTTTCATTTGATATTTAGTTTTTTTTAACCAAAATCCGCATAGGTCCACTCTATTGGAGACAGGATATCAGCCTTTAACCCATAAAACAGACATGAATCAGGGTACTCATTAAAGTCTGAATCTGCAAGTTAATTCCCAAATCGAAAAGAACAACTGAAATATTGTGATTTTGATTTGAAATTTCACCATCAGCAAGAATGCAAGTGCAGGAACATCGTGGCAACCTGATTAGTGTCAAACGATTCTAAAAGATGTTTTTACATGGATACGATTTTCTAATCTGTAAATGACAAGAACTGATTATTAGAATTATATTTATGTAATATGCACATGCTTTTAAACAGAAATAAAGCTGAGTAACAGACTGCTTTTGACGCAATCAAGTAATAAATTAAACTTACTTGGAATGATTAGAACCTACCATAGTCAGCTGAAATTTGGCCAACAATTCCTCCGGCTTGGTTAAATCGGATTTTTAATTATAATGAGAATGCTGCATAGTTAACATTTCCTAAATAATTTTTTTCTTTCAAAAACTGGATGATTAACTAAACCATGTTTATGTCTCTTAGAAAACGGACACTACACTTGTTTTACTTTGTAAAAGCTCAGTAATTTGTCAGTAAAGACACGAGGAAATTGTGTGAAAACATAATATAATAATTACTTTTCTTCACTTCCCTTTTATTACCGCAATAAGAAAAAAAACTTTCACTATATATCAATGAAGATAAACAACCATTGGAAGAGAATCTCGTCTTTATCAAGTTATGGTGCAATTTCCATAGGTTTACAGAAAAACAGTGTAAAAGCATAGTAGCATTTTCTAAATATTATCAGGAGATAACCTAAAACAAAATGGCTTTAAAAGTGAACGTGCCAAAAAGCTAACCAATCTGCGAGACTAAAAAGAGTTTAATCTATATTGACATGATGTGCTGTTTCTATTGCTTTTTGTAAAGTATCATTTCAGACATTTCCTACAAATAGCAGGTCAAATATAAACCAAAAAAGAGAAAGTGTGAAAGATGAAAAGGTATTTTATGCATAACATAAAATAAGGTACTTGTAACAGACATTTGATGCAGCATTGTGGGGAATGTGGCATTTATTTGCATCAACATCTGCATGAATTGATTCCTTGGATTTAATAGCAGAAACCAAAACCCCAGATATTTGCAAACATGCCAAAAGATTTTACAGTAGACAACCATGCAGTTTATAAAGACACTAAAATCTCAGTCGAAGGCACATTTGAAAGAATCTTGTGCACCGTAGAGCATTTCTTTATATGCAAACGTATAATGTGTCACATCCATGGGAAATAACCAAACCAAGTGCCCTTCTCTAAGAAACCATTAAAATTAAAACTTGCAGCATACATTCACAGATGACAAACAGAAAATAAACAGCCACAAATGAAGATATTGAAACACGCTAGATTGTATGAATATATATAAACAATCTTCGAGAACCCCTTTACTTTCACAGTTATCAAAGATCTTGAATTGAAGAACAAACTTGAAGACTCAAAATTAATGGACACCTTAAAAGCGAAGGACAGTGTTATTTGGTAATTTCAAAATAATACAGTAACGCTTTTTTTAATAGAATAAAATAAATGCTATATGGATGAATGAAAGGCTGGATAAAAGACCATTAAATTTGCATGTGATGTTCCTAAAAAGACCAAAAAAGGCTTTGCTAAAGTGCAAACCAGAAGTAACCAATCCTGCTCATACTGTAAGCAAACATGTTCCAAAATACAGCCGATAATACTGATTTAAATAATAACCGAGTCATTTTCTTCCTTCTTCTAAAACAGAGAAGCTACACTGACAGAATAAATGTACATGAGAACCATCAGCCAACACTTTTCCCAGCACCTGAAGTGGTGTAAAGTACACAGCGCAGGGGTGGTTTTCTCTGTGAGGGATCCCCTCAAAGCTTACATATGATCATCTGACAGATGAAGCGCTCGAGTCCCATCCCGTGCGTGAAGAGGAGAGATGGTAGAGATGAGCTGATGGAAAAAGCCACTGCTATGATGAAACTGTGACTGGATTGAGAGAGCCATTCCGGCTGTAAAATCTAGAAAAGGCCTCCTCCAACACCGTAGTGAGACGCGGCTGATCCCCCTTGAGGCAGGAAATAAAGAGAAACATTTAAAACACTGTGTGCTGTTGTCTATTTCTATCAAGGGAAATGTTTGATGCAGAGCATGTTTAAAATGTCTCTCCTTAAATATTCAATGGGTAAACCACAACAATGTTGCATGTGTTATCCAGACCACTATACATTTCCCTGCATGTCATAACTGTTTGATTGTGTGTGACCAATAAAATGTGAATTTGAATGTACACTACAAACAAGCGAGATCAGGGTGAAGAAGTTTGCAGGCATTTTTTAAATTAATTTTATAACAGGGTTTCTGCAGGTTTAATAAAATACAAGACTTTACTAAGGCTCTCATACTCTTTTCTCAAACTATGTCAGCTATAATCATAGAGCTTGTGTTTTTGAGCCTTTATTCGCATTCTCAGACTATGGCAATTTAAAATGTCATTTAAAAAATTACGATTAGAAGCATTGTTCATCTCTGGCAACCCCTAGCAACAGCAAAAACATCAGTTGAGCTGCTTTAGTTGAACATCAGAAAAATAAGACCTTTTTAAGACCTAAATTTTGCCTTTTAAATTTTGGAATTTTTAGGACACAACAGAAATCGTGTATAAAATTCAAAAGTTAATATGACTCAACGTGCTGAATTGTTTAAATGTACATATTATTAATGGCAGTTCACATTAGTAGTACTTACCTCACTGATAAAGCCAAGCTGAACGAGTTCCACTGCCAACTCCTGTACATTCTCATCTATCATGCACACAGAACACCAAGTTTCAAAAACCACTATAAAAAAACGAGTAACAGTGTAACACAGTATATAATATAAGGATAAATAAGCGCACAATTGTAAAAGACCATGCTTCTACATCTTCCTCTCAAAGTCTATAATGTACAATAAGCAAACATGTGTGGGAAAAAATCATAAATTGTACAATTTCTGACATCCTCAATGGCTTCTTTGATAATTCAGATATTTTTGGTTAAAAAAATGGGTAAAAGACTAAGCTTAAGAGGTGTCTTATTCAAAGTATCCAAGATATAAATATACAAATCTAAAAAAAAAAAAAAAAAACAGTAATAAAAATTTATTTTTGTCAGGTCTGCATATATTATGTGCCTTATTTTTTGTGTACATATTTTGTAACTAATCGTTTTGCCATAACCATAGCGGAAGTACAAATGCAACCCAAGAAAAAAATGTTTGCTGTTATCAATACTTTAGGTTGGATAAAACCAGATTTCTTTATAAGTCATAATTTATATAATGAACTACCTCAGCAAGTTTATGTGTAGACAGATTTTAAAAAGAAAACCCCTCTGGAGATGACCCTTTCAATGTCTAATACATATCTGTAAAACAATGATAGTTAAATTAAACATGCCTGCGTGTCAATGATGTGTACTAAGAAGTAAATCGAGTGTAGAACGAGTTTGGAGCCTGATAAAAATACTCACTTGGTGCCAAATCACAACTCAAGTGCCGGTTGAGCTTATCTTCTAGTTTTAGCAGTAAGGTCAGCTATAAAAAGAGGAGTGAGGAGTCATGAACGCAGAATGAGAATTTAGCATCAGGACAATGAACACACAGAAAAAGCATACATGATGTTTTGCTCCTTCCTCCACAGGCTCAATGTTGCACTGCATTTGAACGACCTAAGGAAGAGACATTGATTTGTATATGTCACACAAAAATGACATAAAAACTAGAACTGACATGAATATCATTTTCTCAGAATAACTTGCTTCTATACAATCCCCGTTGACTCATTTCTGAATAAACCACTCTCTCTTTATTCGAGTCATTCAGTCTTCAGATCAAATCCCCTATGAGACTTTTTTTATATTATCTGAAAAGCATTAGCAAAAGAAGTTGAAATGCAGTCCACTTCTCACCTTCCTGGTCTCAAGCTCAGCAGGCTCAGGAGTAGGCGTCTTCACAGAGGGTGGCACTATGGGGGACTTGACAGCCTCTTGCTGGGGCTGCTGTGGGCAAGGCACGCCAAAGGCAGTCAGCGGATAGATCCCATTCCTAAACCAAAACAACCAAAGGCCTCAAGATGACATTCTAAGACAAAAGCTTCAGTGTTTGAACAAGGTCAGTATCGCTTCCCCACCTCACATCTTCCAGGAACTTGTCAAGCTCCAAAGCAGGAAACTGTGAGAGCCTAACAGAGGGAAATAAAGGATTACAATTTATTTTTTGAAGGATTTAAAGAATTGGTTCTTTTTTTAGTCCATCTTGGTCCTTTTGCGTTAACAAGAACTCAAATCCCATACAGTTGCTAGAAAAAGCATGAAACCTTTTGGGATTTTGGCATAAATTAGTCATAAATAAATGAACAAAAGCACAATCTCCTTAAACTAATAAAGCAAAATTGTAATATTTTCTAATGTTTTTATCAAACACTTCTTATTTAAAAAAAATCACATAGCATGATGGGAACCTTCAGGTATAATAATTAGTCGACACTCAAAACGAAATTCCTCATTCACAAAATGAGAGATTGGATTTTCACGCATTATAACCGTTTTGAAAAAAAAAACATTTAAGCATCCACCCAGGTCAGGATCTGTTTGCGGTCTTATTTTTGGTGTGAAAACATAGCAATAGGTTGTAAAACACATAAATATTTATTTTGTGTGGTGTTAGTTGAAGGAGACGGTGATTTTTTTAACTTTTGTTACTTGAATGAACAACAGAACACACAAGTAATTAACAAATAAACACAGGTAATCCCAAGGGTAAGCTTTCTTGTAGATATAAACAATCGCCTACTCACTTTAGTTGAACCTCCTTCCTCTCCATAATGACCTGGTTGGGGTCCATATTCTTGGTAATTTCTTCTAAAGCATTTTCAGCAATAAGGTCTAAAAACCAGAAGGGAAATGTATATGCTTCAATCCAATTCATTACGGGAACATAGTTAATCAAAAATGCTTATAACTCACGCTGATGACTGACGATACAATGTGCAGCCAGTAGTTTCAAAAGAGGCACTTCAAACAGAGCTTGATGGAAAAGCAGCTCTCTGGCTGTGGGCCTCTTAGCAGGGTCCACTTCCAAGCACTTCTGAATAAACTCCTAAACGACGCACATGAAGAGAAAAATAAGATCTCGTAGATGTTCGTTTCATTCTCATACATCTCTAATACTCACTCTCTGCAATGGGTCCTCCAGAGACTGAATGGCACTATTTATGGCTTCTTGAGACACATAAGAGGACTCTCCATTACTTTGGATTTCCAACACAGCCATCTACAATAGTGGAGAGGAAGAAAAACCTGAATCTCCGGTCGGGTGGCTGCGAAACCCTGACCCATAATCCTGAGCTCAAAACAAACAGCACTTACCTCTAAGGCGCACATTCCAAAGGAATAGATATCCACGGCTGTAGTAACATTGGCAACAGCTGAGGCGCACAAAATATGCAAAGGTCAAATCTACAAATTTGCTATAGAAGTGGTTAAATGCATTTTAAAACCATGTTTTACCTCCATACTCTGGAGCAAAGAAGTGCAAACTTTTCTGTTCCTCTCGACATGTTTTAACATGGTTGTTAATGGTATCTGGGGCAACTATAGAAAATAAAACAAAAGTTAAAAATAAGATTTATGTCCTTAATTTTTTTAAATATATATCCTGCTTCAGCTCACCTGAGCCGATTTTGATGAGTCCATTGTGTTGTATGAAAATGGTGTCACATGTCAGGTTCCCATGGATTATGGGAGGTTCGCATGAATGCAGATAGCTGAAGAAATGTTTAGAGAGATGTTTAAAATGATATAGTTGTGCCACTTAAAGAAATAAAGAAAATACACACACCTTAAAGCAGACAGAATCTGAGTGCACCAGCGTTTCCATGCCTATAAGAGACAAAGGGGTCATCACACGTAGGACTAGATTTGATTAAATTAGCAGATTCCTACTAAACTGCAAAGTTAGCCTGGACAAATATGAACAATGTTGATGAATTACATTTAAAAACATGCCTAAATTGACCAAAAGTTTTAAAAGGAATGTATAGCCTTTTACTCAAAATCTAAAAAAAGATGTTCATTACTTAGTTTCATTAAAGTCAAACGTTAAATATGCTAAATGAGGCCAAGTTCTTTATATGCATTTGTTTATCAGCTGGGCTTCATTCATTCACTGTGTATACTGTACTATAAAAAGAACAGTGTCTGACTGCCCAAATATCCATATTTGCCACGCAGCAGTTTGGTTTAGAATCATGACTAACAGATATGAGTAATCACAAGAAATTCAACAGACTGGGAATAAAAAAACAGGGAAATGTAAGATATAAAAATGTCGATTTATTAATCATAGATTTGTTCATCCACAACATTTTGTGTCTATATAAATCTTAGTTAATCACAAAAAAGATGATGGAAACTGAAATTCCTAACTTTTCATTTAAACTCGCAGCTTCAGAGAAAAGCAACTGCTAAATGCATAAATTGGTTCAAGCACATAGTCAAGTGTGTTTGTTTGTGTGAGTTTAAAAAAAAAATTAAATAGCCTGCTAGGAACGGAGAGGATTTCTTTTAAGTTGTCAGATTTCAGAGGTTGTTCTTCCTGAAATCATATACAGGGCATTCTATAAGCAGACGTTTGCATTTACAGTGTTTACATTTTGGTGCACAAAGTCAAGTGTAAAAAACAAGTAAAACATAAAATCAGCAGTGAAATTATGAATTATTTTATTGGATGTCCACTTCGACTAAGAGCAGCAGATGTACCTTTTCATTCATGGTTTTATGATTCTTCTTGGTCTTCTTTAGAAACTGCTTCAGACTCCCAGAAGACATGTACTCTGTAATAAAAATCACCTGAATATATATATAAAAAAAAAAGTTTAGATTGGCTTAGAGCAGAAAACAACAAAAAACTTAATTATTTATACTTTTGCTAAATTTACCCTGGCTCGATTTTCCTTCACATCTGCCCAATACTTGTGAAATTTCACAATATTCAAATGTTCCAGCTGGATGAGATTGTCAAACACTGCTTTCACTTTTTCCTTAAGAAAATTTAAAAAATGTTAGTTGACAAATATTTTGTATTAACTATTAGCTGGAGTCTCTTATATAAATATATAAACATGCTTTATGCCAAACAGATCTAAGTACAGAATACAGATTGGTCAAACAAATTTGTCTCCAAAGTATGCCAGCCATAACTAAACCAAGTTTAATTAAAAGTGTACAAAGTAGACAGTCAAGAACGCTTTATTAAAAAGAGCTACGAGTCATATTTCAAAACCTAAGAGAGTTATGATCCACCGAACAGAACACCACCATTAGATTTTGAAGGAGAAAGTAGAATATATTCTCTTGGTTGCAAACAGGTTTGACCACTTTGTGTAAGGAGCTTACATGAAAAATATGAAGGCCATTAATCCTACTATATAAATAATGGCATCTGCTTATTTCACTGCTTAACACATCAATGAGGAAGAATGCAGTTATTTAAACCCTTGAATACAGCAATGATGGGGAAGGAGGGGTAGAAAATAAACCTGATGCAGTGAGTTCGAATGAATACTCATACTGCGCAACAGTTTAGGAGAAGAGATTTAAGTAGCATTGTGCTATTTAACATTTATTTAATTTTTATTCAAACATTCCTTGAATTTATAAAACATTAAAAGCTTTTCAATTATTACAAGAACACCACTGCTTATTATCAATCACAAAATGAAAGGGGATTGATTAAATGAATAATAAATCAAATATTATTTTGTAATATTTAGCTCAAAATTAGGCTTAGACCAAATTTCATTCTGGTATCGCTTTAGCAAACACTATTAGGTCTGTTTTCAGATTAATTCTTGGCCCAAATCTTTTCTTGCATGCCACAGTAGTTTCAAACATACTAGCTGTAATTGTTTCTTGAAAGAAAGTCACGAGGAACCCATGTCATGGGTTTTACGTAGGCAGCCAGAAAAAGACGCAGAACAATGAGGGAAAGCAAGCATGCCTTGAGATCATTTAGATGAGTTAAATCCCAAAAATTTTAGGATTTCAATTTTTTGGGAACAAAAGTACAGATATAGAAGAACACTCACTGGAAAATTATGCAAATTCATTAAAAAGAAATGGAGCTAACATCATCAACGATGTTTGACTAAACAAGATAATAACAATTCGGCCATCTTCATTCAGCTGTCGAGAAGTTCATATTAGTCTATTAGTTTGTGATTACATACTTCTGTATTTACAGTATGAGGTGCTAAATCTAGGACTGAAACCAAGCACCAACAATGTAAACGATCATGCCATGTACTTATACTGCAAAGTTTCAGTTCAACATCCAGCTAACTTGATGCTAGTTAGAAAACATGGCTTCTAAACTACAAAAATGAAACAAACACTGATACTTAACTATTGCAATATTGTCAAGTTATTTGTTTTACTAAAATTTGATTAATATGTGACTACCTTGTGAAGATAATAATGTGATATTTAACTGAATATTTGAAAGGAAACTGACATTTATTCTGTACAATTGTATGTTCCTTATATTGTTAGAATATTTTTATTGAACATTTTCTCATTCAAAATGTCGTTTCATATCGTTATCTCTAAACTTCCCTAAAATTTTGCGATATTATTTAATTTATTTAACACCCCTAGAATCCAGTCAATAGCTTTACCTCTTGTAGTTTGAAGTTCTTTCTCTCTGAAAACATGACCTCATTCCACACGACCTCTACACCTTCTTCCGTATCCATGGCAAGGTAAGCATTGTCGATACCTGGGACGTTGCGCTGATTAACCTGATGTACAAAAAGAAAGTTAAGAAAGACTATAAAGCACATCCTTAACACCCAGAACATACACAAAGTGATATCCAACACACCTCTTCTCTTCGTTTCTGCCAGCGTCCGCAAGGGCTTTCCTCCAAAATCTCAGACTCATCTTCACTCTCTTCCTCCTCATCCTCAGTAGCAGGCGGTGCAGGTTGGGTTATCGTGGACACTGGAGGAGACACGGATGACACTCCCTGTCCAGCAGCTGGAACGGCTGTCGACTCAGGTTTTGTATCCATAGTGGATACAGGGGCTGGCGCAGCACTCTGTTTTCCTTCTTCTGACATCACTGACGGATGACTGACAGCCGTGTCCTGTCCTGAAGCACCACAAGAGAGATCCAGCAGTCTCACACCTCTAGGTCAGGAGGCTGAGAGCTGCAATAAGAGTGGTGCAATTAAAACATGGAAACTCTAAAACTATAGTAAGAATGCATATTCATTGACTAAAATTAAAAGATGCTACAACAATAAAATTTTAATACGTTCTTTTATGTTAAATGTGCCGTCTTTGGTAACCAACTTTGATGTCTCGAATAAAAAAATGTCTCTGTTTATACTGCAGTAGCAGATCCTGTTGATTGACTACAAAGTTATTTTCCTGTCCACCCATTCAGTATGCCAAACTACTCTAAAATGTGTTTTTAATAATTTAAACATGAAAAAGACCAAAAGTGACACTCAATATTAGTTGTAGTGACACAAAACATGCCAATTGCGTACTATGTTAATAGACATATTACTGGCTAAACGCTTGAACTGTCTTCCAGATTTTAATGTCAGAAAAATATTTAAACTAGGGGTCAGCAGAGAACAAGCATAAAGAGACATATAGAGTAGCTAGTCTCTGCATATAAGCCCCATTTAGCCGTTTGAGCACAAAGAATGCAGGAAATCTTTCTTGTGGGAGATTCTCCAGAAACACGGGCAGCTAGTTCCCATTCCGAAATGAAAATGATGCAATGTGAAGTAGTGAGAGGTTTTTGCTATTTAATAGTGACCGTTGGAAGAACGCACTCATAGTTTCCGTCAAACTACTCAACTCTTAGCTTACCTTATTAGGCAAGTTAAAAGTTGAGTAGTTTGACGGAAAATAACATGTCATGCCGATGCAATAAAAGATGGCAAAGTAAGCGACTTCTGCCAAATATCCCAACCCCCTTACAGACAGTATAAACTGACAACAACAAAGAGAAACACATTTGGACCTAGAAGGACATTTATGAAGACCTTACTTGTGTTTATCTTGAGGTGAGGGTCGTCGCCAGCTCGCCGGAAGCTGCTAACCGCCGATTAACTAAGAGGAGGAATATCCAGGGACAGTGAGAAAAGCCGATAAATCCTATAAGAATGAGGGGTTCCTCTTAACGTTCGATGGGAAATGTTAACGCAAGATATTCACAAAAAACCCACCAGCTCAAATGGTGTTGCCTTGCTAGCAAGCGCTAGACAAGCTAGCAGGAGCGCGACTCGGCAAGGCCTTGTCGACTTCCTCAAATATGTAGTGAATTATGAGGTTACTTGCAATTTAAACATTTAATATATAAATACTATCTGTTAAAGAACAAAAGCAAAAGGCAAAATATCACAAGCTGTACATGTACCTCGGCTAACCGCAAATGCTAACGTTACACTTCCCGGATGTTCGTCTTTTTCACTAAAGTCTTAACAAAAAGACGATAGTCTTCCGAAACCGTTTGACTATCACAACACGAGGTACCTTACAGAAACTTGACAGCGATTTATAACAAACATTAAAGCGAACGACGATAGCTTCGAGTGTTAAAGTACGCTATGCTTATTCCTTGGTAATGCGCCTCTGTCGTTTTCTGTGAGTTGTAAATCAGTACCAAGTTCACACAGTGCCATCTACTGGATGACATCATCACGCCAGCGTCAGTAGTGACGATGTAAGTTCACGCTATTGTCATTCACTCACCTTTTTTTTATTTTCACACGAAACACGAAAAACTACATTGGTGCCACAAAGGCCATACAAATACATTATTATACTATACATATAAACAACAAAATCATTTGTATCACGTGATCAATTTTAATGCTATTTTATAACATATCCGCTTTTTCAAGCCAAACATAAAGTATGCTTAGAAAATTTAAAATCTAGTTTGAAATAACAATTACATATACAATTACACATACTGCACATTTACTGTATACATTGTGATTTAGTTTAATTTTAGGGTATATTAGGAAAATTTTTACTTGCAAATAAAAATCAACTAAGGAGAGTTTAGCATGCTAGCCATTTGAAGAACTTTTAAATGGGTGTCTTTTTTTCTGCAGCATTGAGTTTTATTTTCAAATTCATGGCATTATTCACATTGGAAATGCCTCGGCTCACCAACTTAAAACGCTACCCCCTGCAGAAACAGAGAAACCCTTATGTCCCATCAGGAGGCTTAAAAATAGATTGAGCTTCTAAGGGGAATGGGGAAGGTTAATGGGGGTGTGGGCTGTACATATAGAACCATGCAAGCATGTGATATAACCGGTGTGGAGCATTTGGTGCAACTGTTTGTTTGTGCACATTAAGTGAAAGGCTTAGCTGAAGAATCCAACAATTAATTGGCCTGGTTTTCATCTGTGATCACAGAGCAATATGGCAAAAGAGCAGATGTCGACTGAAACATCAGTCCAGCTAACTGAGGCTGCTCCACAGACACTAGGCAGTGGTTATGATCCTCCTGGAAATATTTACTCAGCCATTCTGAGTCGTAATGAGGCTGTCAAAGATGCTAGGCGGCTCAAGGACTTTCAAGAGCTCAGAGACAAATATTTCCGCAAGAAAGTGCTATTCGAAGACCCACTGTTCCCAGCTCAGGACTCCTCTCTTTTTTTCAGTGAAAAATTCCCTCTGAAGCTGGAATGGAAGCGGCCAATGGTGAGTGATCAGCCAACCCATAGGATTCGCTGCAATGAAAGTTCATTTAAGTTCACAGCCAAGTTTACTTGAAATGTATTTGTAAAACTTTGCCTCAAACCTCATTATATAACATACTGGATTATATACTTTACATGTTATTTACTTTTGTAGAACTAACCTTTGTCATTCTACTCAATTTAAAACATATATTTTAATGGTCGAAAATCTGCAGAAAATGGATGCACTACCAATAATGTTCCACTTTTTAATATAAAATCATGAAAAACTTCAAAATGATTTCCTACATGTATGCTAAATTGTGAATGTAATTGATCCACCATTCGTGCATATACTGTAATCTACATCTTTGATTTTATTATTTTTTTAGTCCCCCTTTTATTTTTCATTCCTCACAGCATTATGATTCTTTCACCAAATGTAAAGCTTCTCAGTGTAGAAGTAAACACATGGAGATTTCATTTAAACCTATGCAGTACTGCCGAGTCATGAGAGAATTCTGACAGGCATGCTGTGAGAATGTGGCAGTGTGCATGGCTGTGGTTTAGCAGCTTTGGTGTTCAACTGATTTTCCAAATACAGTCATGATCTGTGTACAAGTTTCAGTAAGAACATCTTCTCCTGCCACAGAGCTGGAATTCTTCCCTAATTGTTTTCATACAACACATGGCAACACAAAGAGTTGCTAGCAGCTGTAACCATTAGCAAACTCATGGATACTTTTATGACTGTAAAGTCATTAATTCCACCCAAATCACCAGTTTTTTGAGAAGTTGCCTCTCTATGCATTATTGCACAACGTCTCTAGTGGCTTTCTAATGAGTGTGGTGTGTTTGGTCACTGACCCATTTAGATGTGACTGATGTGTAACCTATACATTTTTACAAGCTTCGCTACGATGACTCGGGTTACTGGAAGCAGTCATGTAAGCCTGAAAGAACTTTGCTATGTTGTTAAAACAATTTTTGGCCAGCAATTCACACTGCCAACTTTACAGTTTCATGTGTTTATTGACACTTCAAAAAAGAATGAAAAGAATCATGTGTTCTTGGAATTTATATACTATGCTTCGTCCTGGTTTGACTCATCTCAATTAAATTATGTTGTAATTTGATTTCCATGATCATAATTGTGCTTCATTTATCTGAACAGGAAATGTGTAGCAATCCTCAGTTCATTCTTGGAGGAGCCAATAGGACTGATATCTGTCAAGGAGATTTGGGTATGAATGTGAACATTTTTTGAACTTCAGTGTTTGAATGAAATCTAAGATGTTGTGTATAGTTACAGTTATAATAAAACACACATATATATATATATATATATATATATATATATATATATATATATATATATATATATATATATATAGTCATCAGAGATTAAAACTAGCATACTTGCTGTAGAGTTTTTTTTTTACAGAATGTAATGAGGAGATTATCAAAATAAATTAATTAGCGTCAATATTAGAGCTGGATGCAAAACATTTGAAAGACCACAACCTAAAAAAAAAAAATACAACCATGCAATAATTATTAAAATAACATCTACATAGGGTTTAAATTGGGTTATAAAAGGTTACGAAAATCCAATAGGTGCACATAATCTCTTCACTATTGGATGAACAATCAGAGCGAAATGTCACATGGGTTTAAATGTACTATGTTACATGTTCAGGCAGTGAGATGTATTTGGCACTCTCAAAAGTGTGACACTTTGATGGATGCTCACAGCTGAAGTTTATTAACACCGAAGAGAGAATCTCAAGTGGGAGGGAGGGGGATCCTGGTTTTAATCAGACTTAAAATGGAACACTTCCTGTACTAAAAGAGAGCCAGAATCCACCGTGATATATACCTTCTAATCATGACCTGTGTGTGTGGTTTCCTCTCATCACAGCATCTCCGATTGAGAAAATAGATCATTTGCGTGACAGGCCAGACTCCAAATTAATAAAGTGGCCACAATGGTATCCATTGTACAGAGTCATCTGTTGAATTTAGTGCAGGGGATGGTTCACTTCTAATGACAGAACTGGCTGAGAATTATTTGGCCCTTAATAGCTTCTTTCTGCATTTGGAAAATCATTGTAAGGATTGAAAAATGCATAGCCAGAAGATTCCAGTTTACTTGTCATAAGAATAGGTCTATTACAAATGTGAAATTATGTAAAGAATATAACTTCCTGGTTTATTTGCTTCTGCAGGAGATTGCTGGCTGCTGGCTGCCATTGCTTGCCTGACACTGAATGATGTCATTCTTAAAAGGGTGGTTCCTCATGACCAGAGCTTTAGTGAAAGCTATGCAGGAATATTCCATTTCCAGGTACATGTTTATCAGAATCAGAAGATGTTTATTGCTAAGTGTGCATGTGAACACACACAAGGAATTGTATAAGTAAATTGATAAAGTTAAAAATTAATAGAATAAAGTGTATGATGAGTGGAGGTAGTAAAATATAGAGTAATAGAACTATACTTATCTTATAACTCCAAGATGCTTAAGAAATGTGCTTTGGAAGTAATTTGCAGACCAAAGCATAAAGTGTAGCAACAGAACAATAAAGTATGGAGCAGCTGAAAATAAAAAGGCACAAAGTTCACATCAGAGTCCTACTACTATTCTAACAGTTGTTACATTTCCTCTAGTTCTGGCGGTATGGCGAGTGGGTGGATGTGGTGATTGATGATCGACTTCCCACGTACAAAAACAGACTTGTGTTCACAAGGTCTGGACAGAGTAATGAATTTTGGAGTGCGCTTTTGGAAAAGGCGTATGCAAAGTAAGACATTAAATTACTTAGACGTTGCATGCCTGGTTATGATCTTTATGAATCTATTGAGACTAAATGAAAAGCGCACTTCTTATTTGATGCCTGGTTCACAGGTTACATGGCTCTTATGAAGCTTTAAGGGGAGGTAACTCACTGGAGGCCATGGAGGACTTCACTGGAGGAGTAACAGAGCTCTATGAGATAACAGAAGCTCCGAAAGAGTTGTACAACATCATGAGGAAGGCGCAGAAGAGAGGTTCACTCATGGGTTGTGCCATAGATGTAGGTTTCCTTTCACTGACCAATGTAATGGAACCATGTTAAGGTTTAAAACATGACATATATAGCGACGAATTCAGACTTGCAGAAAATATTCCTTATAATAAACCTAATAATAGAGAATTGAGGTCAAGATCAAGTTAAAGGTTCGTCAGAGCTTGAATTTATTCATGATGTTACACCAGTTGCAGAAAGTAGCATGTTGGTTTTATCTGGTTTTCAAGGAATTGAAGCAAGAACACAGAACTGCCCTCTTCGCTGGCTCCCACTCATAATGGGAATCGTGTTCACTTACAAATTCATCACTAGATCTTTCCCAACCCTCCAGAAGATTGTGTTTGTGGTTCTGTTTCAGAAAGACAGAAAAAAAGTTCTTTCTCCCTCACTGGCCCCAGCTGGTGGAATAATCTTCCTGGCACAGTCAGAAAAGCAGCAACACTCACAACTTTAAAAATGGAACTAAAATTCTTCTGCGAACACTTCTATCATTTTCTTTTCAATTATTCTTAACCTTCTTTGTCTGTGCTATCACCTGATATTTTGATAATAGTTGACATCTTCTAAATGCATGAATGTAGACATAAGTTAATTGGTCTGCCACTGCTAAAGTAGTTTAACTTACTCTGACGTAACATTAAAGTGGCTACAAGAGGCATCAATATTTAACTAATATTTGAGTATTCTATCCATGTTATTTGGCATGGGGCTTCCAAATCATTGCGGCAGGATGAAAAGCTGAACCAATCTTTCGGTTAAGGAATGCTCAAATAAACAAAAAGGCTAGAGAATGAGAAAAAGACTACAAAATGTCTTGATTTGTTAGTCTAACTAACAACATCTATGATCATATAAATAGACCCAAGCAAGTGGGACCAAACGGAGAGACTACGTGCCATCAAAGAACAGGATATTAACTGAAAGATGATCCCACAACAACTGAACTAGTTGAAGCAAGGTTGCTGGAGTACTGCAGAAAGTGGCATAATTGTTAATGTTGCCATTTTTTACTTTTGTAAAGATTACTCAATTTAAAGCATAAGAGAAAGAACTCAAACTGATCCTTGTGTGCAGACCTTGGTGCCAACTGCTCAAAGGACTAAAACACCATCTGGACTTGTGAGAGGACATGCATATTCGGTCACAGGAGTGGAGCAGGTGCGCTTGTCATTCACTGAAATGTTTGAAGTGGTGAAATGATAAAACAGTACATATATGTAATGAGAAAATTCACACAGGGTAAGCGTAAGGATGGTAAAGACCTAATGATCCGTCTAGTGCGTGTGCGAGACCCCTGGGGTGTTGCACCGCCTCCGGCCTGTAAATCAAATGACTGGGTTACGCTTGCTACAACGGAAGAAGAGAAGCAGAGACTACAGCCTGCAGAGCAAGGGGAGTTCTGGTTGGTATTCTCAAAGCATCATGAGACCAACAGATTTGCTTCAATAGAAACCAGAAGCTCTTTTTGCATTCTTCTGTGCTCAAGGATGGGCTTTGAGGAGTTTCAGAAGAACTTCACCAAGCTTGAAATCTGTAATCTGACCCCAGACACTCTTGAGGACGACCAGATGATCAAGTGGAACGTGTCTGTTCACCAGGGCCGATGGGTGAAAGGCTGCTCTGCCGGAGGCTGCAGAAACTTCCCAGGTATAGTGTTAGTTAAAAGATGCTTGAATTATTCTTGAAAAGGATCTATGTTGCTTCTGAAGTAGTTTTTTGTACCTGGATATGTTAGTTAAGATTTTAGAGGCCAGTTGGTTTTGTAATTAGTGGTGACGAAGGGGCAAATGTTTTACTTTAATTCATCTTTGGGAATTTGGCTTTGTATGAAAATCAAAGCAGGATAGTAGATTCTAAATTCAAAGCAGATCATCTCCAAGTTCATGCAGTTACATTTTTCTTTGCAAAGTAACTGGGAAATTATTGCCTTTCTGTTACAGACACATACTGGACAAACCCACAGTTTCGCCTGGTTCTTCTGGAAGCAGATGCTAAAGAGAAGACATGCACAGTGCTCATAGCATTGATGCAGAAGGGCAGAAGAATGGAGAAGTGTGCAGGTGGTGGCCTTAACAACATTGGATTTGCCATCTATGAGGTGCGCTAAGTTGTTGAAGCCATGATAATTATGTTTTAGCCATCTCACTGAACTGTACGCTGCTTAGAATATTATACTAATATTAGAATATATATAAAGATGCATTATGCATTTTCTCTGAGCTAATGTTGACACTTAAATACATCGTATCAAAGACACTACTAGATCAATAGTGACTTGTAAATATTTTGACAGCTCCTCTAGATTTGATATCATTTTTGGGGTGTTCTGGCAGAAGTCTGAGCAACTACCCCTTTGAAAAATTGCATACTGCACCTTTAAGTGTAAAAAAGAAGTTCACTGGAATTGGCTAAAATGGCATTGGTGCAAACTCTCTGAATATTGACTAAGTTAAACTGGAAAGTATTGAATTTGTATAAAGTATAAGTAATTTTGGCTTTTTTTCTTTGTCTATCATAGGTCCCTAAGGAGGTATATGGCATTGATGAAAAGACCCCCTGGTGTCACATTTGTTCCCCAACTTCCAATGCATTTAAGTTTTAAAAAGTTAGAAGTTTTTCTAAAAAAAAATATATTTTACGTTTTGTTTTAGATGAAGGGCAACCAGCAACCCTTGCAAAAGGATTTCTTCATTTATAATGCTTCAATAGCTCGCTCAAAGTCTTACGTCAACATGCGTGAGGTGAGCGAGCGCTTCTGTCTGAAGCAGGGCGAGTATGTCATTGTCCCATCCACCTTCGATCCCCACAAGGAGAGCGAGTTTATGCTCAGGGTCTTCTCTGAAAACAGAAGCACATCAGAGTGAGTCTGAACACAATAAATTCTGATTTTATGTCACAATTGAGGTAATTAATTTTATAAAACTACATGCAGGTGCCATGGGTCAAAGCGTGTGGCTGAAATAGATAGCCATAGATAGAAAATTAGAAATACCACAGTTTAAATGATCAATTTAGATTTTTTGGTTTTATTGCAAATAATGATATATTTGCATACACAAATACACAAAGTTGAACACATAGTTTTAAAATTATATTGTATACAGGGAGGCTAAGGATGCTCCCCTGGTTAAAAACCTCTATACTAAATTCTACATTTCACATTTGCAATCCAGTGAAAATAACTTTGCCATGAACTTATGGCAGGGTCTTTACAATCCTGTATTTCCCATTACAAGTTGCGCATAGGCTACTAAAGTAAGTCCCTTGGACCCCAAAAAAAGGACGCTGACATAAAAGTATCTGTAAAACATCTAGTTATGTCATTTTAAGCTGTATTATATTTTTTATAATAAATTTACAGTCCTTTTCTATTTATGCAGGACATAATAGCTGCTAACAGCTTTTTAAATAAGCTCTACTAAGTGTATGACATTTTAGCCCTCTTACTGTCTAAGCTGTTTTTAAAGAAGCTGTCAATCTGACACTGTTCCTGACAGCTGCATGTTTCCTCTCAGGGTTATAGATGGAGAGATTGAAGCTGAGCTTGTGGTGAGTTACACCTGTCTCTGTCAGTCTTTTATAGTACCACTGAATCAGAACTATACCTTCCTGCCTGAACAACCCCTGAATCATTCTCTAGCCTTGAATCAGCCTTTTATTTCCCTTTTAACACACCTTTTTATATTTGTTATTTTGATTTTTATAGATGTTTACAATTATTTTTTATATTAACAGATGGATGGCAAAAAGGAAATCAAGGTAAGTATTATATTGATGTTTTTCTTCTTCTCCCATTTAAATAGTCTGTTAAATAGTAGTAATAATTGCAGACACCCAGCTCTGTTTTCATCTTTAATTCTGTTTTAGTAAATAACAAGTTGAACAAAAAAAGTATGATTAAACTGAGAATTATAGGTTCATAACTGGTCACTTATAACCTAAAGATACAATAGATTGTAATGTAAATAATAAAATTAAATAAATAGAATAAAACTTGTCATTTAGACCTAAAGTTGTAACATCAAATACTTAAAAGAACTTGCATAATAATTTACGCAATTATAAAGCTATGATATATGCTAATATTTTGTAAAACCTCAGCTTCTACTATATAGATACTGTTTTTCCCGACAGTCCCAGTAGCTGTTAAATCACTAAGTTTAGTTATTAAAACTTAGTTATTTTTCATCTTCAGCCATTTGAAGAAAAGGAGACTGAAGAGGAAAAACAGTTTAAGGCCATCTTTCAGCAAATCGCTGGGGATGTGAGTATATTTGAAAGAAAAAATCTATCATTTTATTATCTGAAATTGAGTTTTTCTTCTGATTGGAGTGGTATTTCTTTTGCAGGACATGCAGATCAATGCCTACGAGCTTAGGACTGTCTTAAACAGAGTGGTTGAAAAACGTGAGGAAAAAATCTGTGCAGCGTACATACTAATGCATGTGAATATTCATCAAGCAGATGTTTACAATGAATCATCTTTCTTCCACAGACAAAGAGCTAAAAACGGAAGGTTTCAGTCTGGAGAACTGCAGAAGTATGATCGCACTCATGGATGTATCCTCTTCTAAATATGTAGATTGATTATTTTTAGCAGATAGTCTTAGATTGCTTGGACATTGTAAGTAAAAAATAAAGCCACATATAGTTCTCAAAATAATTTGAAAAGAAATGCATTTGTTGAATACTTCAATGTCTAAAGAATGTAGATTTTTTTAGTGAACAGACTTTAGCTAAGACCTTTGCAAGTCAACAAAGTAACAACAATATCAGTTTATAATCTAGGTCCTCCAATTACTTTAAAAATACTTCCATGACTTAAAATGAGACTAAAATGGCTGATTTGTTTTGTTTCCTTAAAGATCCAGACTATGATATTGTTATATTGAAAATAAATGATTTGTTTTTAAAGTTTGGTTCCAATTCAGTTTATTGACTTGTGGAAGGGAAGCTGGATGCTACGACCTATGCTAAAACCAGCCACTGGGTGATCATTGAGCCTTCCAACTCAACCTATTGCATACATTCAATTAGCGGAGCCTGTAAAGTTTCTGATAGCGATGCATACAATGAAAGAAATATTGCCTGAATGAATGATCAAAAATACTTTATTCAAAATTGTCACAAAATTCAACACAGTATAGACATCCTAAGTCTGTGAAACATCTTAACCAACATACCATAGACAGATGGAACAGGACACCTAAATTTACAAGAATTTAAACATTTGTGGAACAAGATTAAACAATGGAAGGTATGAATATATTGTATATATATATATATATATATATATATATATATATATATATATATATATATATATATATATATATATATGTGTGTGTGTGTGTGTGTGTGTGTATAAAATTTCAGGAAAAAAAAACTGTACAAATTCCACTATTCCACTAAACACATTCTGTTTCTCCTTGTTCATCAATTACAGCTGGTGTTTACACGTTACGACATAGACAAATCCAGCACAATCAGCAGTTTTGAAATGAGGAATGCTCTAATAGAAGCAGGTTTGTCAAACACCATTGCTGAACATTCGGTTCCTGAAAAGCTGAACTCTTTCTCGGTTGTCAGGATTTCAACTCAACATTCAGCTGTATGACATCATTTGCATGCGATATGCCAACGAACGCATGGAACTGGATTTCGACAGCTTCATTAGTTGCTTAGTGCGACTCGAGGGAATGTTCCGTAAGTCTACATTTGTTTTGCATGTTGAGTTTACACATGACAAGCTTTCCAAACTTTTCCAGTCATGCCTGGCAGTGGAGATTAATGTTATTCTTATCTAGTTGAACTCAACACTAGGTCTGAAGTCTCAACAAAAAAGCTAATTGTTTTATGTAAATATTTGGTCCTTCAGGATAAGTTAAATCCATTGCTTTATGTACGTAGTATCCAGAAAACAGTTAAGATCTTTTAATTAAAAGGTTTCACAGTTTGAAAACCAGAGTTTTAAAGCAATTGAGTGTTTCTTGCAGGAGCATTCAGAGCCTTTGACAGGGATGGGGATGGTCTGATCAAGCTCAATGTTTTTGAGGTCAGGAGTATTTTTTTCTGTGTAAAATAATGTATGGTAACAAACCAGAAACAAAAAGCTAAGAATCATTTGCATAGGTTTTATTCCAATTTTCCTATTATTCTCCATTACACTAATTTCTGTTTTTTACATGTTGTTTTGTTCGTACACAGTGGCTTCAACTGACTATGTATGCTTGAAGACACAAACGTTCAACCAATGGCAAAATCTGCAAACATCCGAAGAGAAACACTGCGAGGAGAGGACATTGTGGGCCATTCAGAGCAAAAAGAACTTTAGTGAGACATTTTTCATAAAATCATACATAATTATTGTGAAATTGTACATAAGTAATAAACAGATTAACTTTCTCTCTATTTTTCATATTGTTTTATAGTCAAACAACCTGAAAATCCTAATCATGTGCACACAGTTGCATACAAAGAGCACTACAAACTTATCATACAGAAGCAGTAAAATTAGTTACACTACTACTGCATCGGTGAATTGTATCCCTCCATTTCAACATGTAAAACAATCAAAATGGACTTCTTGTTTTCAGGGGATTGTGTTATCAATATTTCACAAAAGGGTCGATATTACTAATTGAAGGCCCGCAAAAGATCCACTGGAAGCTTAACTATGTATATTGACTTGACATGATGTTATAAAATGACAGGCTTTTTTAAAAAAGCCTATATTTTTTCAGAACATCATTTGTTAAAGACACTTTAACAGAAAAATTATGGAAGAACTTCTATTCATAGTGCAGTGAAGATTCTCAGGCTGAATGTTGAGAGGTAGGTCTTCTGTCAGTGTTGTTGGGAGATGCAGCTGCTCCATGAAGCTCACCGAGTTACTCTTAAATTTCTTCCTCAGGGATCCTGCAGCCTTCATAACATTTCTGTCCCTGCCCCTCGTGTAGATGACTGAAACTCTCATCAGAAGCTGACAAAACATTTCCATAAATATTTTTAAAATGGAAATTAAAACCAGTACAGTGAGTAAAGTGAGAGTAGAATTTGACTCTGATGGTAAATTAGTCAGAACATTGAGAGAAATCTAATGCCATTTCAAGAATATATATATATATATATATATATATATATATATATATATATATATATATATATATATATATATATATATATATATAAAGATTAAATCAAAGCCCAGCACTGAGTGTTGTTTGAAGGCAAAATCCCAATATCAGCAGGGGGTCAATAACTAACATCTGAAATGTTGACGCGCAGTTAAAATGCATATTGGTGGCAAGTTGTAAATACAGAACTCATATTCTGTCACCATTATGAGGTCATCTCTGTGAGCAAGAATATCATTGGTCTCATTAAAGTTGGGTAACTAAACTCTATGGATCACGGTTTGTTTCCAAGGATTAGAATTCAAATGATTGTTTATCTTTTACAAATGTACAAAATGCAAAGTCAGCCAACTAAAGAAAAATCTATCTCAATATGATGCTACTATCTTTTCTCTTCCCACCAAAATCAATTCTACAGTTGCACACATTCACAAATTTTGTACGATTACAGTTATCTGTATGATCAATTAACTATACCAAACAGGTGATCATGTCAGAGGCTTAAAACTGGGTGAGGAACATACAAACTCTGCTTCCAAGATGAGGTTAGAAAAAACATCTGCTGTTTCAACATCTGCTGTTCAACGGTCTAAACTTTTGCAAAGTACTGTATCTATATTTCTTCCTAGCAGTGGTGGCGGTAACAAATTACAAAATTTTAAGTCTGTACTTTTACTTGTACTTGAGTTCAAATTATGCTATACTTATTTTTGACACAGAACGATGAATGCAAAAACTTACTTTTTATGTTCTGAAGAATCTGTATCCTCTTTTTCCTCAATGAGGCCATCTCAGACGTCACCTAAAGTTTTAGGATTGTGTTAAAAAATGACATTTTTTTTAACTTACAGAATTAAAAGAAGAAATGTGAACATTTCAATTTGTGCTTTAAATTGCGACAAGACACAGAACATAGGAAACATCCTTTTTGTTTTTTTGGAAAACAATGGATAAAAACGGCCGGTGATGCAAACATGCATGTGTAGTACCTGTCGTTTAGAAGCAAGGAGACACTGAACTTCAGCGTAGGCTTTCTGTAGGTTCGAGTATGCCTGGGTCAGCTTTTCATCCACATTCTCCAAAGAGCTAGTCAGGTTTTCCTCTTTCAAAGACAGCTCCAACAATATATTCACTTTTCCTTAGAATCACACAGAGATGATCAATTATCAACGTGCTACTGAATGAGTCACAAAGCTGAGCTTTCAAACAGACACGCATTTGGATAAAACATTTTCACAGTAATACAAACCAAAACTTACTTTCACTTAGGATTTTCTCCTCTCCTACATAATCCAAGTTGTTCTCAGAAACATCCTGCAAAATTATATATTAATTAGTCAAATTTGACATGTAAATATATATCATCGAACTACACCAAAATCTCATACCAGTTTTTGCTTCTTGCTTTTTGGAACCCTGGAGGGCTTTGTTTCAGAGCTGCTGTGGTTCTCCAGAGAATCCCACTGTTTACTTTCTTGGTTAAACTTTCTTTTAAGATGTCCTGAATTCACCAGAACCTCCTTTACGAAATCTACAATCTGGCAATCACTATCAGAACTTTCTGTTGGATAGGCTTCCGATAATAAGGTGAGACTATTTGGGTTCGGTCCAGTTGTGCATTCTCTGCGTAAAAGTCAAATATCAGAAAAGTGACTTTCATCCAAAATCATTAGCTACACTGAAAAGCCTCTCACCTGGTTTTGTCCTCAGAAACTCTGCCATTTACTGACTTTGTGATGTTTTTTGATGGATCCTGTTCTGTACGCTCACACTTGGGAATTATTGCTTTATTCTTAGTGGGTTTACAAATTTGTTTTGCAACCATCAATTTGTGTGTCTTAGCCTCCTCCAGGCTCTGTGCCACTGCAGGAGAATCTGTCAGCCTACCAGGTCCTTCATCTCCTCTTTCTGGCTTGTCTGGAATGTCAGTTTCGGGTCTGCTTTCTTGTTCCGTCTGGTTTTCAATTCCCTTTGTCATTTCTCTTTTTGCCTTCTTCTTTAGATTTTTTCCTTTATTTATGAATTTCCTTATTTCAAAATACAAAAAATAAACAGCTTGGTATTTATAATGCACAGCATTTTAACGTATTAGTAGCCTTAAACTATACAACAATTTAAATCAAGAAAAGACACCAGAAAATATTGTGTTAGGACATTTTAGGTAAATAAGGGTACTAAAACCCTTCTAAATCCTACTGAGATATCCAAAGGGTAACAAAAGCAATGATCTTAAGGCCAAGTTTTACTTTGGCATCAATACTATGAATTGACACATTTACAAAACCCCACGCTGACCCCGTGTTGCGTCCGAAATTTCACTGAATAATGGTGTCAATGTATGTCTGGCTACCTGTCTACTCCATAGTCTTCCCACGATTGTGAAGTCAACTGACTGAGAGACCAATTAAAAGGCTCAGATGGTAAAAAAAAAGAAATGTTTCTTATACTTTTAATCTGAGAAAATGTACTTATCCAGACACAACTTAAAGTTTAAAAATGTATCTCTCTGTAAATAATGCATAAAATATAAGGGTTAATCTTTCTGAAATTAGTGTCAAATTAAATCATAATATTTACCATCATTACCTAATCTTGTGTATGCTTTTACTTTGCAAAGAAATGTTATTTAGAAAGGCACACCAACAGCAGAGAAAAACTTACAACAAAAAAGGATTTTCAGTTAGGTAGTCCACAAGCTTTCCTTCTGTTCTCTCTTTCTGGAGTTCAAACAGCTTGTAAATGTGATATAAGCAATTGATGTGCTTGGAATACTCCATCATTCCTGTCACTTCTGTGTCACAGGCCCAGCACTTGTGCAGTTGAGGTCTATTTGGAGAAAATATTTTTTTGTTACCTCATCCTCCAAGAAGTATTCCCTACACTCATTAAAACAGAGTGAATGAATGTTAAAAGTAAATTACCCGCCCAATATCTTTTCAACTGTCTTATGGTGGAAAGCACTATGCATATGCAGATCCAAATCCTGTACAAAAAAAGATGCAATTAATAATTTGAAAGAAATACAGCTACAGTAGATATATTAGTGATACAAAGAAAGAACTAATTATGATCTCAACCAAGCACTAGTACGAATTGTAGCCAAGTGTCTTTTGTAGGAGACTATAAACTAAAGATTTAGTGGTTAACTTGAAGAAACAACATTGAATCAAAGGTACGATGAATGACAAATCAAAGTGACCAATGTTTAATAACCAACTGTGAAAGGCAACAATTGTCTATGCCAATAGGTAACTTTGAAAAAAATTATTCAAGTACTAGATTAAATAAAATAATTTCAAATATTGAATTTACACAAAATCATCTTGCATTTTTATTTCAATTATGATTTAAGTCTTTTTCTATTGCATAAAAATTCTCAAATCGATTTGAAGCTTCATAAAATGTCATACCTGTGCAGGAAACGAGTTGCCGCAGATAAAACATTTTTCATTGAGCTTTTGTACATTCCTAAGAAATACAAATTAAATCTTCAAAATGCATCAATACATAATTTCAATCAAAACTTTCTACAAGTCTACACTTCATCAAACTTACTTTGGTCTTTGTTTTTGGAGGGTTAATATCTCATCTTTAGTAAGAGAAGCATGTGTATTCTTGAGCAGATATATTTTCCAGTTTTTTTTCTGGAAGTTGAACAAGCGGAAGGTATGCTTCGAGCTGGATACGTGCTCCTTATATTGCTTCAAACTCATCTCATTCACGTCACATGCCTGACATTCATGAAGCTGGGGGCTGTAATAACAAAAGTGTGTGTTTTTGTGAAAAAGGCATGCGAGAACTAACAATATAATATGTTTACTTGCAATTCCATACCTGCCCTTGATACGCTCAATTGCTTCTTGGTGGACGTATGAGTGAACATGATTTAAAAAATTCTGTAATAATAATAGTAAAAGATTGTTGTATTAGAAAAATGTAAATACTAACTTTAAAAAGTGTGAGAAATAAAGCTAACATAATAGTTCTCAATATACTCTTCAAAAACACATATTTAATAATCAAACAAAGCACTGCTCTAGACAAAGAAACATGTACGCTTTGGGTAATCTTCTTAAAGAAACTTTTTAGGAGAGGAAGAAGTTGCGTCCCTGAAGCCACTTCCATCCATCCATTATCTTGTCGGCTTTTTCCCTTTCGGGGTCGCCACAGCGGAATAAACCACCAACTAATCCGGCATGTGTTTTACACAGCGGATGCCCTTCCAGCCGCAATCCATTGTTGGGAAACATTCACACACACACACACACACACACACACACACACACACACACACACACACACACACACACACTTTAACTCTATGGACAATCGTTCTTACTCAATTGATTTATTTTGCAAGTCTTTGGACTTGTGGGGAAACCGGAGCACCCGGAGAAAACCCACGCGATCACGGGGAGAACATGCAAACTCCACACAGAAATACCATCCGACCCAGCCGAGCCTAGAACCAGCGACCTTCTTGCTGTGAGACGACCGTGCTACCCACTGGGCCCAGAACTCCATATTGTTTAGGGTAGAAGCCGTTAAACGGCCAAAAAACGTAAACAATGACCCACGTCGAACCTATGGATTTTACAACAAAGTTATGAAAACTAACTTACCCGATTTCCATACTGTACTCCACAAACGATACACGTCTCGTAAGGGTTGATATCTGACGCACGTACAACCTGTTTTTTCCGCATTTTTACGCAATGTGTCTGTAGTAGTAAAAAGACCAAAACAACAACGACGACGACGTTAACATTCACTTTTATTGTAGATATAAATAATCAAAATGGCTGTAAAAACGTGTAACGACTAAGTTACCTTTCAGCAATTATAATTGTTACAATTGTATAATTGACGGTAAAGAAGTCCGATTATAACTTACCTTGGAAAGTTATTTAATTGGGACTCAGTAGTTCGCATGTTGTGTTGCTGGTCCACGTGTTTTGGTTAGGAATCCATGAGGTGTCTGTTGCCTAATATATCCAAACATAGCCTTTTTCGATAAACAATAAATTAAAATATAAGTGCGCGTGTCGACTATTTAGTTGTATATATGTTTTTATTAAATGTTTAAATTATGGATACGACCAACTTAAAACGCTTTTGTTGGTAAACGTCACAGTGTAAAAGTAACAATGAGGATCAGAACGGTCAGCGCTTTGGTGAGGACTTGGCAACACTGTTAAACACAGAGTGACGTACGAGCACTCTCTAGTGGTTTGGCTCTCCATTTCGCCCTAAAACGAACAAACTGAGGTAACTAAGATTCAAACCTATTTTTACAAACGTGAAATGTTTTCTGTAGGACTTTAAGGCATCCCACATTTCAGAGGATTAATGTTTTAATAAATTAATGCAATTGAAAGAGAAACGTTGCAAGAGAGCACATTTTCATAACGATTGACAGATTCGGTTGCAAATGAGCGTGTGGCACTTGTTTTAACGCAATGTATGCGCGCGTGTGTGCGTGTGTTTTCATTGACTATATGGTTTTGTTCAAGCATATCTATGTTTTTGGCATAAACATGTCGAGGAAAATATAACGTTACGGTTAAAACGTTGAAGCTCTTCAGAGTTATCCTAGAATGTGAAGATGAGATAAAACAGCGGGACATGTGCATTTTTTTTAAGTAATAATTTCCTTTCTTCATAAACTGATTTAAACTACAACTCCAGTAGGTTGCAGTAATGCACCAATAGTCAGGTTTGCAAACTGCCAATAAACAAAAACCGAAGAAGAAGAAGAGTTATCCTATAGTTTTGCCGCTAAGTGGCGCTGCCGACCCTACACAGATCTGACGAAAGAAAACAAACGCGGAAGTGTTTTTCTTTTTTTCTTTCTTGAAACCTCGAAAATGTGTACTGATTGTGTACAGAAGCAATATCCTGACAGGGTGAGATCGTATTTGAATCACATGTTATGAAATAGTTTTGTAAAATATTTATAATTTAAACGCTTGTTAAAACGGGGTTTTTGTGAACTAACGTTAAATACATTGTTGCAAATGTATAAACCTTTTTTCCGTACTCAGGGAAACACCTGTCTGGAGAATGGGTCGTATCTGATGAACTTTCTCAACTGTGCCAACTGCCACCAAAGAGACTTTGTGCTCATCGGTGACAAGACAGTAGTGAATGAGGATGAGGAGGAGATTGTTACTTACCTGCGTGAGTCACATCGAGTTAATGTGCAGTGTTAAAGGAGAACTCTCCCACAAATCTATGCTTTGCTTAATTATCCTTGTTACACAAATGAAAAACTTGTAGATGTGGGGAGCATCCTTTTTCTGGACCGTTGATATTTTCTTGTCATATACTGTTTCAAAGAAATAACTACAAATAGCTTTATTAAACAACTAAGTAACAGTACTGAATTATTCCATTTGCTTCTAAAAACTCAACTACAAAGTAATATTAGTAATATTTGCTTTTATAGGGTGCGAGTAGTTGCACTGGTCAGTTGGCCATTTTTTCTGAGTTCTATTTTTAACTATGGTTACTTGGGGTAGAAATTGTGGGTTAATTTGGAAACATTTTAATTCGCATTTGTGGACATTGCAGCTTTTTGTTTCAACTCAAATCAGCTTATTGATGAAACTAGAAAAACTGCAACAAGGAGCACCTGATTGTTTAGCTTTAGATAATAATAGTTGGCTTTTAATTATGGACTCTCTCTGCAAACATTCTCAGGATCAGTTCCTAACAATAGAATGCTACTGTTCACACTTACAAAAATCAACAGTTCTCAGGACCTAGTGTGTACAAAGGTCATATTTAAACAAGCATATACTTGAAACCACCAAATTATTAGATTGTAAATTTCTGGTAATTTCTTAAACCAGACGCTATGTTCTTTCATGATCTGAAACACATTAACAGTTGCCATTGTTTTATATTAAGTTTGCTATCTAAATCTCAACAAAATATATCAGCTTGGCCAAAATTCAGCTGCATTTACTACAACCTAACTACATTCTGAGCAGGTTGAGCGCAGCAGTTCAAATGTTTCTTTAAGCCCCTGCAGGTGCTATGAATTATAGTGATTTTCATAAGAACATATTTTTGGTGAGTCACGTTGACGCAGTAGGTAGCATGCTCCTCTCACAGCAAGAAGGTCGGTGGTTCGAGCCTAGTCTAGGTCAGTTGGCATTTCTGTGTGGAGTTTGCATGTTCTGCACAAGTCCAAAGACATGCAATTGTCCATGAATGAATGTGTGCGGATGTTTCCGGATTGTTGCCCTATGCGCTCCGATGCAGAAAGGACATAAGAAAGAGCCTAGATTAACCCCACATTGACATCTGTCACTAGAACTCTCCTCCTGTAAAGGTGACATCTCTATGTATCTGCCACATAGGGGGCTGCAGTGGTTCAACTTTATTTTCATAAAGTACTGGGGATACTGAATGGGTTCAAATTTTTCATCACACTAAGAAAGTTAAGCAGAAGTTTATGGACAATTTAATGAGGTAGAATTTTAGCCTTCGGAGTTCATTACTTAAGATTGAAAAACTCAGTTTGACTAATTGACCAATACGACATGAGCATCAGACTTCATCTGTTTTATTTAGAGTAGTAATGCAAAGGTGACTAAAGTATTTGAGTGTTCCACTGGGTTAGAGCCAGACAGTGATAGAACCTAGATTAACAGTGAGAACCATGTTTACAACCATGAACATGATTGGTGAGCTATCTCCATCATTGTATTTTGTGCTTCTCCACAGATATGTGTAAGAACTGTGACCATGTTATTGCCAGACATGAGTACACCTTCACTGTGGTGGATGACTATCAGGTAAGCCATGCCATACTAATGTCATTAGTGATTCCTAATTGGCTTTAAGGCTAATTTTTTCCAGTTCTAAGTGGCCTGGGGCTCATTGAATATTTACACATTCATTTCAATTGATCTGAGTCATGGTTTAACTTTTATTTAATTATTAAATGATGTAAGCTTACAGTTTAAAAAGTGCCAAACAATGCCAGTTTAAAGCTCTTAGAATAAACATTGACCCCTCTATATTATCACTGCACTCTTAAGGACTTACAAAATGCAGTATTTATCATAATCTCCGAAAATGATGTGGTCATGGTTGAGAAACAGTGATTTCAATGGTATGAAGATGTTACTAACATAATAATAATAAATTTTATACGACACCTTACATAGCAGTGAAATACAGATCACAACAAGAACAATAGAAGCAGAATAGATACACACAAACACAGACAAAAAAAAGACAAAGTACTACAAGTTAAACGCCTGTCTGAAAAGTGTTTTTAGCCTGGATTTAAAAGTTTGCAGATCCCACAGCCCAAATGGTTCCACAGAGTAGGGGCAGCACAGAAAAATGCTTGTTCGCCAAGAGAGGATCTCTGAGGAGGGTGGTGCTAGAGTGCAATGTACGTAAATGAGAGGAATTGAGAGTAGGTATTTAATATAGGAGGGAGTGGAACCATGCAGTGCTTTGAAAGTGAGGAGAAGAATTGTAAATTGGGATCGAACTTTAATAGGGAGCCATTGGAGCTGTTGGAGGACAAATGCATGGACTAATGTAGCTGTAGCACTCTGTGTGAGAAATGGACAGAGATGATTCATTTTCCTGATATAAAAGTAAGCAGTGCATGTGGAAGAATTAATGTGTGGCTCCATTGAGAGTACCATCGATAATGACTCCCAAGCATTTGGCCTGGTCGGAGACGGGGATAGCTTTTATGCCATCCGGTGTGACTGAGGGTTTGAATTTTGGAGAGTGAAGATTTTGAACAAATTAAAACTACGACACTCAACAGATTTAACAGTTGTTGAGTTTTAACAGATGTGAACTAGGATTCCAGCTCAGTGAGACAGGCAGAAAAAGGAGAACCAGTGAAGCAGAAGGTTTGGGGGAAATATAAAGCTGGGTGTCATCAGCATAGCAGTGAAATTTAATAACGTATTTCCTAAAAATATTACTGAGCAGAAAAACGTAGATGAGAAATAGCAGAGACCCAAGAACAGACCCTAGGGGGAGAACAGATGTGACCGGAGAAGATTTAGATCGATATGAGCTGATTTGGATTAACTCTATGAGCAAGGTAGGATCTAAACCATTGGAGAACAGTTCCAGACAAACTAATGCCCTCTAGTCGTGACAGAAGAATGGTGGGCTACAGTGTCAAATGCAGCTGAGAGAGCCAAGTAGGATGAGTAAAGAGACAAGACCAAAGTCAGACTCTAACAGAAGATCATTGGTTATTTTGAGAAGAGCTGTTTCAACACTATGTTGAAGGCTGAATCCTGACTGGAACTGTTCATAAAGATTGTTATTGGATAGGAAGTTATGCAGCTCAGCACTAACACACTTTTCTGTTATTTTTTCCAGTATGTTATGTGGTTATTATTATTACTAAGGTAACTCTGGAAAAGGATCATGTTTGGAATTTCAGAATTCTTATCAGTAAAACATGCATATCAGGTTATTTTTATTTTAAATAGTTCACAAAATTGAAGGTGCTTTTCTAAAAGAGTTGAATGAATTGATCAGTAACATGATGATGTTTTTTCAGGAATACACAATGTTGTGTATGTTGTGTGGGAAAGCAGAGGATTCGATCAGCGTGCTCCCAGACGATCCCAGGCAAACAGCCCCCCTATTTTAGAGGTTTCCCCACAGAAACCCAGTCAGAACTAAAAGTATGGCGTTTGTATGTTGGAGCGTGTCTTGCCAAGTTCCACACACCACTGGATGATGATGCTCATGTTTTTTTTTAAGAAACAAACCCCTAAACGTGTTTCTCCTTTTCTTCTACTGCAGCAAAAGTGCTGTTGGTAATGTCTTCTAATCGTCTTGTAACAAAACTAATTCTTGTTTTTACTCTGTGAAACCTTTATATGCAGAATGGTGTTATGCAAGCATCTTCATTAGACTTTTTCAAGAGATTAACAAAGAATTATTGTTGCAAAGCACTGAAGCACATCGAATCTGCATATTTTCAATGTGAATACAATTATCTTAACAAAAAGGCTAAATGTAATTAATACGTATTGTAAAACAATTACTGAATATAAATAAAAACATTGAGTCTATTTAAACTTTACTTTTATTCCATTAATATGAATATTTAATACATTCCAATTTTTTGCATGATTGAAATATGTTTGTTAGCAAAATACAGTACATGAAGCATGAGGTGAATTTGTTCGTAGTATATTTATAGCTATGTACAGTTCAGACTATGTGCAATCCTTAAGACAGGCAATCGCTTGTCCCATAGTTGTGAGGCCTTTACTGAAGACTAACTACGGAAGCTAAAACTCTAGCTGCACGGCACACAATGATTTGATGGTGGTAATGACTTGGTAGCTACAGTGCAATCCCACATTCTCATTAAAAGCCACACAACCCTTGAATCTCCAGCTGTATGCAATATTTTTGCTGATGTATGCAATGGGGTTATAATGTTTGAATCAAGAGTTCTTGCAAAGGTTTGTAGTGTTTGACTTCAATGTGTCTACAAGCTTTATTGAGATGCACAGACTGTTTGATTATCGATGTATGGAAGAGATTATTCTTGGCAATTGCAAGAACCCTTAACAGGATCGCGAAATCACTCGATAGCATGTAACAAAGCTACATCATCAGGTACTTGACTACATCCAATAAATAAATAAATATATTCTATTGATGATACAGTTTACAATACATACATTCCCTGAAATACATACAGTATATACACATGCTTGCTTGGACCAGCTGAAGGAACACATGATAGATATGAAACATTAGAGTTGAAACAAGTATTAAAATCCAAATGCTTTGATTTTTGTTTAAAAACAAACACACTGTAAGGCTGGAGTTCTGATGTGGCTGCTATAATACATGGAGTTACTAAGTGCAGCATTATATCAAACATTCTTTGTGATAATGATTCAAAATGTGATGTATAAAAACATAATATGCACATCTTAAATAAATGTGGCACAAATCATGAGGTAAAAAAATAAATGAGATAAGAGGAGTGTATTTCAGTCATGTTGACAATATGCTATTTAAAGGGACAATTCACCAATGATAAATATCGTATTTGTGGTTAATTTACCCACACTCAGGCCATCCGGCTTGTGGTTATGTTTCTTTGGTAAAAAGTTTTAAATGAAAATGCTTTGTTCTTTCTGACAAAAAAAAGCTAAATTAGTTCCTACCAAGAATTTGGTAGATAAGCACAAAATCTTTAATGATCTGGGATATTGTACACTTGTCCAGATCTTGTCCAAGTTTTGTTGAACTATACCACATAAAAAAGAAGTTTCTCCTATGGCGTATGCTTTTTTTTTAATGCAGGTTCCAATCCCTCCTGCTGTGGACCATCTTTAACCATTGCTTTGCTTCAGAAAATGAGACCGGTCCCTTCACCTCATACAAGTTCAGCTAATCAGAGTCATGGATACAAAGTTTGCAGTCTCAATGTGTTCTATATCCAAACCTCTAATTTAAGAAACACTCCTTATCCAGATAATTGTTTATAGAACAAAACAAGTCCACTATAATTAGGATGGCCTGACAATGAATAAACTAACAGCTGCTGCAACTTTTGGCTGCATTTTCCCTTTATTATAAAACAAAATCCAAAAACGTCAATGATACTTTCAAGTAAATATCAACTGGCAAAACATCTGGTTTTATACTGATCTACTTCTTAAAAGGCCCATTGTAAAAGGCTACAGCTCATCAAGTGTCATTATGTGACACAAAAGCTACTTTTAAAACTGGCTGCCAATTAATTTACTGACAACACTTCTCTTCAGTTTAACGCTTTTCTCTTTATTTGCTGATTTTGGTTGTGGTTTTGCCATCAGGACCTCCTGCTCTGACTCTGGTACAGAACCCTGACCCATGATTTACTCTCAAGTCACTGATTCGAGGAGGTGGGGAGGAGGAGCAGCTGCTTGGTGATTGGCTGTGTGCCCCTTCAAAACGGGAAGGGGAGGAGCTTAGGGAACGCTGCAGAGAGGAGGCGGTGGTACGCTGGCAGCGAGAGGTGCTGGCAGCCAGGCCACCGCGCTCCTGCATGAGCTGAGTCAGGTTGTCTAGGAGGTCAGTGTCACCGGTGCTGCTGGCACGGATGCGGTAGCGCCTGCGCCTGAAACAACAGTTGACTTTTAGTGCATGCTTTACAGCCAGCAGTTATGCACCTCTGAAATAGATTATTTCCCTGCTTTTGAGATCTACACTGTAGGAAAAAAGAGAAATATTGAACCAAGGCTTACATTATCACCAATGAATTATTTGTTTACACCTTAAAGGGGCGAGTTTACCATCAAGCAAAGGAAGCAGACAACCTAAATTTTAGCAAAATATAACTTTTAACCTGAAGATAAGTCTCTGGAAGTGCCACCACTCACAATGTTTTCTTAAAGTGTACATTATGTATCCAATTAACCTGAACATTTATCAAATCTATATTTGAATAGTAGTTTTGTATTTGAAACAGGGACCATCAGAATTTTTGCTCTCTTATAACATGTACAAAGATATTTTGCAATTCACAAAACCTGATTTAAATTTACAAAAATATATGCATTCACTACATGCAAATTCACTCCATATTCATCATATCATCATTTGACACAAAAATGTATAATAGAAGTAGTGATGTTGATTTATAAAAAAATAATAATAATAATTGCATGGTTTTCAAAAATGTATTTCAAATCATTGCAATGAATAACAATGCATTTTTTTTGTACACAGGCTTGAAGAATCTGTTATTTAGAGGTTCATTACAAATAGCTGGAGGAAAAACATAAAATCAGAGCTTATTACGCACAGAAATATTTCATTTTAAAACTGAGGTACTACTTTCACATTATTCTTCTTTTTGTATTGTACTGTGTGCAGAGGAACCAATATCAATCCTTAGAGACAAGTTTCAACCAAGGGGCAGCCTGTTCTCCATGCCACAAGGAGAGCATAAGTTTTTTTTATTCAAATCGCTAGACCTTCATGGGGTGAATAATTTAAATTAGTTTATTTAAGCTATATTAAGATTTAAACCTTCAGCCAATCAAGGGGTCTGTGCTACACCTATATCCCGCTTCTCTGAATCCATTTTTGGTTACCAGTAAGTGATGAACTTCCATGATGGCTGGCTACACCCATTCTGAGCCTCTGTTATCTTTCAAACAAAACAAAACATCACGCATGGTACATCCATGTTATATACAGTCAATGTTTTACCTCTGCTATCCATCCATCCGTCTTGAGCCTAGCAGGTAAAATGTCAGCTCTTTTACTGCATTTGGCAAAGCGCATGATTGAGTCTGATTCAAAATAAAATGCTAGAAATTAAGCTTGAACTCAACCTGATTCATCATGCCCCAATGGACCCAGGATATCAACTGGGCTTTCCGCAACACAGCAAGTGCAAACAAGATTTGTGTTAAAGAAAATGTATTGTGTTCAGTTCTACAAATTAATCACCTGCATTAATGCGTTAATTTTGACAGCACTTCTCCAAATAGTTGCTTGAGTAACTGCACTAGTCACGCCGTCTGTGACGTTTACAAAATAACATCTAACACATCTGGATCTCTCACCTGTTTTCTCCCCCTGTACGAAGAGGTGGTTTCCCAGGTGGCGGACGAGGAATGAATCGGGCAGAGAATGGGTCCGGAATATGTGTGGGGCTTATGGGTCTTGGTATTTTGCTTTTGCTTGACAAAGGCCCTGAGGAGGAAGACAAAGAGAGGGGCTCCTCCACCTGCCAGTCTAAGACTCTGGAACCAGTGGGGAAGGTGAATCTGTCACGCAGCAGCGCTGAAGGGAAGTGCTCACAGGAGTGTGACAGTGAAGGAGAAAGTGGAGCTGGAAATGCCTTACGAGTCGGAGAGTCAGGGTCACGGACAGGGATGCGACTGGCTCTGGGTGAGAGGTCCCGAGGTGATGCCAGAGCTGCATCTACACTTTGACCAGTGGTCTCCCCGTGATTGGGTGTTGAAGAAGGTCCCCTATCAGGACAGCCCGAGTCACTCTCCACATCTCTTTCCGAAGCTTTAATGCTTTCCTCAAGTCTGTTTGTGTTTCTAGAGGGTGGAATGGCTGCCACATGGTTGTGTTCTTTCTCTCCAGTTCCTGGAGGATTGTCAGGCTGAGAGCTGTCCGCTGTCCTCTGGTGGGGCTGAACAGACTGTACTGTAGTGCAGGAGGACTGAGAAGGGAATGGTATTAAGAGGGCAGACATTAATAATGGAGCTCTGCTGTGGAAAAACTCATATATCTGTTTTAGGAGCGTTCCTAGAAGCTTTTCAGAGCATAGTGCTTTTAGTTACACATAAATCTGAAACATAATGGCGATGCAGAGAAACCACTGCATTGCACCTGTAAACGCTTGTCTTTAGGTATTACTTTCAGGATTCTATCTGAGCTTTTCATTTGATAGAACCCTTTCACTCAACACAATATGTTCTATATAAAGCATGTAGAGTGAATTCTTACAATTGCTGGCTGGTTTTAAGCATTTCTTATCTAGCACTCTTGACTTGTTTTATGTCTACTAGTCAACTGATCTGGTAATCGGGGGTGCTTATTACGTTAATGGGACTATTACTGGTTTTCCCACCTGCCTATTTTGTAACAATATTGCTCAATGTGTTTTTTCCACCATGTTCTGTACCCAGTAATTATTCTTGTTGTAAATAAGGTTCTAAAAGCTAGTTGAATCATGCATAAGCAAAAGAAACACATTATATTATTTTTGTTGTTGTTATCTGTCATAACCTCTAATATTCAGTGTTGTGTCTGATCAACTTTTTTATGTTTTAGTTTCAGTCTTGCTTTTCACCAAGTGGAAATAGAATGATGTAGAGGAGCCACACATCTTAGGTAACGATTATAAAACAAGCCCACTCAGAACTGATACTGATAGTGGACAAAAAAACCTGTAACGTAGCGAGTCGTATGAGTTGCCGTGTAGGATTTAAATCAAACTTCACCTATCAATACATACATAAAACCTGTGCAAAGACAGCTATAAATTACTCACATATACATGTATTCTGTCATGTTCAAAAGCACAGAATAAAAAAGCTAACACATGGACTTTCTGGGTATATCAAGCCAAAACTAGTAACAAACTGCACACACATTACAATGTGTTGTACAACTTTTCTTTTTCATCCTTTGGCCGCAAATGAGCGCACATGCAAATTGTATGGCAAACTTCTTATATCATTATACTTGATCGTTTCTGTCTCACGTGACTTTGCCTTGTTTTGCACTGAGACAAAGTTATCGCAATTCTTGTGCAGTCATGGAGTGTGAAACCTCCTGTTTCCAATCTACCATGGTGTATGAACTCAGCCTTACTCCACCTTAAACTTATGGCAAATTTTTCAAGTAAATATTTCTCTTTTCTCAGCATTAGGTGAAAAAAAAACACTACTAACCTTCTCAAGATGAGCCCTGTTAAGATGTGCCATGGTCGCTGGCTGTATGTTAGGTAACCTTCTTATTCCAGCCAGGCCTATAACCCCCGACAAACACGGAAGTCTTGCAAACGGAGGTCCAGTGTGGCAAATGCCCATGTGGAATTCTGCTGACCCGCTCAGGTTACGTTGAGGCAATGGATCGGACCAGGTGCGAGGGAGCGCTAGGGGGCTGGAGGAGCGTGGCGAGATCCCTGAGCGCTCCTCCTCATCTTGTTTAGACCCAGCTGAACCACTACCACCCTCAAACTCCACTAGAACCCACTCCTGAGAGTCACCCTCTTGTGGAACGGGGCTGAGGTTTACAGCAACATAACCACTACTGGCTGCCCCCTCTTCATCTTCTAAAGAGCCCTGATCGACCCGACCGACAGCTCTTTCTTGGGGTAGACCTGGACGTTGCTTCCCTAAACTAAAGAGAGAGATGAAGAGGTTATGACATCTCAATATGTTTTTACCTTAAGGAGGAAGATTTAAAATACTAACTAGGTCTCAAGGAAACGTTCAATGGTGGGTTTTGGTTCAGGGGTCAGTCTTTTATCCAGCCCCATGCTCTGACTGTGGCGGATTTTTCTCAGCAGAGGAGCCACACGGTCTATGAGCAAGGTTTCTGACCGCACACGTCTGGGAGAGCCTTGGAGGGAGCCACTGTTGGGACTCTGATTGCCATCTTTGCTTCGCTCTTCCTCGCTAGCCACCTAAAAAAAGATGAATATCTCCAACTAAAACCATATGAAACATATGTTTATTAATGATGCGTCTAACTCAGGTCACTTTTATACTGAATAAACTCGATATAATAGATCTATAATTGTGAGTACAGGCCTGTGAGCATTGTCGCCTATGTAAATACGTGAGTCATCTAAAATCTTTGGCTTTTCCAAAAGGATTTTAATAATTGACTAACTTATTAGGAGGTTGTGGGGGTCAAAAAGGAGACCATTTCTACCTGGAAACACCTCATATTACCTGCTGTTGTGATCTTTTCCAATTTACTACATGTTCGGTTGCCTACAGCAATCGTTACACTTGACAGGTTAGCAATCTAGCTCCTATTTGTAGTAAAATGATGCTAAAATGCTAAGGATATATCGTGATCGAACCATGCTCCTGAACTTCTATGTGCATCACCAGGCTTTACCTTTGCAGTAGCACAGCGAGGTGAATAAAAATAATTACATTTAATTATATTTATTGTTTTAATTATAGACACCATGAAATTGTACAGGGTGGTTTATTCTGCGCTTTGTGATGATTGGGCCTCTCAGTGCAAGGAACAAGATGGCACTGATCTAAGAACATAGAAATTTAGGTTTCTTTTCAGAGACCACTACCACCAAAAGATGGGAAGTATGACCTTTTTAAACAGCAATATTTAGCATAAATGGATATTATTGAAAGCCTTGGGCTGATGTCGGTAGGTGTTTCGTGTAAACACTTTCTTTAATAAACCTCAGTTAATCAACAAGACTGGCTAAAGAATGCAATCGAGTAGCCCTTGCTCTTGTTATTTACTTTGAAAACAATTCTGATTACCACTTATTAAATTGTAATCATTTTTTATTTAAAACATTAACATGTTTTTTTATTTTATGTCTGTTCTTTGGCTGTCGTTTCATTTTGTTTTTGCTGTTACAGTAATGAAATCAAGTCACCAAATATTTGCATTTTACAATGCAAAATAAACTATTGCTCAAATATTTTATCAGGTTTATTAAGCACAAGTTAAAAAGAAATAAAATGTAACCTTTAACCATTCTGCTAGTGTTAAGCATTATACATGTGATGATGAATACGTGTCTGGTATTAAATAAATTGGATTCTGTTTTCCGTATCCTTCAAATACATTGTTTGAAACCCTAACTTTTATGCTTTTGAGCATTCATGTGTGTTTTCTCAATCTCTGGCTTTTACGATTTTGAGTGTATATGAGCCTTTTCTCAAATTATGGAAAAGTTAAACCTCCCTTTTATGTTTTTGGTGATTTACAAAAGTTTTCTTAAACTCAACAATAACTACTTTTAGGTTTTTCAGCATTTATGCACATTTTCTCAGACTATGGCAACCCTAACAATATTTTTTACATAATACTTTTAGCATCTAGCAGCATTTTCTCAATCTCTTGTTTTCCTTGGACAGACATGCAAGACATTTTCCACAGTTCAAATGCGGATATGTAGAAATCTGTAGCCATTTCAGCAGTTTACAGAAATATACAAAGCAGTCTGCAAAAATGGCACCTGATCTGTACCTTTCTGATTAATGGCTGAACATGGTTGAGGTTTCGGTCACGACTGTGCTCCACATCCTCCCAGACATCCGCTCCCCCTGCAGGCTGTATTGGGATGGGGGCACAATTATCAGCCTCACTGAGGCGTTCACCCTGAAGGACGTCCTCTGTGTTCTCGCGTTGCAGATCACCAGGGATCGCAGAGGCATTGGCCATCCTGCAGGGAAATTAGTTATTTAACCATGTGACCTTAGTGTTAGTTCATCAATGTTGGCTATTTATCTACCCCAGATATGCAGGTGTGAGGCGAGTCAACTGCTGAGCTGTGGTTGCCAAGGTTCCCACATTTAAAGTCTCCTCTGATTCTGCTCTCTCCCAATCGTACGGGTCGTTTTCTACCACATTGTAACACTTCATACTGTTGTCAAAGACTGACATCAGAAGCTACAACACAAAGAGACCGCATGAGAAATAGTTGCGTTAACCCTGACGAAGAAAGGCTCACCTGTGTACCTGATAATCTGGTTTTGTGTAGTAATCCAGACTGGAGATATGATCAAGGAAAACACTAAACTCGTCTGGAAGGTGCTTGAGCATGAGGCGATGGTTATATGTCTCCTTCATATTTCCAACCTGCTCCTGTGTTAATAACAAAGATTGAGAACCCAGTGGATCGCTTCTCGATTGAAAACCGGGATTTTATTACAACTTACTTTGTCTTTGATTTTTCTCCATGGCAACTGACCCACCATGAACTCAACAAGCATGTAAAATAAAGACCACAGGTCATCATGCCGACCCATTTCCTTTGAACAAAAAAATTGTGTTAAAAGTAAACAACAATCTACTATGCCACAGATCTCTGACCAAGAATCACCACTAGTAATGGTAAAAAGATGTTACCTTATTCTTGTGAGCATTAACTGAAGCATAACGAACAGTCCCTCTGAATCCTGCCACTGGACGCGGCTTTGAAGGAAAATAACAAATATATAATGAACTATACTACAAAAACAGTTCACTGAAGAAGAAAAAAATGTTCAATTAAATGTAATCTAAGTATATCTGAAATGTAGTGTTTAATGGCATATCATTTTGGACACTACTTAAATATCCAGTCACACCTCAATAATATTTTTGAGTGCTTTCATGAGTTTACAGTCCTACTGACATCCCCTATCTATCTCAAACATCCAAATGATGCTATATTTCTTTGTTTTCATCAAGTTGAAGTGTAGTTTCAAATAGGTTTAAATCTTGCTTTTGACCGTTCTCTTTGATCACATCAATAGATGCAGGCTTTATAAGCTCAAATTTACACATACACAACTTTTTGCATAATAAAAATAATGCTTTAAATACATAGTTTGAAAACCTATCCATCACTTTTCTGTTTTAGAGCTTTTATGAAGGTTTTCTCAGGCTCTGGCAACTCTAACCATGCCTTTTACAGAGTGGAAGGTTTATGAGCACTTTCTCACACTCTGGCAACTCCAACAATTACTTTTATGCTTTTGATTATTTAAGCGAATCTCTTGCAACCCTTACAATTACGTTTACAGATCTTAACATTCATGAATCTGGCAACCCTAACAATCACTTTTTAGATTTTGAGCATTTAGAAGTGTATGCGCAACCCTAACCATTATTAAATTTTAAATTAAAATATGTTATATTAAAATACTGAGTATATATGAGCTTTTCCTCAAACCTCAACCGTAATCATGACTTTAATGTTTTAAGCATTTGTGCACATTTTTTCAGACTATGGCAACCCTAACCATCACTTTTTTTGTAGCATTTACATGCATTTTCTCAAGCTCCGGCAACCCCAAGCGACAACAAAAAACACATCAAATTAGCTTTACATGAAGATCAGAAAAATAAGACCTGATAAAAAAGAACAGTGAATTTAACACTTCTTAGACGCCTACATTTTAGCCTAATAAAGTGTAAGGTTTTTTAAACCCTCTGAAACCATGTGGATGACAATTTGATCATTTCAAAGAAAAGCTTGAGTCACAAAAAATATAATACTCACTGGACGGACTTCTTGACATGAGTTTGTAAACTGGCGTGCCAACCCAAAATCAAGCATGTAACAGGTCCTGCATGTGGTGGCAAGTCGACCCATTGCAAAATTGGACTGTTTAGAAAGTAAAGATTTTTCGATTAGTTCATATACATCTTAAATGAGGTCAACACCTCAGAAAACATTAACTAGGGTAATTTTAGAGATATGTGAACTCACAGGTTTGATGTCTCTGTGCAGGAATCCAACAGAGTGGATGCTTTCAATGGCCTCTAAGATCTGCCGGCCAAGCCTGAGTGTTGTGGAGACGGTGAAGGTTCCGTGACTCATGTTTCGTCGAAGGTCAGCCAGGTTCCTTCCCTGCAGTTCAGTTTAAATCCATTAAAGCATGCTGTTTCAATAGCAGTGATAACACAACTTTAAAAATAAATAACAATTCTCTGACCTGAAGCTCCATAACCACGTAGTTGAAGCGGTCATTGCGTCCACAGCCAACAAACCGACAAACATGATCTTTACCTGGAATGCAAGTGAAGATATTTCAATATGAAACGTGTGTTTAAAATTTGTTTTAAACTTTGGTATTATGCTAAATTAGACATCATCTATAGATCCTTATATTAGTTTATAATTTCAACAGAACCTATGTTCTCATATGTTTAATGTTAAATGACTTGCAACTATTACCCTGAAGCCTTTTCAAAACTGCTACTTCCATCTTCAGGACCTGTTTGGGTTGCTGGGCTGATTCCACTTTCAGCGCCACACTGACCTGGTTCACCTGGTCCAGGACTTCGTAGATTTCCCCAAAACCTCCTCCACCAATCTTCTTCAACTGGAAATAAAAAAAAAATTGATTTGAGGTGGTTTCTTGTTTTGAGGACCTTGTATGGTCAGAGGACACCTCAAACAGCAATTGAAATGTTCTGAAATGTTTTAATTAAATGGTTTCCAAACCACACAAAAATAGATTGCATTAGCGCTCAACTTTTCTTAATTACATTCTCCTTCAGGAATTATTTATGCTCATTTATCTTATTGTCATCATCACATCTCTATGTATCTAAGATTCTTAGATTTGTAGAACCATGTTTTTCCAGAACCACCTCGTTTGCGTCATGTTTTACTAAATTATTGCATCCTAATTAGTAAGACAGCGCGCAAACGTGTATCTAAAACAGTTCTTACAATTCCAACCCGTTAAGGTTGACGTGCTGCTTTGAAAATCATTCCACCATCAGCGCTGCTGTCATGAAATAAAAAGCTGCATCTTGGGACTGTATGTCAGCATGTTGGACCATATTCCATGCTGATGACAGCACTCAACAATCCTGCGGTGTATCGTTTGACTAGGCCCAAAAGAAAAAACACCTCCTCTGCTGAATGGATGTGCAGATAAAAGGAAACTGAAAGGGATAAGGTATTTTTCGAACTAACTGAAGAGCTGAGGAGCTTTAAATCCATATTCTCTTTAAAGTAACATAAAAAGAGTAAATCTTACCACTCTCCATCGCTCCCTGACCATGCACCCAACAGCCAAGATATCAGCCTGCTCTGCAGTTCCACTCATCCTGATGCTCAAGAGTGGACTGAGCACACTCAAAGATGCTCTACGCCTCACATAAGTGAGCTCGGCTCCTCGCTGAAAATCACAGAAAGTTTTCAAACAGGTCATTTAATTTAAGCTTCTCAACAGAACTGTAAAAAGCTGTGAATCTTTCAGCTGAACTCATATTAAACTTTAAGTGAGGAAATTGTCAATGCATTGAAATGTAAAATGAGAAAATTATCATTTATACCACATAATCACTGAAATTTAATGAATTTTGCAGCATCTATTTTAACAGATCTGAGCTAGACATCTTCAGAAAATTTTGTTTGCAAAAAAACTATTTAAAATCATCTATTTTCTAGCACATTGTCCTAAATTATTTATAACCACCTTCAAATTTGCATTGAGCTTGTGTTGAAGAATACATTGCATAAGATGACCCAATCAGAGCACAAGCTACATAAAAAATGTATACTGTAAAGTAGATATAATCTAGATACAAGTCTAGATACAATTAAGCATAATCCTAGAGCACAAGTGCCCTGTGCTAATCTTGATAGTTCCTACTAATTCTCTACAAGTTAATTCTGGTTCCGATAGGACCTGGCTCACCTTGTTATTTGAGAAATCACAGACAGCACCTCTAAGTGCTGTTCAACTACTATAAGTTCATTCTCCTCCATCAATGAAGTTCTGTGGTTTGTGCCTGGCTAACTCTATAAGACGGTCCCATGAACACGTTACATAGTTCCTAGTGTAAGACATCCTCATGATGCATATACGTCCATTATCAAAAAGAATATATAACAGCTGGAAGGAGATGAAAACAAACTAGGTTGGCTCCAACCATAATGTTGTTAGTCTGTCCTGAGATTATTTTTTACAACAATATATGACAACATCAGACACAGAATAACCAATTAATATTGGTAAACATTATTAGAAACAAAAATTACTTTTGAATCATGCTACTACATTTATGTGCAATGGTGAAAGGTGAAAACTTGCATATTATATTAGTTCCCTACATACAAAGTTACATATTTCTATCCTTTTCATTTTAATAATAATGTAATAAAGAATAAGAATTTCAGTAGTTCACAAAATGAGCCAAAGTATTTTGTTAGGCCTCCTTTTGCGATTAATTACAGAATCAAGATGGAGTGTCATGAAGGTGATGAGTGATGCCAGGGCCATCACAGGGAAAATATGGAAGAAACTTTCACATACTGGAAATTCATCTTGTCAGTGCTACCATTATTATGTAAATAATCGTAATAGATGCATCTTAAATATCTATAAAATATGCATAAATAACAATGTTAAATAACAATGTATGCAATATAATGATACTAGTGAATAACTAAATAAGCAGTTTATTCTTCCAAAATGATATCGTTTGTGGTATTACAATGCATGTAAAGTCTGCATAACTTGATTATTAACTACACACTTAACGGCACGCATTTAGTTTTAAATTATTTAATAAGAGCTGAGAGGGACTCAAGCACAAAATAACGTTAATTACGAAAGTTGTTCCAGTTTGACTCCAACAGGACATATTTTAGGGATAAGACTTGTACTTAAAAAAGCTGTAAGACAACTGGTGAAAAAAATTACTATGACCGTTAATCTTGATTAAAGATGTAATATGAACGGAATTGTGCTAGTTTTAGCCTCTAGCGTTGGTTGCATTAGTTTAAACGATAATTAGCTGACTGTGTAACGTTAATCGTGTTGAGTTCTGTAAGCTAATGCTAGAATAACCAATCTTTGTTGAAAACTACCGCTGTGCTCAAATGTTTGCTGGGTTTCTCGTATGTTCTTCGTCCAACAGAGAAGAAACACAAGCAAGACAGGCTAGCTAAAGCTGAAGCTAAAGCATTACAAGGAGCTAAATCACAGAACAAAACAGCGCAGTGAGGCGACATTGCGCTAGCTGATTAGCCGAGCTCAGCATCGCCGCAGCACACAGCCATTTAGTTGAACATTGGGTTGCCAGGTAACACGCTTTTAAAACACTGTAGTGATAGTTGTAACCCCCCTTTTAATGCGGACGAGCTCGATAAACGGTCAGCATGCGCACATTCCGGTGCCCGGTGTGTATTACCTCGCTCTGCAGCAGTGGAACATAATGTTTCCAAAGCCTTCAAAAAGTCCATTTCTGTTCAGGAGGCCATGGTAATAGGAAATGCTTGAAATAATAAATCCATAACAATGGGCAATGTACGAAGAGCAGACGCTAAGGTTATCAGCCTCGCTCCTGTCCTCTCGGTAACAGCGTCGGCGGCGATCAGCGACGAAGGTACCGATGTGTGACGTCACAGCGGGTCTAACGAGTCTCGTCTTTAAGCGAATGCATATTTGAAATGTAACGTTTCCTTGAAAATAACCGCATATAAATTTATATTTTTCATCGATATTATTTGAAATAGACAAGTTTTTATCTTTACCTTACAAATGTAACACCATTCAACACCATTTTATAAATTTTGAGAAATAATTAAATTTTTCATTTTATAAACAAAGTATTTATAAATTATGTTTTTATCTATCTAACAGTTACTCTTTTGATGCACTTCCTATTCAAACATTTCATTTTGCTGTATTGATGAATAAGTAGTTGTGTGATTCATTTCAGCATTTACTGATTGCAATAAGCTTGTTACACAGAGATCATGTGATGAAGGCATTTGTATCATCACATTCCAAGGTTTCTTTTTTGAAAGTGATTTAATTTGAAACAAACACTTATAGCAACAATATCTTAACATACGTTTAGAATTCGTAGATTGACTATATTTATCAGTTAAAATATTTTACCAATATAACACAAGTTAAATATACACATTTCTGATATACATGTACCATTGATCCTTGTAAAAAATGATTATTTACTTGCATTTTATAAACGGAAACATTTCTATGCCATTACCAATATCTTGAAATGAATAGAATTCATAATATTTCATAAAGAAATATTGTGCTCTTAAAATTTGCACATTGCAATGAAAAAGTTTTAAAACACATTACTAAAACAAATGGATTTGGCACCTACACTCAAGTAAAATTGCTTAATGTCCCTTTCAATACTTAATTGACATAACACATTAATAAACCTAATATCATTGTCTTTAAAACAGCAACTTCCCCCCAAATCTATTAAGTTCTACCAAATGTATCAAAGGTCTTCCCATGTGTTGATTCTCTTCTAAAACAATGCTAAAAAGTAATTTGCATCATCAAATCAAAATTAAGTTTCTAACTACTAAATTGAGTAGTGTTCAGTGTCCTGCGTTAGCTCTCCTGAGCCGCTGCCTCTCCTTCGATCAGTCTCTCTCTATCAGACGCCGCTCCCTCCTCCGCAGTCTGCTCCCCTGAACAGCAGGGCAGTCTGGCCATCAACGGCTTGTGGAGTCCATTGTACAGTGCAGTCCCGGTCAGAAGAATTACAAAGCCTAGAATCTGTAGACCATGGAACTGCTCCCAACCCAGAGCTAGACTCACTGCCCAGATAACAAGGGTGCGCAGGCTGTCCAGAACCATGCGAGTCGTGGCGCTGATCTCCTTAGTGACACTGATACCAGCAAAGTTAAAGAAGGCAATGCTGACTGTGTTGCCCAGCAGTGCAACCAAGATGAGAGGCTTATGGCCAATCTGGCAGAAGGCATCCAAGGCATCTTCAAGAACATTTCGTGGATTGTCTGCAAAACTGCCCACAGGGACAAAGTACATCGGGATGAGGAGAAGGGAGAGGATGAAAAATCCAAAAAATCCTGCAAAAGAGAAGACCAAAGAGAGCTGAAAATTACTGATCCAAGTGCTCTTGTTAGTCTGCCTGACAGCTTGAATTAGAGAGCACAGTCCGATTGATCATTAACGCCACAATTTATGGTCCATTAAGTTAGATTAAATCACTCAAACTTTGACTTAATCAAAGTTTTAAAAAGTTAACAATAAAGTTTAAAGCCTCTAACAACACCTATGGTGCTAACAACCTTCTGTTGTAATTAAATCAACATCTAGAAAAAGATTTATTTAAATTTGTTAAAAATAGAATAGAACTGGTCAGAAAGAAACAAGACAAAAATCAGCATGACTACTTTTTTCAACTTTGGTTTTTACAAAAAAAAAAAAAAACTAAAACCTTTAAGATAAAAATCTGAGCAGTGGTCCTCAACCTATTTATCACTGCAGACGGGCCAACACTTGGCAATTTTACTGAGGACCAAACCCTAGGAGGTTTATATTGTGAATATAAAACATTTATTATCAGCACCTTCATTACATTGCAGCAGCAACATACCTTGTGTGTCCAAGTTTTATACACAAGAGTTTTTTTTTTAAATAAAAGTTTGTTCAGACTCAGATAATGAATTAAAAAAAAAAAGTTTTTATTTATTGGGCAGCCCTTTACCAATTGATCCTCAAGGACCAGGGATTTGGGGAGCACTGAGATGAATTATTTTGTTAAAAAATAAGTGAGAAAAAAAAAAAACACACAAACTAAAAACAAAATTTTGGTAGGGTGTGTACTTATTCGTACTGTCAACTGTTGAGTGCATTTCTCACAGTTAAGCATGAAACAGTTTATAATAGTATGCATTATTTTGTGCTTGAACATCACGTTCACATGCTTAGTCAAATATTTTGTTATATAATCACTTAGGAGTTATAATCACTTGGTGGTTATAAATCACTAAGGAGCTGCACAGAAAGTTTGAGCTAGTTCTTTTGTGTACATCACAGTTCATACAATAATCAGATTGTATTTGACAGATCTGTGGGGAAAAAAAACTAATTATGGCCTCAACAGATCTCGTCAAATAGTGTCATTCCTTTTCAAGGATAACATTAGCTGTGTAAACATTGCTTCTCAAGGATAACATTAGCATGTAAACATTGCATATGATTAGAGCCAGACAGGAAACTGTGTCTAGAGATGAGTACAAATATAAGATGTGACTATTGGGCTAGAATCTGAAAGATTGGAGTATTGATCAACTTCTACACTCTCCGCTCTATCCTCAGAACATTCTCCCATACTCTCAAAACCCTACTGCAGAATTCCACAGAATTTCTCGTAATTTTTACCAAATTTTCCTTTCACTTTATCATGGAAGCCATAGATGGCCATCTGAGGAATTAGGTCAAATTAACTGTTTGCTTGAACATTTCCTATACAGCACTCATTTTCTATGAGAGCTATGATGGGAGAAGCTTTCTCCCAGTTAGTCACTGTTCTCCAAATGATTTTCTTGAAACATAGTTGTTTAAACAAATCCATATCAACTCAGCATACAGACCAATTCCTAAAAGCAATGGTTACCGATTAATTTTATGGTCGACAATTGTTAGCGATGACTCGTTGCAGCCCCATCTCCACATACTTCAGATGTGATTAACTTTATAAAGTAGAGAAACTGATGCTACCAAAGCTTTACCTTCAGTCCCAACAGCCTTGAGTGGATGCACGTTATGCTTGTAAACAAACTTTTCTTCAAGGACCATTTGGACTGCTACGATAATTTGTGCCATGATGATCAAAAGGTCCCCTAGAAGAAAAGATCAATAGGTAATCACTGCAACAGTCCAACCAGATAACGATGCAAAGTACAACCAGCTCTTGAAAGATTTTGCTCACTTGTCGAGAGAGAATTATTTAGTTTAGGATAATGCGGAAATTTCTGTATGTACAGCAACATAAGGACAACTACACCAAAAACAACAACAGAATGATCCATGGGATTAATAAGTGAAACAAGAGAAAACAAAAACGAGATATTGCACATGTTTTGAAAAAATATATATTGCACATAGTACACAATTTTTACATTTGAGAGTTGCAAAAATCTTATAAACAAACATGTATGTCTCCTGACCTGAGAATTGGTGTTGATCAGACCTGTGAGTTGTGTGTACTAACATTAATCTGTTTAAATGAGCACGTTCAGTAGGGGAGGTTACCTGTGATAATCTCGCTCATTTTATGGGAGTCATCTCCATGTCCATTCACGAAGTCAGCCAGACCAACCACCACCAATCCAAAAATGGTGATTAATATCCCAACCCATTGACTGGGTTTCAGCCGCCTTCCCAGGAATGCAACAGACAGCAGTCCCGTAAAGATAATCACAGCTCCTCTCAACATCTGAAAACTGGATGCGCTGGTCATGTTCAATGCTATTGATAAAAAAAGGATTTTTTGAGTATGGTTTTGAGTAAATAGACTATTGAATAAGAACGGTTATTAATGTCATTTCACTCACCGACATACATGATGGATGTTCCCAACATGTCACAAAGGGCGGGGGGGAGGAAAATTAGGGGATTGAAACTTTCTCCTGGATCCACCGTGGGCTCGGGTTTGCGCCGGTCATGACAAATCAGAATGTAGAACACTACCAAACAGGAGAGCTCTCCCAAAAACATCCCCACTGCCTATAAGAGCAACAGGAGGGTAAATGATGAGGAATCTGTACATATGGGTTAATGATAGAGAAGGGGGAATGGAACAAAAATAATTGGAACAAGAGTTTGAAGCAATTCTCACTTCACAAATACATTATGCTTTCTGTTCTTTTTTAAGAGGTACAGAAATAGAGCGTAGAGGAAGTGTGCCCTGGCCCCTCTGACGTAACAGTGGTGTGCAAGTGGTGATTTTACCTGTACAAAAGGATGCGAGAAGGCATGGTCTTTGTCATCATGACATCCTGGTGCGGAAAACAGATCAGCCCATCTAGAAGATTACATGATTAAGTATGCTTTAATACACAGTCACATACATGTAGTTCAAATGATAGAATCCAATGAAGACACATCATGTAATGAATATTTAAGGGTAGGTTCCTGGTCAAAATAATGACATTGGAGTGGAAGAGAAGAATCTTGTGTTCTACAGGTGACAAGGCAGGATTTACCTCAGCAAATAATTTAGAATTGTGCTACATCAACCTTAAAAACAAAAGGCTTGATTTGTTGGGTAGACTTCTCTTGTGTAAATGGAGTGATCCGCCAGCAAAACACTTACTTATTACTGAAATGTGCAATTAGACCACGTATGTATTAAATAGATCTTCACCTTCTTTGTAAGCTATACAGTGATGCCAGAAAATATATCAAGTAACATCAACTTAGGGACTGTAAGCTTTTGTTTTAGACACAAACTTGTATCAAGTTACAAGATATCTAGAAGTAGCATTAGCTCGTAGGATCATCTTGACTCATAGTGAAACTTGATTCTGGTGGTGAGGCTGTAAACGCTACGATGGCATTATTGACGAAGTCACAAGTTTTGAGACAAACTCGCTGATTTTGCAGCATTTGTGTCACGACACGTCAGACAACATATAATAATAATAATTATATATATATATATATATATATATATATATATATATATATATATATATATATATATATATATATATATATAAAGCGACCCTTTTAAAAATGTAATACATCAAATTTGGTATAATTTACGGTGACATTTTCATTTTAAAGGTAACAAAAAATCCCTAACCCATCGTAAAATGGCTGTCTATTTAAATGCAATTGTTAACCGTTACATCTTTTTTTATCTGCCCTTGGAAGCTAAACTTTCAACATAAGAATTCGTACTTTTAACAGTGAACTAGAAATTGAATGTAAACAAACAGGTTTCTGCGCGTGCGCGACACTTACTTTGCGGAGAGAGTGTTTAGTGAACCAGTAGTGAGCATCAGAAAGGCGAGGAACAGCTGATATTTAGTCCAATTCATGGTGACTGGGGGCCAGGGGGACTGCGAACACCAGATTATATAAAGTGGCCTAGAGATTTGCCTCTATTGACTAGAGCTGGGCGAGAAGGTTTCTGCCCCGTATATAAATCACATGACGACTGTCACGTGACTCAGTAAGCGAATGGTTTTCCGAAATCTCTGTGAAGATTAAATAAATGAATAAACGAGGAACGGTGCGTAGTTGAAATAGTGGTAATGACATAGCTTGTGAATACATTTTTTAAGTAAAATATTGTTTTCAGTATTTAATGCAAAAACAAAAAATAAATGAATTTTAGGAAGATATGTTTTTTAACCAGGAGATGGCAGAAAAGCCATAAACATTTAATAAATAGTTTCAACCTTTTGCACCAATTTTTATATTAAAAGCATTGTTTACAATTTGTTCGCTAAATTAAAATGTAAGCGTATTTCTTAGAGTTTACTTAAAGTGTAAGAACACCATAAATTAATCTCAAACTAAATATATATGTCACTAAGTTCATGATAAAAATTATATATCCTATATATAAGTCATTCGTTATTAGAAATAATGAATTGCTGATTACCATTTATTTGAGAAGGGTGATTTATTTGGGGCTATTATTCAATAGGCCAACTAAAGTCAACTTTAAGTTTAAACACATACATTTAAAAAAGTATGTATTATTTATTATACTACATATAAATTGTATAATATTATTTGCAATAAATGTTAAAAAAAATTGTAATCTCTTTTGTCTCATTGATTTAACGTATGATGCACTTCATTCCAGCAGTGCGCGAGCGTCCCTTCCGTCCAATCACTGGCAGCGCTTCTGCGCCCTCTGTTGCCTCGCCTTCAGATTCGGTCCGAACCCTTCTGATTGGACCCGTCGCTGGGAACTATTTTCTTGCTAAACAACTTTGATGGAGTGATTATTTTCAAGAGGATCTTCGAACTCTACGCACCCTTCAAATATTATCGGTAAAATTGCGCTTAAGCAGCAGAATGTAAACAGGAAAACAGGATTGATTAGCCTACTTCAGCAGAGTACTTTCAGACAGCCGACAAAAAGTTGGAACATTTGTAACAGTCTACATGAAAAGGCCTCTTGTTCTATTTTCAGTTTTTTTTTTTGCGTAAACCAAATGTAGGGACTTTCGTTAAACGCCAGCCTGTCGTCGTGTTCCCAGTGCGTGGTGTCATGCACGCTGTTGACTTTGCCCAGGGATTGTTTTGCTAGCTGCTGTCACTAGAACGTGAAAAGAAAGGAAGGAGAACGTCACCGTCCGCTTGCAACCGTGTAAGTACGCTTTTGTCTTTACCTCTCTTCATACATGACCTTTCGAGCGACGTGCAAAGTAAAATAAGTTTGTTATCTAAAGGTTGGAGTGCTTTTTTGCAGCTGTATCAACGCTCGAGTACTAATTTTCTAGTTAGAAGTTATTTCATCCTACTTTGAGATTTGGGAGGGGACATAAGTGGACAGAAAGCAGTTGTACTAGTTCTCTCCCTTTCCCTCTTCACTTCCTGCAATTCTTGTTGTCTTGAAATGCACTGTTCATGCCCCTCCCTTGCTGTCTGTCTCCTGTTCCCTTCTGCAATTGTGTTGCTCGGGTTTCCTCCTTTAACGCCACAGAGTTTCCATTTTTCTATTAAGATATATTGATTATTGCAATGAAATGTCTTGGAATGCTAACTGCTGTTAAATGGCAGGTGTGTTATAAAATAGATGTGTTTGGAAGCTGTTATTGGCATCTCCTCAATAATTTCTCCTCAATGTTACTAGCTTCAAACCCTTAACTTGGTGTTTTTGCATTTCTTTTTAGAAACTGCATATCACACAAAAGAGGAATGACTGCATTTCTAAATATTGACTCCACTGTTATGCTATTCTCCTGAAAAAGATATCAGTGTTCTAAACTAAATATAAACTCTTACGTATGTAAGAGTTTTCCCTCTGTAAAACATCCTCACCCAGCTTTGATTTGTCCAAACCAGGCTTGCTTAAATGCCAGAGGATTCTTTTTGTTTTGAAGTTTCACATAAATGCCATGAGTCTCTCTCCACACCAGGGAGGAGCCATAAAGAGCATTAGCAAGCATAATGTTGAAGCCATTAGTGAATCAATTCAGGATTCAGGGGATCTCTTCTACAGCATCGGAGATCTCCCCCTGGAACAAACTCACAGCAGCCCGGAGTGTTTAATACATTCTAGCCCTGAAATTCAGAGTGTTTTCAAGGGAGATAAAGGCTATCAGGCCCATGAACAAACTCAACAGTCAGGGCCATTGCAGTGGGTGCACCAAGACCCAACGCAGACATCAAAATGGTTTCAATCTCTCCCCAACATGAATAAGTGGTCACAGGGCTTTGGAACTTCTCTAGGAGCAACAGATGACCAGAGAATCTTTAGCAAAAAATGTGAGCCTGCACAAGAGAAGCTTGCACCAGGCTCCTCACAGGCCTACATCGAGACCTCTCACATTGGTGCAGATTGGGACCATCACACGATGGTAAGTAGCATGCCTCATGCTCAGTTTCAACCACAGCATCAAAGTCATCAACCTGGAGATATTCAATATCAGCAACAAGCCATGCATCAAGATACGCCAGAATCCCCTTTACAACCGTTTCAGTTGGCATTTGGACCTACCAAGCAACAACAACAACCATTTTCATCGAGTAGTTTTCAACAAGTCTTCCAAGACAATAGTGCATCAGGGAACATGAATTACGGAGAGCCAAAAGTTCAGCAGCACATCTTGCAGCAAATGCATCACCAGCACCACCTGCAACAGCTGCAGCAAATGCATCAGTTGCAGCAGCAGCATCAAATTAATCAGCAGCAAAGACTACATCAAATGCAACAGCAATACTTGCAGCATCAAAAAATGCAGCAACTGCAGCACCAAACACCAGGCTTTCAACACCTGGACTCGAGGGTCAAACCAGAAATGGAGCCACAGGATCTTGGTAACCATCAAGAGAAGAAAGAATGGAACCAAATCCACCTTTCTGTTCCTAGGCCACAACAAAGTGTTCCTCAAGGATCGGTGAAGCAGGAACCCGATACCCCCGCGGAAAATAACGCGCCAGACCACCAAGAAACCCAACATCAAATCTTCCCTCGCCGTTCCCGGCGGCTCTCCAAAGATGGCATATCTCCTCCAGGGAACCAGACGTCTAAGGACAAGGAATCTGCCCAGAATGGTGGAGGTGGTGCAACCAGTGTCGGAGTCATTCAAAGCACTCAGAGAAGACGGCGGGCCTCAAAGGAGATCAACTTAGAAACTCTTGCACAAAAGGCCTCGGAAATGGAATTTCTGCCATCAAAGGTGAGCTTAACCAAGTCATTTCAAAACATGGTTTATACATATTTTCACTTAGTTTGGATAGAAGTGTTCAGACCTTTCCTTATACATTGACATATTCTAAAGCAAGGGTTTCCAATTCCGGCCTTGGGGGGTCGGAAACCTACGCATATTTAGTTTAAACATCATGAAATGCACTTGTTGCACTAAGTAAGGTCCTCTTGTGTGAAGCTAGAGTAGTATGCATACTAGAGCAGGGTTTTAACTAAGATGTGCAGGGCTGCGGCCCTCGAGGATTGGATTTTGGGAACCCTGCTCTAAATGTATTTTCATAACTAAATTGTTGTCAATTTCATACTATGGGAACAACATGTTAATTATTAAACTACATTACCATATAAAAGAAGACCATATAAAGACATGCGGTACTATGCATTTTATAACTCATGCGAAAGAGGAATCTATGAAAGTGGAATGTACGACTCTACAAAAGCTTCTGATGGAAATTTTAAGATTTTCAGGGTTAGTAAAATTTCAGTGCCATGATTTTTTTTCTCTTCAACTTTATGAATAGGGCCGTTAAATAAAATATGCTTTACAGAGCATCTACATCAGCATTTTGGCTCTTGTTCATTTTTGAAGTAAGTGTTCATGAGTCAGTCAGGTGTGTCCAATTCCACACCTTGTATAAATAACTTCAGATTGATCTAATTTCAATTCAATTCTTTTTAAGGCAACATTTCATCCAAAGCTCTCTTACCAATATTTAATCAAACCCTATGATGGCTATGCGCTGTATTATGTTTTGTAGTTGTGTATTTTGATGATGTCAAAACTGAATTTTTAGGGGGGGGGGAACTAGTCAAACTTTTGTGACTCAATACAATCCAAAAGTGCACGGAGAGTGTTTTGATTAATGTTTATTACAGATTAAATCATAAATCCCTTTCTCACTCTCACTCTGCGTGACCCCACACATTCCAAAAGAATTGAATTTAGTATTACTTTTTAAATATTTCAGTGATATTCTGATGCTCATATGTTCTTCTAAAATGATTTTCATGAACAGATTGTGAATTAGTTCTTCAAGGCTTAGTAAAAGTCCAATGTTTCGTTAGGTAATAATTTGAAAAAGGAGGTTAGGGAAACATTATCAGTAAATTTTAATATGAAATATTAATATGCAAATGTACCGTTTGGTTTGCCTTTGAGTTCTCATTCATATATACTGCACTATGCAGAGTTTACTGAGTTCCTAGAAACCGTACAATAGCTCTGCATGTCTGCACGCCTTCACATTCCAGACTTTCTCAAAATGCAGTTTGGGAGGGACCAATTGACCAAGCCCTATTTACTAACACATCTTATCCTAGGCTTACGTAACAAGACCTTTGAATTCACATTTCTTGTAGACATTCGCTAGACATTCTTGTAGACATTCGAGTCTGATCCTGTTTACAGACTAATGAAAGCATCTGGAGTTTTTGCCCACTTTCTAAAATGTTGTATTTACCTCCCTTTTTTTCCTTTTCTCAAATTTAATTTAATTGTTTTTGTCTTCCCATAATAGTACGAGGAGATCACCTCTAGTAGGTCAGGTGGAATGGTCCCTCTTGTCATCCCAGTCTCTGTTCCAGTTCGAAAGGGTCAACCACAGGTGGAAACGTCTGGCTCCTGGGCACAGCAAGATCATGTTCGGCATCCCACGGAAATTTCTCAGCCTGATCGCAAGCCCTCAGTTATTGTGGCACGCCGGCATTCATTAAAGAACTCTGAGAGCTTCAACCAGGTATTATTTACAGCTGTTATTTGAAGTCCGTGACAGGAATAACTGTCTAGCTTCCAAGCATAAAATATTTTTTTTATACCAATGTGTGCCCTACATGTTCATTAACTAATGGTTCTGACATTGCCCTAACTGGCATAACCGGAGTTAGATTCATATTTTGATCACAGTAAATTATTCATCCTTTTCAAAATGCACACCCGCATTAACTTAACCATCACTGTTGCCAGCGATTTAGCTGACATTAATGTTTAGTGTATTGCAAAAAATGTAAAGCAATTGAAAAAATGCAATTTAAAATCACATTCCGATTTTTTGAAAACACGCAATTTAATGAATAACCCTTGTCAGACCTGAATTATTTTCTAGTTCGGAAAAAATACAGTCAAGGCTTATTAATAATTATATGTACATATATATTAGTGCTTTCGAACGATAAAAAAAAAACTAATTAATCGCACAATTTTTCAAATTTAAAAGCGATTAATCGCAATGACAAGACTGAAAGTTTTTAAATCTATAAATGTAAAATGTAAATAATTAATGTAAGCTGAAGACATAGAGACTATTTAAATTCAAAATATGATTGTTATTTGTTTGTTTAACTTGTAACCGGTTTTGTTATGTAAAAAACATAGCTGCAATAGACCATCAATTTCCTCCAAATTAACTTTTTGCTTCTCTTTTTTAGTGGCTGTTAGTTTTTTGTCTCTTTAGACTCTTTTTTTTCTAGGACTGTCTAGGAATGATTAACAGCATCATTCCTTTCATCTTTGGGAAGAAACTTTAGGTCTATAAACCTTGGAACAATTGCAGTAGCGATCTTCAGCAGTGTGAGATTAGTGCTGTCCTTCCTTTTAGAGTCAGAGGTAAAATCATGTTTAAATTTAACTATAGGCTGATCATCCTCTGTTGGCTCCATAATTTCGTTAAGGTGCCTAACAATCTCGTGAGATTTATCTAGCACACTTTCAAAACCACTAGCGTGAACGGAACCTTACAGTTCGGTGCAGCATGAGGGTCGTGCAGGACAAGTGTTCACATAAAAGTAACGTTAATCTCGTGGCAGCAAACATATTATGAGCACCGTAAGAGTGCTTTAACTTGTCCTCGCTTTTTGCTTTCTCTCACCATTTCGAGACAGTGTTCCATACTTGACTCCGCGTTCCATCTTTCCTTAGTTTTACACAAAGTTAGACCAAAGGAATGCACTTTCAACAAAAAGCTCTGTGATGCCTCAGTAGTTTTCATTGCTCACAGAAGCCCAGTGGTCCCCGTGAGCACAATGTGTATCGCGTGCCGTAACGTGTCCACACTCCGTGCCTTCTCTTCGTCATACAAACTGCATCAAACTTCATTTAAAGCATGTCAGGAAACAGGAAAAACTGAAACCGCGTTAATTGCGTACATTTTTTAACGCGTTATACATTTTAAATGAATCGCATGCGTTAATTTTGTCTGCACTTGTATGGTATGTGTATATATATATATATATATATATATAGTGTAGTTTATTATTTACAGATTATGAATTACTCAAATAACTTAATGTAAAACATTTTCAAAAAGTTGCAATTAAAAACAAATGCAGACAATCGATCGTTTTTTTCTTCTTCAGATTACAAAGGACTGAGATTTTCTCACATTTTAAAAAACGGCCGATGTCTTGAGAAGTGAATTCTATTCGTGGAAAATATTCCAAAAGCAGTAAATAACAGATGAAATGTGGTTTCCATCGGAATGGATGCAGAGCCTGAAGTGGTTCAAACAATCAGACTGGTGATGTATTCAGCAAATATCCTATCAGTTTCTTTAAAACTTGCAGAGGAACCTGCTCAATCAATTTTAAATCATTTTGGAGACTGCGTCATTTAAAAAAAAAACATTGCAAGTTGTAATTTCATTAAAAGAGATAAAGCCCCAAGGCAAACTGGCACCAAGCCTGACAACATTTATAAATAAGTGTATACCAGAAATAAGGAAAATGTTCTATAATGTGGTTATTTTTGAATATATAATATGCGTAAATAGTTTTTAATTAAAGCCATTAAATATCCATGTAGTTTAAATCTTGTATAATGTGCCACTCTTCAAATAACAACAAAACAATAAAGACATGGTTAGCAAAAACATTTACTTACCTAAACATTTTCATACGCAAAGATTTTGTATAATAATTGTATCAACCATTAAACCAAGTTAAACATTCAAAACAGTTTTATTAAGTGTTGTCCACAGTCTAATTAAACTTCTCACAAATTATGAAAACGATGTCATATTAAATACTTTTTCCCTACTGCCTCAAACCAACAAACCTGACTATATTTAAACATTTAGCTCCTTTTTTTTACTGTGTACATTTGGCGCAAAGATAAAATTGAACAATTAATAGAATATTGCTTTTTTGTTTTCCAGCTAAAAATCATTCAGATGAAATTTTGAGTGTTTTAGACATTTATTACTGGACAAACCATGTATAGTTAGAAAAAGGATTTTACTCACTGTTTTAAAATATACACTTGTGTCTTCCATTTTTTTTTTTATTTTGAAACAGGCTAAAGGCCAAGAGGATAAATCAAAACGTCGCCCTCGTCCCGGGCCTCTGGTCATTCCTCACCCGTGCACTTTCATCACCCCTTCCATCTACTCCAGCATCAGTGCCTACCAGAGTAATCTACGCTCTCCAGTGCGTCTGCCTGAGAATGCCAGCATCATTCCACCCTACACCCCTCCGCCCATCCTGTCCCCAGCGCGGGAGGGCTCTGGGCTCTACTTCTCTGCTGTTCTCTCTTCGATGGCAGGAGGAAGTCAAGTCCTGCCACCCCCTCCCACCCCTCGGAGCGCCTCCAGAAGCTTGCTGCGCTCAAGTGCGTTCCTCTTCTGTTCTCTTGAAAAGTTTTATTTTGGTATTTCAAACTTTAGTAGAGCAGGTGTTCTTTTAGCTTTGTAGAAACGTTTATAACCAATGGTTCTTTAAAACCTTTTATAATCTTAGTATGAAAATGTTTATTTTTATTATCATTAAAAAATAAATCTGTTGCATTCCAAATGTTAGGTCTTGGAAGTTAAAAGTGATGTGTTCTTATAACCGTTTTATTTAAATATTATAAATATTGTTGTATTTCTTTAAAATAACTGCCTTGTAAATGGTTAACAAGAAGAAGATTCCTTTAAGAGAGTTTCTAAATCTTATTAAGTCACTAAAATAAAATACGTTCAGGAGCCAAAAATCTAGCTAATTAAGCAGTCTAATACTTGTATATTAAATATAATAATTTTCTAATAAATTTTAATTGCAACAAGACAAAATATACAAAGTCTTATTTTCCATGAAACTATCTTGTTGTGACAAAAACTCGGCATATCTCTTTACACTTTTCTGGTTTTAACTGTATCAAAGTAACCAAAGATAAGACATTAAAAGCATTACAATTTATAGAAAAAAGGAAAATAGAAGTTTAAAGCATAACTGTACATAAAGGAATAACGAACATATGAGAGAATGCAATAAACAGAAAGAGTAATGACAGAATCTCATTAGCGAATAAAACTTAAATAAAACAAAAAAAAAACAGATTACAAATAGCACCTTTTGAATCTTCACACAGAAAGTAATTCTTTCTATGGTGAGTATGGTCTTGACCACCTTGAACTGATAGGTGGTCCCTCCAAAATTTGTGTAGATTCATTATGACTTATGAAAATAATCAAAAACAGCCTTATTGTACAGAGATGTCATCCAAGTTTTGGTTTATTCTAGTTGATTAAAAAACACTATTTGAAACTGAACATTCCGTCTCCACTTCCTGCTTCACTCAGGCAGTTCTGAAGCCACCCCTTCTGCACCTTCACTGATCGAAGCTGCGCCTGTCAGTCTTGAACCGTGAGGATTTATTTAACCAATCATCTGAACCATTTTCATCTCAATTACCTTAAGCTGCAAAACTCAATTCTCTCTCTGGCCCTCAGGCACATAAACATCGGCTCACAGTACCAAGCAGAGATTCCAGAGCTAAGGGATCGTTCAGTAGCCCTAAAGGATTTGCACAAAGCCAGTTTGCTATGGGTTCCAGAATCCACACCATCCCAGGACACCAGATGTAATTTGAATTTAGACTCCACTATTGTTATGAGCTACTTCTCAGGTGCACAGACATACTCACTCTTCTCTAATGCCCTTTTTAGTCGATGACCTGATGAATTTGGTCTGCTCCAGTGTCATGTATGGAGGAGGAACAAACATAGAGCTAGCAATGCACTGCCTGCAGGAGTGCAGAGGTGATGTCATGGTGAGTGTAGCTGCAGTACTCAAGCATAATCATGTGTAAAAGCATGCGTATGCTAATACAATATGTACATTAATATGATCTCTGGAGACACAGCATATATTTGTACTCTGTAGGAAGCTTTGGAAATAATGCTGATGAAGAATCCTGTTCACTCTAGACACCCCCATCTGGCCAACTACCACTACGCAGGTAGACATTAAACACATTGGGCTTGCTTTTGAAGCTTTAAGGAGATTTAGCACATTCTAAAATCTGGTTTTATACATTATATTAAATATTTTTAGAAGTATGATTATAGCTGAAGTTTCAAGTCTGAGTTTGACCTGTTGGTAGCTTTTGAAAAGCTATCAATTACAGATTGGGTGGGTAACTTTCAATGTTAAACATCCTCAACACGAAATGCGTGTGTGTGTTTGTGTGTGTGCGCGTGTATGTGTGTTTTTTTTTTTTAATTTTATTTCCCTTAAGAAATCAGCTAAAAACTTTGCTTCAGTTTACTTTTACTCAAGCAAAGAATTTCTTAGTAACTAGTTAACTTAAGATCTTACTGGTACAAAGGAAAACATCTGTACAAAACATCAGCATGACCAATAACTACTACTTTAATATAATTACTATATTATCCATACAGATAGATGTTTGCATATTTCTTCACTAATTCATGCATTTGGAAATCAGGGCGTCACAATTCCAACACACTCTCCTATCTAAAAGCACGAAAAGCCCCCAAAATATATTTGATTACAGTGAAAGTTCATTCTGTCTAATTAAAGTCCATTTTTTTAAAATTATATCTGTAAGATATGTTCTTTACATGTTGATTGACAGGGTCAGACTGCTGGACTGTGGATGAAAAACGATACTTCAATAAAGGAATTTCTGCTTATAGGAAAGATTTCTTCTTGGTGCAGAAACTGGTACACACTCTTTTTTTTCCCTCTCTATGTTAGTGTTATGTTAAATAATATTTTAAAATGTGTTATTGTGTGTTTTGCAGGTGAGAAGTAAAACAGTGTCACAGTGTGTGGAGTTCTACTACACCTATAAGAAACAAGTGAAGGTTGGTCGTAACGGGACATGTACTTATGGACCTTCAGACCCTGAAGAAATCCTCCCTGTGGTAAGTGAATCAGCTGCTTGTAGTTTGAAATTTGTTTAGTTTTGAGCACAACCTAAGCTTTGAGCAAAATTGGTTTGTTTTTTTACCATTTCCTTCTATCACAATATCAGATGCATGTGAGGCAAACAGATGAAAATGGTTGCAAACTGGAGGAATCTCAATACAACGTAAAAGAAAGTTCTCACAATTCTACTAAGACCCTTCAGGACAATCAGAGGGTGAATATTGAAAATTATCTACAGCATATGCAAATTTAAAATTAAATGAGATAACTGTAGAAGAGCAAAGCACAAGACTTTTCTCCACTGCTTGTCCAGGAGATGGCAGATGTGGCTCAGGAGATCTGGAAGTCTAGCTCCGTCGGGAAAGAGGAGTCTTGTGGCCTAATGCCAGAAGCTCAATCCTCTTTCAAAACTCCTTCACCTTTGCCTCCAAGGCCTCGCACATACAATACAGCAAGGAGGAGTAAACCATCTGCTGGAAATAAACCTCAGGGAGAGCCAGAGGGTATTTTCCCCTGCAAAAAGTGTGGCCGGTGAGTTTGATTATATATTTTGTGATCTTTCTTATGATGTCAATAGATGAATTATTTCAGATCTTTGATCATGAGCAAATGGAGGGCAGAGCCGAGACGAATTGAATAATGCCAGTTGCCAGTATACAGCAAGATGTTTTTACATTTATATATGTGACCTGACTTACCGCAGCAATAATAAAATGTAAGCATAATTAATAAATGGGGTTAATCCTCTGATTAATATAAGTTCGGGAGGAGCTTGGCTGATAATTGAGTAATCACCATTTAATCATATGGTCCCATCTACCCATATCATCTCCAGTATATAAGACACGACCAAAAAGCTAACATCTACATTTATCAAGCTATCCCCCCTTCCACCCCTTCGCCACTCACAATACATGTTTCACCTCTTCTCACTGTGCGTAAGACGGTCTACTCCTCGTTTAAACTGCGGTAATAGTTGGAAATCTAAAGGGGGTATTCTCCGGGCCCTGGTTGCGTAACGGTTCCAGACTAACACTCAACCTACTACGCTTCTTCTTTTCTCACCAACCACGCTTGCAATATTAGGCAATTATGAGCAAAAGTGAACTTCTTAACTATATTTTAATAGTCATAAAGACATTTAGAGATGTCTGCAGATCCAGTTGAATGTGAATCAGAGAAATATAATTATAATATAATAATATAAATGTCCTTTTGGCTATTCGAGTATGGGCCTCCTTGTTTACATGCGCTCAGCAGAAGTGATCTCTCAGGAAAAGCATCACTGCTGCTCTCTTTCAGGATGTATTTCCAAATGCAAGACCCTTCATTGTTAACAGTGAAATTGATACCTGAGTTTTGTCATTCTTTTTTTGACCTATAAAAACAAGGTTATAGGGAGGCTCTTCTAGACAGTATGACTGAGTAGTGAGAAGACTGCTCAATGGCTGTGTCCAGTCAAAGAGCCACAACAATCACTGCAGAAGTGTGATCATAAGAGACGGGGCTTGCTGCCAGTGGCTCTCAGGTCTCACAGAGAGACGGCCATTATTAAAACAAAAATAAACCGAAATGTTTTAAATGGGGCTTTGCATCCGCTATTGTGACAGGGGAGGGAAATACTCATTTGAATGTTTGATATTTTTTATGTGTGTTTTATGTTTGTCTGATTTTATTTACTATTGTGACTTATTATGTGATGGTTGGTTTGGTTAGTGTAGTGTGACACCGTTATAAATGGAATTGAAGCTGAGCTTATTACTTAACATAAACACATACGTGGTATAGTTTTCAGGTTTGTTTGTATTTAAAGAGGTATTTTTGTCACTGATGCACAGTATCACAGCAAAAAAAAAACAATTTATGTATTTTACAACAGCATTTTATGAAAGGTAGAAGGAAACATTTGACAGATATCAGTCTTCGTTACTAATTCAGTTTTTCTACAATATTGTTTAGGCTGTGTTGTGAAAGTTCTACAACAATAAATGTGTTTAAAGTGTATGTTGAGCACACTACAAAATCCTTTGCTTCAAGAGTTGACTGCGATAATTGTTGCTGCATAATTGCATAACAAGTCACTTGACTGATGGGTACCGGAGTAACAGTTACTCAAATAGTGTTTGTTTAAAGGTGAAGTATGCAAGTTTATGGCCAGTAACCAGTCCTGTGTTAACATAAAACGCTTTCCAGGCTTAAGGTTTCCAGCTATAGGTTTTCTAACCTGTGTGAGGACTCATCACACCGTCAAAGTCTATCTCAGCTTCTCATATTAAAAATTTTACCAACTGATCAATAAACCAAAGCAGTGAGGGAGTACAGGAAGAAGATAAAGACAGAGGAGGACAAAAAGAAAGCAGTTTTTTTTTATATATAGTAGGTGTTCCCTGAAGAGAACAGTTTTCAGTTGCTTTTTGAAAGCTGTTAGTGTTGTTGCTTTCCTGACTGGATGAGGGAGTTTGTTCCACCATCCAGGGACAGTGAAAGAGAAGGTTCTGCCCTTGTGGAATGGAACCATAAGTCGCTGTTCCTTCGCTGAGCACAGGCTTCTGGAGGGCATGTAGGAGTGCATGAGCTCATGGAGGTAAACAGGGGCTGATCTGGAGATAGTTTTGTATGCCAGCATTAACGAGCTGCAATGGGGAACCAATGAAGAGTGATGTAAGAGTAAGATGAAGTAAGATGAAGTGGAGTAAGATGAGCTCGTTTCGCTTCCTTGAAGATAATGCACTATCAATAAACTAACTGCATCATAACATGTTTTGTGTTTTGAATGAAGGGTCTTTTATAAAGTGAAGAGCCGTAGTGCTCACATGAAGAGTCATGCTGAGCAGGAGAAGAAGGCAGCAGCAGCTCAGCGTCAGAGAGAGGAAGAGGAGCTGGCAATTAAAGCGCAGCAACAAATGATGCTGGTGGCAGCAACGCGGAGTGTTGCATCACACAGGGAAGGACCAGATGAGAGCAGTGAAGCTGAGGAGAGCCCAGGAGAGGCTGATGACGATCGGGATGAAGACTGGAAATGAGGAAGGGCTCATTGTATCGCTTGAGAGCTTTTCTATAGTAAGCACTAGCTCCATGAATGAGCAATTTGTGCATCACTGTAAAGCAGCAGAGACTTTTATGATTTACCAAAGGAATTCTACTTTATTTTTTACATCTGACAATGTGTGGACATTTATATTACTTTCTGAAAATAAATAATATATACCAGTTTGATTATACAGGTTTTATGTTGAGACTTTCTATCAAAATTATATAATCGTGTTTAGGTTTTGTAAGAGTACATGAAAAAATCTGTACATTTGTAAAATTTCATCATAAGCATTTAGGAAAACAACTAAAATTAAATCTCCTTGTGAGTTCCTGCATTCTAGATGTTTAAAAAGTCAAATGTGTTTGTTGACTTGTGTGTAATATATGATGTGCATTACTGTTTGCTGTGTTTGCCTTTTCAATTCTATAAGACAGAATGCATATTTATGTTCTGTTTGCACTTGAATGACAGTGGGATGTTGGATTAAAGGGATTTTAAAATGACTTTTATTACAAAATTACATGTATCAAATCACAACAAACATAATCAGTGTGTTTGCTATTCCTAATGGTTTTACTGTACAGAATAAATACAAACTTCCTGCTCAAACGGATGTTATTTGTCTAATAAATAAGATTTTTTTTTAATCACAAACAGTACAGGACAAAAATGGTGATCAAAGGTTTCCTTCTTGATAAATCACTTCATATTAAGTTTAACATAAATGAGATTAGTAAAAGTGCAAGAGACAGCTGGATCCTTTCACCGCTTCCCCCTGAGGAGAGATAAGAATGCCTTGGTCAACGCCACACAGGTTGCCATTTTAGATTAGGCGATCTTTCTAGATGAAAAGCTTACCAGCATCAAAGTGATCAGCGAGCATCCCTTTAGTGTCTCCAAAAGTTCCATTGTTTGCTTCAGGAACTACACCCAACAGCTTACACATCAGTGGATAGATGCTGACACTGTCAAACGGCTCTGCTAAGAAATTCTGCCTAAAGTCAGGACCAAAAGCTCGGAATATCATTTTCATATCCATTTCTTCATTACTAAATCCGTGATCCCCTTTGTTGATATCCAAGATAACTCTCTGCGCAGAAAAAGAATGAAATCACAATGTGTGTCAATGTCACATACTTCAAAAATGTGGAATAAATTAGTTCATTTATTTATTTCAGATATTCAACCTAAACTCTTAGATTGCAAATAAACTTTATGCACACCGGGCTAAGAAGTTGTTTTTACTGCAGTTTCAACATAATAGATTACTTTATTATACCAATAATTAACATGAATTGTTATATATTTGTACATTTTAAAAGCCACTCAATTTTTTTGTGGGCAACTCTACTCTAGTCCACTTTTAGTACTTTAAGCAGAGTGAAGAGATGCCAAATCCTGCTGAAATATAAAATCAACATCTTGAAAAAGATGGACAGTATATTAAAGGTTGGAGGCTCTAGAATGTTTGGGTAAACAGATGAAGCACTTTGGTTTTCAAAAACAGATGAATGATTTATTGAGTTGGTGAATTAGTGTTTTTGTTTAAATATCACCACAATTATGTAAAACAAAAACTTAGATGCTATTAAATACTTCCATAAATGAACACTTTTAAACTCAAAGTCTGTCTACAGTTGTCTTCTTTAATTAAATATTTAAAGGTTAGGTTGAATTTCTATAATAAAATACCATTTCTATGAAATTCTATGTTTTTTAGATGATTCCATAGTTCTATTTGTGATGAGAATGGTGAATTTTGAAATTGACTGTAATATCAACCCAATTTAGTGGAAAACAACATCTTTCCTCTGTCACAGATTAAAAAAAATGAACCAGATCAAAGCCTTATGTCCAGCAACACTTACTGAAACAATGTAATGCAATATCAATCCACAAACAGTAGATACTTACCGAATTGATATTGAACCCCAGGTCTGCCAGAAGAACAATAGGCTGAATCCGGCCATGTTTCCTTATGTGAAAGTGTTCTGGTATCTCTTCTCTCTTGTAGACTGTCAGATTGGGATGTGCATTCTTCAGAGCATCATAAACATCCTGTTCTTTACCTTCTCTTGGTGTGATCATCGCAAACCCACCATAGTCAAGTAGGTCAAAGCGGGTTAAATTAATTAAACTCATATAGTCACCTATAACAATTTCTTTAACAGCTGCAGCTTTTTTAATCGTGGTCATCCCATGATCTGAGGTCAGGATGACGTTAAGATGATCACTGAGTCCGCTCTTTTGAATAGCATCTTTAAGGTATCCAATAGTGCGGTCGATCTGTTGGATGACCTTTCTCCTGGCCTCTGTTTCAGGACCCTTGTTATGGCCGACATTGTCTGGCTCTCCATAGTAGAGCGTCACAAAGTCAAAGTCCTCTTTGGCGAACCATCCCATCACAGTATCAATGTTCTTCCTCCATTCGGTCTCATTGTCATCCGGAGACCCATGATCTTCCACCAGGAAGCGATCCACAGCTTGACCACTGTAGTTCACTCCTCCACCAGGATAGAAAAATGAAGCTGTTCTCAGACCCTATGCAAAAGTAATTAAAATACATCAAACAATTATCTACTGAAACATCTCATTTTGTTCTTTCATTATTTAGTGTTCACCTGATTCTGTGCTGTTATCCACAGAGGTAAAGCACCATTATCCCACCACTCGGATCTCTTCAGCGTCGCTTTATGAGGAACTCTCATACCAGTTACATCATTAAACATGAGGTTATGGACAACGCCATGATCTTCTATCCATCTGCCTGAATGAAAAAATGAAAGGCTAAATGGCATAGTTAATATAATATAAATGGCATATCTTAATATATTAATTAAGTTGATTTCATGGTACTTTTCACCTAATAGTGCTGTACATACTCTTAAGGAACCATGATGGAGACAAAAAATTACCACATAATGTGAGAGACAATAAAGAAATAAAAATTCAAATTAATGCCACTTAAAAACTTAGATAGCATTAGCTTTTACTTGATTGTTTTCATCAAGGCCAATGGCAGACCATTTCAAAGCCTGTGTGTCATTGCTTGAAACACTGAGTCATCTCTAGTTTGTGGAACCCCTAAAATTGCACTGAAAACCCAGGATCATGTGAATCAATCATCTTAACAATGTAAATGAAAGCCTGACTGTTTGAAGCTCTAAAAGGAAAGAGTGAACTAGCGCTGTATTCTGAGGGTTAAAAAGTAGTTCTCTGGTACTTTATCAGCCATTACAGTAAGATCTTCTATTGTTGAAATAAAAAAATAATATTTTTGAATAATAATTAGTTTATTCAACTTACAATTACAAATCAGTGAATGACAAAAAGGAGATTGCTTCTCCGAGGAATCTACCCCTAACATTGCAAACCAATGCTCAGTATGCTGTAATCAACCAATCCTACCCTAAAGCACTTCTTCATTATGGTAATTTGTTGAAATCTAATAATATTATTTATCTTAGATTGACTTATTTCAAACTTCTTGACAAAACATGTTCCATTTCTCCCATAAATGTAAATTTCTTTGGATAAAAGTGTATGACAGTAAAATGTGCTATGAAATATTAATTATTTTTTGGAGTGCAGTAATTAGATCTTAATAATTTTTGTATTAAGCTGAAAATTATTTCTAACAAGAGAGCTTGAGTACCTCGGAACCTTTAAAAGTGCAGTAACTGGTTCTGATCTCCATAAAAATATAATATGACCAAGAGGGTGGATACACAAATACAACAGTAATGGTCCAAAAATAGGCAGAGAAATGTAACAAGATGAGGACAGTGTGTTTCTCAGTCAGCCGCCATCATGTCAGGGACTAAACATTAATTCTTTCTGATGTCCATTTAGACTATCCTCAGGACCATAACTTGCATTAACAGCTGTAAATTGGTTATGATACAAGTTTTGTGAACTTGAAACTCTGCTTGTGTAAATATCCTTGACGCTCAAGTTCACACTTTGCTCAGTGTCATTACATGAGGCTGAATTTATTGTCCCTGTAATTGTGTGCTCAGCAGCTCTCAGTAGACAGCTTAAGACTTTGAACGTGATGAAAACGCAGAGCTCAAAGAAGCTTTACAATGTTTAGAGCATTATTCATTCATTCCACATTCCCGCTCCGGTGGTGATAAGCTGCCTTGGTAACCCTCAGCTGCCCTGGGGCAGTTTGACAGGACGTGGCTGCCATTCTGACCACCACCCCACAAGTCACACACATTAATACAGGGTAATGAGGGTGAAGTGGCGTGCCCAGGGCCACCATGACAGAATGGAAATGGTGGGGATCAAACCACCAACCTTTACTATTACAAGACGACCAACTCCACCACTTCCGCTCATCTTTAACTGTATATATATGTATATTTTGAATGTTCTGCATGTTCTAAATTTACTGACCAACTAATCATATTATTTAGTATGTTGTAGGTATATAATAATTCACTAATATTATTGACTACAAACCTAGTCCTAATTTTCAGCAGCAAGTTTATTCAGTATTTTGAAGAGTTTAAAGTATTTTTGCCTTAGACAAATTGAAATTAGTAGATAAAAAAAGGTAGTCTTACCAGTTATAGTTGTAAAGTGTGACGGGGATGTCATGGTGATAGCTGGAGGACTGATGTACTTAGCCTTCACCCCCTCTGTTACAAGTTTGTCCAGATTTGGAGTATCGACATCTTGGTCATAATCCCACCTGAAACCATCAAAAGAGATCAACAACAGCTTATTATATGTCCTCTTTTTGGACATAGGGCTGCTGCGCACACAGGCAGACAAAACCAAAATCAGCAGAAGTTCAGACTGCATCTTGAGAGCCTTGCACAATGACAACCTGCAAAAGACCATTAGCTTTTATAAGCATTATCAGCAGGATGATAAGAAAATCAAGATACATATTAGGCAACGTGATAGGAATGGCTTATTTCTTTTACTTAAAAGAAAGGGAGCTAATCATTCCTCATAAAATATATCTTAATGCAAAAAATGAAAGAAAAAAAGCAAAATGTAAAACATAAATAAATTATTAGCCTATTTATTCTATTTCTATTTGATTTAAGTCTAATCGTATTTTTCTTGTAAAATCAAGACTGCCATATCAGGGATATAACATAACTTTTTAACGTTTTTAACTTATTGCTTGATGCTTATTTCCGTTTTTAAGAGTTTTTTTGATAATATTGAATAAATACAAACTGAATAATTTACGAGAGAAAGGGCAAGACAAGAGATTGCTTTCATTGTTCGCCTTTTGACTTTCATGCGGAGAGCCGAAGACCTTTACTTTAGAGTTAGTAACCGGAAACAGGAAGTGGTGATGTTTTCCTCTCGTTACAGTTTTGTTGTTCACACTGCTTCAGGGCTGGGTCCCTGACAGCGGGTGTAATATTTACGAAATAACTTTTGCACGTCTATAAAAAGTTATAAATTTAAAGAAAATATTCTTAATACTACAGTGGATTCACGCACGGTAAGATTTGAGTGCAGATGGAAGTAGCTAATGTTAACGTTATTTTAGCTTTCTAAAACGGCCTGGCACTGTTTATTGTCAGCTGACCTTCTTACTTAGCTATTTTTACCTAATATTGCTGGCTATTTTTATTAAACTTTATGATCTCGCTAGTAAAACAAACACGCTAACTCATTTTTAGAGTGGCAGCACATTATTCAGTTGTTCTTTTAATATTATTAATAATATTAGCATTACTTGCATTATATATATATATATATATATATATATATATATATATATATATATATATATTTCTAAGGAAATACATTTAAAAAGATTAAGCATTTTCAACGTTATGCAACATACATTAATACTACAGTACTGTTTGCATGTATTGATTCGTTGAACGTTAAAGCATTGTTCAATTAAATAATTTGATTCATGCCTTAATTAAAATATAACATTTTATTATTTATCTGTATTAAATACAAAATAAGTATTCAAAATAAATTATCCTCAGCTCTTATATATGAAGATACTGAATATTTTGCCCTGCATGGTTCAAATGAGCTAACAGTGCTTTTGATTTCAGGAGTAAACATGACCGCCATAAAGCATGCACTTCAGAGGGATATTTTCACCCCCAACGATGAGCGTCTGCTTAGCATCGTCAATGTCTGTAAAGCTGGGAAAAAGAAGAAGAATTGCTTTCTTTGTGCCACTGGTGAAGAATAGATATGCATCACAAGTAAATGTCTCTATTTAAGAATAATTACATTGACTGTATATTTGTCCCTTTTTTGTTCTCTGCAGTGACAACGGAGCGTCCGGTGCAGGTGAAGGTGGTGAAAGTGAAGAAATCTGATAAAGGAGATTTCTACAAGAGACAGATGGCCTGGGAACTACGAGACCTGATGGAGGTTGATGCCAAAGATGCCAACAAGGTCAGACTCAAACAAAAAAAATGCTAATAAAATTGTTTATTAAAACATTGTTATTATTATCATTAACAATTAACTGATTATGAGTTGATATTAGATACACTAAATTATGCTCTATAGTGAATTAGCTATTTAGTTTTTTTATGTTTGTACTTGAAATTTCCGATATGAATTTCAGAAAATGTCACTGTTTCCATCCCTCAAATTTTCAAACATTGATTTAATATAAATTTAGCATATTAATCATGGATTTCTGGTGAAAGGTTGCTCTGTTTCCTCCTTGTATGGCTGACTGCTCTCTGTAATTTGTCCAAAAGAGAAAATACAACTGTGAATAAAGATCGTTTGCTAAATAATTGTAGAGCTGCTGCCAGACATTAAGCTCCTTACTTAGATTTTGTAAGTCATTAAGAGTACACATTATGAAGCTGCTCAGTTGTTTGGAAGTTGTAAGTTTTCATCAGCTCTTGTTTTTTTCAATTCAATCTTTCAGGAGAACCCAGAGTTTGACTTACATTTTGAGAAGGTTTATCGTTGGGTGGCAAGCAGCACTGCAGAGAAGAATTCCTTCATCTCATGCATCTGGAAACTGAACCAACGTTACCTTCGAAAGAAAGTGGAGTTTGTAAATGTCAGTCCTCAGCTTCTGGAAGGTATTGCATGCAGCTGCATCCTCTGGTTTAGCATATTAACAAATAATAGCATATTAAAGGGGCCATGAACTGAGCTTTTTTTTTTTACTGTTAAAAGTGGTCAAGGTTTTTATTATCAGAAACTATTGTTTCTTTGAAACAACCATTTGAGATTCATCTTCAGAAATCTTTGTATACTGCTCTCTGATTGGCAAAAGTTTAGCATATGCAAATTTATTTTTATTTTCAGAAATGGTTTGGGAACAATGCAAAAGAGAGCTTAGTAGCAGTACAGATTATCTTATAGCAATTATAAAAAAATTGTCATTAAACTAGTTGTTATGAAGGTTTCTGCAAGATGCTTTTATGCTGTTGTATTAATGTGATAAACATTTCAAACGGCAACTCTGCATTCAAAGACTCTGTGTTTGGGATTACAGTGGGCATTTCTCATCTTGTGTTCTAACAACTGGCATGGTGTTAGTCAAAACTAGAAAGAAGATGCTTACAAAAACCAATGAAAAAGTCCAGCAGTGAATTGTGAATTGTTGTTTAAGGAATTAATGGTAAAATATAAGGAAAAAGCTGTGTTATTTTTCCATGCTATTAAATACACTTAACTTTTATTGTCAGATGTATTCTCACACAATGGTACAGCACATCTCAAATTATCCTTATGGACAATGTTCTCCTGTTTAATCTTTAAAAGTTTTAGCTTGTTGCTTCCTTTGTTGAGAAAGAACATGGTGATTTCAGGTAGTGTGGGTAAGGTAGAGCTTGTATTTGTCCTATACAGGGCCTGACATCTTAATGAGTCTTTTTGAGATTTTTAAAAATTATTTATTCAATAAAGTTTTTTTTTTTCAACTAAAGATGTCAAATTCTGAAATGTTCAGGTTTTTTATTGTTTCACCAATTTTTACATGGCAAAGAGATGAAACACTTTTTGGTGTTGCAGTTCTTGGCCCTTTTTAACATCTCTGATATTTGAAAATATTTGTTCTGACTGAAAAGTTCTGAAGTCTTGTTTGAAGCATTATTAAATTTAAGTTTTTGTTACCTCTGTTTTACTGGCGGTCATGCTTATAGGTCTTTTAGCTCTGTTTGTTCTCTTTTACCTCTGCAACTTGTGCTCTTGAATGTTTTCTAATGCTTTAACTTAATCTTTGCTATTCTCTTTAAATCTCTCAATGGCCAGAGCTTCCTAAAGCTGAAGGTTTGTACACTGCTTTTTTCCTTCATCCCGCTCCATTTCCTTGCTGCAGTTTTCATCTCCTAAAACTTCCCTTCCATTAACAGTGTCTTTTCACCCTCATAGCTCATTAGTGTAACAATGCACACAGTTGTCTAGAATATTTAGTTCTCCCATTCAGTGTGTTTGTATGCACTAAATATTGGATAGATTGAAAATCGTGAAAAAATAAGACATTTTTTTCTTTCCAAAAATAGTTTTGGCAGTTGCCTGGGATTCCGTAAACTGGCTTCCCAGAAAGCATTTATGTGATTCTCTGCTTCAACAGGTTTCTCACAGGCAGTGACATTACATAACTAACAGAATTAAGGGTGCACAGCCAAATCTATCACAAGCTATACTGCTGTGCATCCTATCTCTACAGTTTTGATGAATGTTACCATTTCATTTGTCTTGATTATTATGTATCCTCTGCACAGATGACGTTTATTATACACCAAGCATCTGGAGTGCATGGAATATTACATTCATCATAATCCAGAAGCGTTTAATTTGAGAAGGCTCTGTAGTAACGTTTGAGAGTGATAAAAAAAAATGTTAACAATCTATGGCCTTGACCAGTGGTTCTGTGCAGAGACAGAAGTAATAAAACGGATAGAATCTTTTTAAAGAATTTATATTGTTTTATGGTGTTCAATTAATTTTTTACACATTCAAACTTTTTAATTATTATTTTCAGGTAAGATTAAGTAAGTCGTGTCTGCATTTATTTGCTTAATAATTCACTTGATCAGAAGATCTCTTTGTGGTCTGTCAAAAGTGTGCCTCTCAAAGTTTTTGGATCTCAAAGTCTTAAAGCATTTTAAATAAAAAAAACTTGATAGTCAGTAATTGCAATCAATTACATTTTTTTAATTAATCACATTTTATATGTATTACAAAACATAATAGTCATCATAAAGTAAAACAGTACTCCACTAATGTAGAATAAAGTTCTGTTCTGGTCGTCCATCATCAGCTGGTACCTGGACGAGCTGCTGCATCTTCTCTGCTCTCAATGCCAACTCTGTGACTTCACCTTTTATAAAAATATTTTTTACATCTTATGATGTAGTCTGAACCCAATAGTTGATTGACTTCTGCTTCAACTTCTGTCCGAGTCCTAGGTGCATTAGACAGTCACAGATGTCCACAGCTGACTTTTTTTCAATACTTATCTGACCTTTCCCTTACATCTGCTTTGAATGTAGTTTATATACAATTCTTGCAGATAACGCCATTTGTATAAGCACTAAAATAAATATCATATTCTCAAGGTATGCATAAAACTTTAACTAAAAAGGTGAATTGCAAATTGTTGAAGTTATATAAAAAATGACCTACTTCAGGAAAACCGTTTCTCACAAGCTGCATTTGACAGTAAATTTAAATGCATGACAGACAACAGCTTATTGAGGATAACTGATGTGCATGTAAACACACTGTGTATGTCTAATGATGTGCGTGTGTTTGTTTACTTTAATTACTTGAATAGTTATAATATACAACTTAATATAATATACTTTTACTAACATACGAGTGAACAGTATTGGTAACAATATTGACTTTGGATAGAATCTAAGATTAAAAACCTTTGAAAAAAGTTGTCATTGCTGCATTATGTAAAGAAGCTACTGGGTAGTGAGACATTTTTTTCAGTTTTATATTGTTTTCTGTTCACAGTTCCAAATGCTTGCATTCAAAGCTGTCATTCATATGAGTAAACCTTCACTTTTGAATGGCATAATTCACCCTTGCTTAGTAAAGTTGTTTGTTTTTTTTTACTTTACTTTTTACAAAAGTAGATCGATCGACTTTAAACTTTCTCACTGTTTTCCACAATGTAGATACAATTAATCTCTCAGTGTGTTCATTAATTCAATTACACAGAATCAGTGCCGAGTGGAGAGAGTCAGAGTGTTGCTGGTGGAGACGAGGATGCACTGGATGACTATCAGGAGCTTAACGCTCGTGAGGAGCAGGACATTGAGGGCATGATGGAGGTCTGTGAATACGCCATTTCCAACGCAGAGGCTTTTGCAGAGAAACTTTCCCGTGAGCTTCAGGTCCTCGATGGGGTGAGGACATCACACCTTTCTTTGGCACAAAATACTGATGCGTTTGCACTGAACGTACCGGAATGTATTGATTGCATAAGACGTCATGATTTCACAACTCTGGGTTTTATCTATATCTACAGGTCAAAGTAAGTGTAGCATTGAGTTTATCTGATTAGGAAATGGTGTAAAGTAGCCAGTCGTTTGATTTACTGATTGACTATCTGCTACAAGATGAAAGCTAAGTGTTATTGCTTTCACTTTGCCTAGGCTAACATCCAGTCCATCATGGCCTCTGAGAAGCAGGTGAACATCCTGATGCAGCTGCTGGACCAGGCTCTGACAGAGGTGGACACGATTGAGCTGAAGCTCCTCAGTTATGAGGAGATGCTGCAGAGCGTGAAGGATCAGATGGATCAGATCTCCCAAAGCAACCGTCTCATCCAAATCAGCAACACTAATAATGGCAAACTGCTGGATGAGATTCAGTTCCTTGTGGTATGTTTCTGAACTAATGTGGTAGAGGAACGATGTGTTGACAAATGTACGGTTGATTGGTGGCTTTTAATTAGAGACTCTATTTAATATGAATAACTGTGCAGAACTTACATCTTTCCAACCATATACGAAAGCTCTACTTGCACTTTTCTGGCTAACTGCCCCTTTGAGTCATATTGCGTGTTCTTCCTTAATTTTTAGCAGTTTTGGATGAAACCACCTGCAAAATGTACAAAAATCCTGGAAGACGAAGGCACAGTACCGGACTGATTCAAACCCTTAAATTGCTGCTTGCAGCTATAAATATTTTTGTTCTTCAAGTGTTTTAATGCGCTTAAAAATGTGTTCTGTTTAAATTTTGTTTGTTACTCTTAAATAATACATATGCATCTGCTTCAAATAGGGGATTATTTTAATTGGTTTACATCAAAAATAAAATGTAATGAGGGTTATTATTTTAAGTATGCAGAAATATTGTTTTTAAAATGTATTTTTAAAATAATTGATTTGTCTTAACTGTCAATACAGACTAGCTTGACTTTTTTTAGTTTTGATAGTAACTAACTGAAATTGTGTAATTGTACACAACTTTTTTGAATTATTAAGTCAACAAAGTCATAAATTATTGAACCTACTATAGTAATCAAAGTTATTCAAGTTAACTCGCTATCCAAATGGAGTGTTCCTGAGCCGACGTGATCAGGCACCAACTTTTAAACTATTACCAATGCATCTAATCCAATTTTCATCGCTCTCAATAATAGAGGACATCACCTTAAACAAGAAGCACAATAATGAATGGTCAAACATCAGAAACACATTCTATAACTCTTGTAACTATTTACAGTTATAATTATTGATAAACAGCACAAAAACAGCTTTTTTGATTTGAACTTGTTGATAACCCACAATGCATTGCCATCCTGTTAAAACTTTTGCTCTATTAATGTAGCTAAATTAAACAAGACATTTTGCATAACTTGGAACAGAAACATTACTCTGCTCACCTGAAAAATGTAATATTACAAAATCATAAATATTAAAAAGTGCTAACTACTCAACAATTTTTATTCAAATACGCTTATTGTAATATTTTAAGAAATGTAATTCATCAATTAGTTACAACATTCAGGTTTACAGTGTTAAGGTAAATTATTGCTTGTTGTTAATCTATCATTCATTTATTAAAATATGAACAAAATGCTCCTTAAATCCTGTAAAGAAAATGGTATTGTTATAAATGTTTTATTTTGTTGTTGTTTGCTGACTTTATTGTGGTCTATTTCTTGATTGTAGAATTACATGGATTTATCCAAAGGACACATCAAAGCTCTCCAGGAAGGGGACTTGTCCTCTCCAAAGGGGATCGAGGCCTGCATCAATGCCTCTGAGGCTCTTTCACAGTGCATGAATGTTGCGCTCAAACCAGGTACGGCTGTCCGACCAAACGCATGACAGTAACACTTAAAGAGCCACATTTAAGATACTCTGTTGTTGCAGGCCATGATAAGCTAATGGCAGTCAAACAGCAGCAGCATCTCTTTTCTGAGCTCAGAGATGCCTTTGCACGACGTCTTACCAACCACCTCAACAATGTCTTTGTGCATCAGGTAACAAAATCAATCCATCTACAGATGTAGGACACACCTAAATACTCTTTTCTTTGTCCCTGTTATTGAATCTTTCTCCGGTCTTCCACTGGTCTGTCTTTCTCTATCACTTCACTGTGCTCTCTGTTCCTCTGTCAGTTCAACCACTTCAGTCACTTCAAAATGACCATCCCTCAGTTCTATAGGTCGTCCTGTCTGTCACTCCCTGTGAGTACGCCCACTCCAGCATCTTGTTTGCCCCGCCCACTCTAACAGTTACAATGCACTTCCTTAGTTTTAACCGTCTCATCAAAGCTTCTGTCTCCATGGAAACAGTTGAAGCATGTTCATAGCAAACCCAGACATACTCATCGTAGGTTTCACAGACGATCACCCCATGATGCTGCCAGCCACCATCGCTATTGTGTTATCTGTATTAAGGTGTGAAGAGTTCATGAATGCATTGGTTTGCTCACTCACCAGGGGAATTTTGGGTTGCTCTTGAGAACATACTGAAGGGGTGGGGCTGCATGCAGTTCCTGTAGTGTATATGCTTTTATGATACGGAATTTCTATAGATGCATTGAGATGGAACTGTTTGGATGCGGGAAAAGCTTTACTGTCAGTTTTTGTGGAAATGTAAATGGATATGTTGTTTTTTGCCTGATCTAATGTTAATTGAGCTTTTGCTTGGAGTTGAGCTGGGTGTTAATACAGAGTGTCTTTATATAGTGTCTTCTTACTGACAATAAGACTACCAGTTAAACATTTGGAATCACACTGATGTTATTATTGCCTTAATAAGGATACAGAAATTTGCCTGAATAGAAAAAAAAAGATAATATTTTTATATGTATAGCATTCTCACTATTTCTCAGCGACAGAGCGATGAGGGCAGTCGCGTCTTTGCTGAAAACAATTGTCTTCAATAACAGCTTACTCTAACCTCCCATATCACACGTCCACTGACTCTGTCCCACTGCACTGCCGCTGATGTTGAGTCTGCAGTTGGATAATATTATTTTTTCCTGGAGCATCTCCCATATCATAGATGTTCTTCCCTATCTGAGACTCACATCGTCCCCTCAACAGCTCAGTGGGGTTCAAATCTAGAGGCAGGCCTAACTATAGTAGGTAAACTAGCGGTATAATTCTATTATGAGAAGCTGAGATAGACTTTGACGGTGTAACAAATTGCATATTGTCTCTCCCCTAATGTAAGTCGCTTTGGACAAAAGCGTCTGCCAAATGCATAAATGTAAATGTAAATGCTGGCACCTGATTCAAATATTTCAGAAATATTTTAATCAGGCATACTCAAAGTCTGGCCTGCAGCCCATGGTTGGCAGATTTCAGATTTCATACAGCCTGCGACATCAGTCTGCTAATAAAGTTGCTTATGAGTACACAGTGAATTTGGCGGGTGCTGCTCACACGAGCTCACCTCGAATAGGGAGAGAGAGTGAGCGAGGCTCGAGATTTGGACCATTCAAGTGCAACTTTTTGGCACTTACTGGGGTCAGCTCAGGCTGAAACCTGCTGGGTGGTAGCTAAAGTGCCCCTGATCGAATGCGACCAGATATTCCTTTTTCCCATAAAAATATTACAAATAAAATACTTCTGCTATAGGATCATTCAACGGCTCCTTAAAGGGGCTTTCAAAGCTGACCATCCGCGATGCTCTAGTCCTTTTTACATTTTTTTACATTATTGATTAAGGTTTGGTTATAATTATTGATGCTATGTTGAGTGTATTGTGTTGTCTGACTTCTAAGATATTAACGAAAGGCAAAGTGTGTCTTTAGTTGTGATAAAAATGTTAGAAGACCCCAAGCATCTCCACATTATAAAATGAGTACCTCTTAGCAAAAGTTTCAACAACCCTGCAAGTCATTATGCTATGAAGCTCCTGATTGGTCAATATAATATAAAAATCCCTAATGATTCACCTTGCAAAAAGTTTGAATTCCGCCAGAAAAGATAATTACAAAACAAATGTAAACATAGAAACACTTCTTGTTCACACTGTAACGTCAAGAAACGCCTAAAGAAATAGAGCCAAACACGTTCTTGCTATTGTTGAGTAATTTAGTACATAAAATTTATATATTTTTATATGTAATATGCACACTAAAAATACGCTATTTGAAAGGATGCAGTCATTCTTTCCAGTTGCTACCTCCATGCAATATTGTTTGGAAGAGTCTAGTACTCCAATCGTCCATTCACAGAAATGGGTAGTATAGACAGGAAGACTTTCAGTGTGTCAATAAGTGTTTGTAGTGATGTTAAAAGATATAATCTTATTTGTCTCCTGTTATGATAATGAGCTACTATGCTGATGCAGGAAGAAAAACACTAGACATTTCAAAGTGATTCCAAACCTTTGACTGGTAATGTATGTGTTGCATATGAAATATTTTGTCTGTGTATTCCATTCAATATGCTAAAGTACCAAGAAAAATACTTTAATGTCAATTGTTTTGATGAGATACACTTTTAGTCGCAGAACAATGTGTATATTTTTTTCCATCAACTGTAAAAGCCATTACATACAAGTATTTGAATTGACCACTGTATTCTGTCTGTTAGCTGTATGATTATCAAGTAAAAAAAAATAATCCAGTATTATCTGCTTTTTACAAATACTCCACAATAACCCAAAATTACCAGACTGCCTGTATTTTTACTCAGCCCTGTGTGGAACGAAACCTGTGTGCAATCCTTAAAGTTGACTATCTTAGAATGGTAACAATGTTTTCACTCACAAGTCTGTTTCTGTGTGTAGGGCCACGATCAGAGCTCCACACTAGCCCAGCACACAGCTGATCTGACCCTTCCCAAGCACAGCCCTCTGCACAGAGACCTGCTGCGCTATGCCAAACTTATGGAGTGGCTCAAGAACACCCAGAGAGAGAAATACGAGGGTCTCTCCAGGGTGAGTGTTCGTCATTGACAGTTCATACATGTCTTAGATGACATATGGGGTTTAAAAACTATTTATGAAGAAGCCAAAAGATACAGAGTGGCATAAACAAACCTGCCCAAGAAAACCAACGAATACAAATAGGAACATAGAAAAGTAAAATTGAAGCAAGGAATCCCCTGATAAATGTCTGTTCTAAACAAAAAGAAGAGAAAGCTTGCTTTTTTTGGTGACAGGGTTTTTGATTGATCAATTACCATTAATAGCAGTAATCACAGCTTGCAAAAACCCTCATAAAGTTATATTTTTCTCAATAGACACTCATCATTATTAATTTTAAAACGCTACCATAATAAAGTTTTGTTTTATCCTGATATCCTCTGAAAACCAGTAGTCAGCGATGTTAATGCTTTTTTTACAACTATTAAACCTTGGAAACACAGTGGAAAGACTCTAATGTTATTGCCCTAACCTTTAAACTCTCAATCATACTGAGAATACGGATCTGTCTTTAATGTGACTTGCATTTTTTATGCGTCAAAAAAGAACATACTGTCTTTTTTATCCTTTGCAGACATATGTGGATTACATGACTCGTTTGTATGAGCGGGAAATTAAAGACTTCTTTGAGGTGGCAAAAATCAAAATGGCGGGTGCTAGTAAGGATGGGAAAGGAAAATTCGGTAAGACGCTGATGAAACAAAGTTTGTTTTCTTTAAAACTGGGTTTTATCTTCACGATATTGTCATTTTGTGCCTCGCATTGTGTCTGCTCTATATTGTTTGCCCCTGTGTGTTTTTCTTTTTCTCGTACTAGAAACACTACAGGAAAAAAAAGATGTGCGTTTATTTTTAGGTAATTTAGTCTAGTATTGATTGTCATAATTGAAAATAATTTTTAAACAACACACACCCCCAAAAGTAATCTTTACATGATTACTTTTTGCAAATTGTTACAAATTATGGACTTTTGTCTGCAAATATTTTTTGTTGGAGCAAGAGGTCACTGATTTTATTTTTCATTTTAGTAGATGTAGATAACACTTAGTAATGCAGGAAAAAATCCATGTGTTTATTAATGTTAAGTCACTCATTGCAAAATGTATAGAATCTCACTTTTGGAAGATGTTTTTAAAAATCAAATAAACCTTTTATATGAGCAACAGGCTACACATGAAAACAAATAAAATCACACAAATCTTAGAAAAAATATATGGAATCATCAATAAAGAAGCCACTAGTATTTTTTAGCAGCTCCTCTGGCTTTTATAATGGCGTGTATTTTATGAGGCATGTATTCAACAATTGACAAACACTGTTCCTCATCATTCTGTGTCCAAGGTCTGTGTATGTTGTGTTCATTTTTTTAATCTAAAACGAAAATTGGACTCGAATCTTGTTTTTAATCTGTTATTTAGTGCAAACAACACAGAAGTTGCTTTATTTTCTCTGTAAATTCACCCAGAAACAAATGTTTACATCCTTTTACATTTTCTTACATTTCTAGTGATCAAAATAACCTAAAACAAGAAAGTAAAAAAGTACAAGTTTTTTTACAATTTTATATTTATTATATATAAATACTTCTCATAAACACTGCTGTTTTGTAGTTTTACTTTCAGTTTTAAATGAAAACTGAATTAAAGCTTCATTATCTAACGTATACAGATTGGAAATTCAAGTGATTTTGTGTTCGTAGCTTTCAATTACACATAAAAACTAAAATATTGATTTCCATTTTTTATTTATTTTTTAAATTAAAAATGTAATGAACTTAACATGCTTGGATCCTCCAACTTGCTCTTATTGCAGTTACAATAAAACATTTAATTGAACATCTTCCAAAAGTGCTGATTCTATACTTTTTTGGTTATCTTCCACATGATGAAAGAATTATCTGTTTATTGTTCTCCATGGCCTAAACACAAACCTAAACTCAGACACATCAGCGCATGTCACATTGAAATATTTGCCCTTTAACCCCTAACTTTGGCACTACTCTGCATGTTGTAAGCCTAACCTGTCTGTGTCTCTGATGCCTGCCTTTCTAACCTGCCACCAGCCACGCTTCCTCGGAAAGAGAGCGCTCTCAAACAGGAAACCGAGAGTAAGTATCAGCGTCACATCTCACGCCTAGCTCACTCTGTCAAAGAATAACTTGGTATTAAGAAGCATTTGTTGTGTCTGATCACAAAGGGTCAGCTGATATGCTCCTATGATTCCTGACACGTTTCTCTCTTGACATAAAGTCACTCTCTTATGGGGGAAATTGAGTTTATGATTAAATAAGTTTATGGTCTAAAAATAATTGTGAAATATGCAGAAAAATGAATCACATTCACAAACAAATGAACAACATTCATGAAATAAACCACAAAAAGGTTTTCAAGAGTCATAAGTTCAAGTTCCTTTCAATTTATTGCTGAATCTGTTACTCTAAAATTGGAGATCTCTTCAGCATTTGTTGATCTTAACCTGTGCATTCGTGAATCTTGACTCAAATCTCCCATCAAGAGATTTGGAGAACCACTAATAGGCAAGCTCCACCTACCGCATGGTAAACCAATCAGATTTCAGCCGACAGGTATCCTTCCCATCCAATCACGCCATGCTTAGGGGCAGGAAGATGGCATTTCAAATGTCGATTAACTGAGTGACCTGTCCATGATGGCCCCCATGCAGGGTTAGAGTTAGATTTATTAATTAATTTAACTCAATTATACCCCCATAGTCAGTTTTCTTTATTCATGTAATAAATATGCTTAATACCAGGTGTTTGTAGGTTATTTTCTTACTATAATATATCAATAACACAGTAAACTATTAAACATCAGCGCAATGTTGCATGAACATGTTTGATATTGATTTTCAAAGCATTTGTCGCTTCAAATGTTCTTTAGATAAAGCAAAATTTTATTTATAATGTTCAATGTTAAAGCGTCAGGGGTTAAAGGGGAGTTTTTATCATGATGATCAAGATAAGTGATTATAATCAGTGATCATTTTATTGAGATAGTATGTAACCTTCTCAGGTCAGCGTACTCCTGGAGGTAGGTTTAAATGAGAAGTGTTAAACATCTATCAGCTGATTAGGTTATCTATAAACAGTTAAGCTCTGATGGCGTCTCCTCTTGCTCTCTCTCAGGCCTTCATGGAAGCTCTGGGAAGCTCACCGGCTCCACCTCTAGTCTGAATAAGCTTGCTGTGAGCAGCTCCAACAGCAGACGCTCACAGTCCTCCTCTCTGCTCGACATGGGCAACATGTCTGCTTCGGACCTAGATGTAGCAGATAGGACCAGGTTTGATAAGGTATGGTTGTAATAACAGTGAAACATTTGGGTCAATACCGCTACATTTAAAACTACACAAACACCAAACAAGAGGTTGTAGAGATTTCGGCCAGTTTGATCTATTAAAGTCTTTTATGATAATTAATTGCACTTCCTAACATTTACAAAGAGATTTGTAACTCACAAAGTGCTTTTTATCTTGAGGGAAGTGTCTCTGAATCCACCAGCAGAGTGCAGAGCCTGGATGACGAGACTAGCTATTCGAGACAACTGGCTAATCGTGAATAGGAGACATGAGTAGCCAACCAGAGTAATGCAGCCAGTTAGATTAAAGGACAAATGTTTCGAGTAAACATCCGTGAATCTGATGGATAGTGCTCCCTAAAAAGTCCCGACACTACACTGGGCCGCTAGGACCAAGGGCCAACCTCCCCCTCCCCATGAGCAAGTTTTCATTCACTCCAATGTTAAAAATGCCCTACTTTGGAGATGAAAAAACATGTACATACCACTGGTGTTGTAAAGTTTTTTTTATTTAGATTGATAGTTTTGACATTCATGATCACTCTGAGGGTGGTGAACTATTTTTAAGTTTTTTTGTTTAGAATATAAAAAGTGTAAACTTTTGACAAATCAGAGATCTGTGCTACGATCATACGAAACATTGTGCATATACTAAAAGCCCAAATGTTATGCCTTAAAAAGTCTTCAATTCACTGTTGTAGGTCTTTAATCATTTTTCACAGGTGTTATTTTTCTGATGTCTATATAAAACTAATTTGATATGGGTTTTTTGAATGCTAAAAATTAATGATCTACAAGTTCTGGTAGTTGTTAGTTACATCGTAACTGGAACATTTCTTCATAAAACATATCTTTAGGTCAGTTAAACCACAATATATTGATTGTTGTTATAAGCGTGAAATAAAAAAATGGACACATTTAATAATAGAATGTGGAACAGCTTAAATATTGAAAACTTATAACTCATATTTGTGATCAAAATCACAGAAATTAGGAAATTCTAAAGTTTTATCAAAAATACACGAGGACTGTTTGGGATAAGACCCCCTTCCTGTTTTCTGTTTCTAACCATTCTTTATTGTTTCTCCAAAAGCAAACCTTTTAAAATGTCAACACTTCACTCAATTTATCATCATCGATGTCTTGAATTTATGCTGATTGAGTCTGCATCTAAAGATGCTAGAATAATGTATTTCATCCATATTTTTATCTGCTTAGAAAAGCTCGTATTCTGTTTTTTCAAAACCAGCCTGAGAAACGCTGCAGAGTTTGAGAACGTGTGTGTTCCAGGGCCCCACTTGAGCGCTAGACTCCATCTTCCTCATGTAGCCGGTGTAGTCTGCAGACCCAGTGACCCAGACAGACATCAACTGCTACATCAGGCTCTTTATTCACTCTCTGAAGACATGAAAATAAAATCACATTTACAGTGGGCCACACTCTTGTCCTGTTTCCCGCTTTAGCAAAGAAAATAAAAACTCAAAAATCATCGATGTGGCACAAAAAAGAAATGGAATTTAAAAAATAAACGAATATACAGAGCTTGAAAGAAACCCACCTCTCTCCTCTGATATTAAAGCAAGAAGGAAAGAGGGAGGGGGGGTGCTTGTGAATTAACTTTGGCATCAGCCGTAAACTTAAAGCGGAAAACTTAAATTTTTGTAACAACACTAAGGTACATGGCAAACAACATTTCTGAGAAATTCTAAAATGGAATAAAGTATATTTAAACACCTGTTACACACATTCTTTATGGCTGCTGCTTCCATGTTTCAAAGCTTCGTGACTTTGAGAGCAAAACTTTCAAAAATGTCTGTACAGTTTGTAGTTTGTAAATATCATTATTTTCTATTTAAAAAGTACACTTACAGAAAACAGTGGGCTTTGCACGACATGGTTGAGTTTAATAATCTTTAATGGGACTTCAAGGCTGACTACTTAGTGACTACTTTTCTCTCTCCTTTTAAATATGAAACAAATTGAATTTGAATAAAATCTCTGTTTAACTAAATTTGAGAAATAATAAACTATACTGCAGTTTGCAAGAATCTTTAGAAACGTATTTCACTGAAGCAGTAAATATTTTGAAAGTTCAGGATTGTCTCTGCAATAAACCAAACATAGTTATATTTGATATGTTTTGTACAGTATTAGTGAATAACCACAGTCTTGGAGAGCAGAGAAAATTGAGGCTGTTTGTTTCTTTTGCTCTCTCTTCTAGATCTTTGAGCAGGTTCTGAGTGAATTAGAGCCGTTGTGTCTGGCCGAGCAGGACTTTATCAGCAAGTTCTTCAAGCTCCAGCAGAATCCCACCTTAGCTCAAGTGAGAAGCAGACACTGCAGTGACTCAAACGCGTAACTACACTTTATCACCATCTTTCAATGATGTTAAAACTTTGTTGTCAGGGAGAAATTGTGGATGATGCTGATGGAATTGGACAATCTAGACCCGTCGGTGAACACAGACATTCAATATCCGAGTGAGTGACATTCTCTTCAGTCAATCTGTGTACCGTTTGATTCTCAATTATTAGAAAATGATCTCTTTCAGGAAAGACATGGTTCGGATGATGATGATTAAGATCTTTCAGAGCATCGAGACGGAACTCAACACTCTAATAGCTTTAGGTGATAAGATCGACAGCTTCAACTCTCTCTACATGCTGGTGAAAATGAGTCATCACGTCTGGACAGCCGAAAACGTGGATCCGGCTTCTTATCTTAGCACAACACTCGGCAATGTGCTGGTCACTGTCAAGAGGAACTTCGATAAGTGCATTGTAAGTGAAGTCCAGGGTTATAACTGATGTGTTGAGGGTGAGAGCTGTGATTGTTGTACTGCTCCCAGTCTGGCCAGATTCGTCAGATGGAGGAGGTGAAGATTTCCAAGAAAAGTAAAGTGGGAATCTTGGCTTTCGTCACTGGCTTTGAAGAGTTTGCTAAACTTGCTGAGGCTATTTTCCGGAATGCAGAGCGACGGGGGGATTTGGACAAGGCTTACATTAAACTCATCAGAGCTGTGTTTAACAATGGTGAGGCTCACATACTGTCAGGATTCTCATTTGTTTCCTGCTACAGTTTTATATACATATCTTAAATACAGAATGGGGTGGAAAGCCACCAAAAGCCAAATCATAACGTTACACTTTCTATCTGTTTGGCATCAGTGGAGAAAGTGGCCAATGAAAGCCAGAAGACTCCACGTGATGTGGTGATGATGGAGAACTTCCACCACATCTTCTCAACACTGTCCAGCTTAAAGATCTCCTGTTTAGAGGCAGAGAGGAAGGAAGCCAAGCAGAAATACACGGAGCATCTGCAGTCCTATGTGATCTACTCTCTGGGGCAACCACTGGAGAAGCTCAATGTGAGAGACCTTCAAAGTTTATTTTTTGGAAATGTTCAGAATCCGTGGTCAACTTTTATAGTAAATTTAATAGTTTAGATCAATCTGTTTTTATCTTTATAATAATGTGACTTAATTTAAAGCAGAAAAACAGCACAAGTCAAATTTTAATTTTTTTAAGACAAGACCGTCTTGTCTTTAGATTTAATCGATTCATAACATTTTCCTCATCAAATGTTGATAGTTCATTAGTAAATGAATGACTACTAGCAATCAATAGCGATTATATTATATTACAGCTACTTATGATATTCAAGTGAATGTAAATTAGTTCATTTGTACAACTACTACAGTAGGAAACTTTGATCTATGTGAATGATTAAACATTCCAAAACTCTGATTCTCTAGTAAAAAAAATCTTTGTCTTACTGTGTAGATATCTGTTGTAAAAAAAAAATCAAAACCGTTATTTTAAACAACTTCATTTATAAGAAATCAATTCACAGCTCGTGCACACACACTCACTCTCTTTCTCTCTCTCTCTTACACATGTTTTTATCAAGACATAACTTGTTTTATCAAATCTTTCCCAGTCAAAGGTGTTAAGTCGGAAGTCGAGTCTCAGTTCACCAAATTAATGAATCATTTTTAACCTGAGGCACACCTCTGGAACGTGAAGGCAGTTGAATTGTTATTGTTATGAATAATCTTTTTAACTAGTCTTTCTGAAATAAAAGGGTCTTGTCACGAGTCATTGAATTCAAGTCCAAGTCGTGTCTCTAGTATTTTGCAATATTATGAAATCTAATCAAATTCGTTCAGATTCTATTCAGATTGATATGTTTTGCAACCAGCAATCAGATGCTGCTTGGCACCATTTTTCAAATTTCTTTCAATAAGCTGCTTTTCTGAAAGTTTTCAGAAACATCCAAATAAGAAAATTCATAGTCCTCAGATGCTAAATAAAAAAAAACATTTTCACATTAATCCATTATTCCAGCCCGGTTAGCTAGCTATAACTATAGCTATAAATGGCTATAACATAGAAAAGAAAATGGTCGACCGATCAATTCAATTCCTCGCGCCCTATATGTTTGTTTGATTTGTAATGCATACAGTTAAATAATTATTTACTGAGTTTTTGTCAAATCTTTCCAAGTCAAAACTGGTCAATTGGATTAAGTTCAAGTCGAGTAGCAAGTTCAGGCTCAACTGGTTTGGAGAGAATAGTGGACCCTAAAAACATGACCGTTCAAAATAATATTTTAATAAAGGAACAAACAACTATCACAGGGTATAGTATGTAAAACAAAGCAAATCCCACAAGAGGAAAACAATGACTTAAATAACAGCGAAAAAATTATCTGTTTAATCACTGCATAAAATCCCTCCTCACATATATTCACAAAAAATGTGCATGCAAGGAAAAGAAAACTATGGGAAGATTTTAAAATGGAATCAATTAAACATAAAACCGACAAAACCAGGTGTACGAGCTAAAAGTTCAGACTAGGAAACGAGGGCAGGGAGTAGTAGGAAAACAAAAGACCATGTACTCCAAACAATTGGAAAACAAATCAGAGGGCCACCATCAGTCTTGTGATCTGCACCATCAGAATGAAGGAGGCAAAGGAAAAGGGAAATATAATAAACAAAGAGAGATGACCAGAAAACAAAGTAAAACCAAAAATGACTGTCGGAGACCTGTCACCTAAAGACAAGAATGTATTAGATTGATTAATGAACGATCATAACACAAGTCTTTTGCGATACTATCAAGTCGAGTCTAAAGTCTAAGATTCATGACTCGATAACCTCTTTAACATGATGCCTATTATTGATTTAGATTTTGATTGGTAAATGGATTATAATCACAACTCATTTCACTAATCGTATCAAAACATACTTTCGTATCTAGACGAGGGTTTTGCAAAATCCAAGTTCATTTGAAAGCAGCAGTGTGTTTAACTTTTGCTTACTGTTTTCCCACCATGCAGCACTTCTTTGAGGGCGTGGAGGCGCGTGTAGCTCAGGGTGTGCGCGAGGAGGAAGTCAGCTACCAGCTGGCCTTCAACAAACAGGAGCTGCGCAAGGTTATTAAAGAATACCCTGGCAAGGAGGTGAAAAAGGGCCTGGACAACCTCTACAAGAAAGTGGACAAGCACCTGTGTGAGGAGGAGAATCTGCTACAGGTGAAACGTGTGCTCCATACATGCATTTGAAGTTTGATGATGATGATGTTTACGTGTGATGTTTATCTGTGGTTCAGGTTGTGTGGCACTCCATGCAGGATGAGTTCATTCGGCAGTACAAGCATTTTGAAGGCCTGATAAACCGCTGCTACCCAGGCTCGGGAATCACCATGGAGTTCACTATTAGAGACATGCTGGAGTACTTCTCCAGCATCGCTCAGTCACACTAGAGCAGGTAGCAGACCTCCTGGGAGACTGTTCTAAAAGTGCTGTTTGTGTGAGAGAATGAGTGCTTATGATGTACATAAGTTGCAATTTTTGCTATTCATTCGTCATGTATGGGAACTGTTTTTAACATTGAATGTCAGCATGGCATGTTACTGATTTGATTGTTTTTGTTCAACACAAACATTTCTTTATATTATATTTGTAAAGTGAGTGTAATTATTCCTAAAATGTATACTATTATATTCATTTTTCGATTCCCTTTGCTAATGATAATGCAACCGATAATATTAAGTGGGGTTCATACACGTTTCAAGTACTTTTTTCAAGTTTAATTTTTAGCTTTTTCAGCACCTTAGCTCAAATCTGTGATAAATTACACAATTGATTTTTCCTCTCTGAAATCTTCAAAGGGATTCTGTTTATTCCGGTAAAACTTACATAGTCACTAGTATCCTCTTAACTGTTGTTTCTACCATTTTGACACTTCAGTTTATTTAGAAGTTGTTAAATTTGTTTATTTTTACCACATACAAAATAAATCAGCTTCACTGTCATGTCTCAACTTTTACTGCATGTTCCAGTTGTTAAGTCTTCTAAAAGAAGTAAACACTCAATGTCTAGAGCGACTTATTTGAGTGACCGGCGATGAGAGAGCGGCTCACTTTAGTGGAATCTATGGAGGAATACTAGGTACCAGCCATGAACTTTCAGCTAGTGGTAACATTTTTACTGGCAACTGAGAGTACGTTTGTATGTCACAACCAAGGGGCAACCTCTTTTCTTGATAGATAATAGGGAGTGATTGAGCTGCAGTACCCTGAGCAGCCACTTGAGGCTGACTTCAGAAGTGACCAGGTTGTCATTCACTCGTGTTAAAACTGACCAACTTTGGAGCTGAAAAAAAAAAACCTGTTTTCACCAATGACTCCATAAGGTTTGTTCATTAAAATAGCTAGTTTTTGACTTTCATGAATTGTTCACGTAGGATATATTAAAATGTAAACCTTCAGCTATCAGACGTCTTCACTACAGCCCGACTCTGTGGATGAGTGTTCGATTAATGGCTACACGTATTCTGAACCTCATTTAACTTCACCAGAAATATATGGATGCTGTCACGGACAATACATCCATATTATATACAGTCAATACAGTCTTACCAAAAGAGATTCGTTTTAATGGTGATTCAGTTCAGCGACTCTAGTTATAGCCTTTAAATAGAATGAGCCAACTCAGAGACATGGAGCATGTTTTAGATTTGAAACTCAAACTGAATGCCCCTTACACTCAGAGCCAGGTCGCACACCACCTGAGGGAAAAACATTCTAGTGTCTTCTCTTTAACACCAGCTGGCTCCATAGCAAAAGTTCATCTCAAACACCAATGACATGTACACACTGAATCAATCATTGCAATACTTTTTTATTTTCTATATGAAACTTTTAATGTAGTGCCAAAATACACCACTGGGATTGTTTAATGGCTCTGTGTCACATACATACATACACAGAGAGAGAGAGAGAAAGAGAGGCTACAACTTCATTTTTTAATTGGTACAGAATGCCATTTTTCAAAACTGCATGGGCATCTGAGGTGGAAAAAGCTATTAACATACACAGGAGCTATTAACATAGGAGGCACTTACAGTCGAGGATCTGACTCTATTGGCAATTTCCAATGCTGCAAAGATTCAAACGTCTTCGTTTACTTTTCTGTTAAATAAACAACAGATACTTGCCATATACTAAACAGTAGAAGACAGTTACAGCCATATACTAACATCTTGGAATTCTTGTTTACTAGTTTAACACCATTTTCGCGAATCTAGGTTGCTCTCCTCCTCAGGAATGTGGTTCCCCACCCCCAAAGCTCTGTAACACTTCATTTCCCATCATGCACTCTTAAAAAGTCTTTTCCCCTTTTCATAGAGCTCCGAAGTGAGATGTGAGTTGAGGGCTGCTTCTCGGACGCAATGAACGGGTTTTATTCTTTCGCTATTTTACGTTCGTGAGCTTACTTTCACCGGGGGACTAGTTTTCGTGCGATCAGCAATGCCGCCTCGAAAGAAGGAGCACGGGATCAAACGAGCCAGCGGATCGCTGGTCCACTTCAGACCGTCCGTCAGCGCGACCACCGTCCGCCGACAATCCATCGTCGTTCCCTCGGTGCTGACGTTCGCTGTGATCGTGGCATCCGGAGGCCTGCTCCTAATGATCGAGAAGGGAATGCTGAACAGCGTGCAGACTCCACCGCCTCGCGCTAACGGGAAGAAGGTGGAATACCGACTGAGGAACAGCGGCGCGGCAGCGGACGTCGAGTCTCAGGTAAGTTAACTTAACTACACAAAAGCAGACACGTGGAAAAGCAACGTCACTGACATTTGACAGATAATATTTCAATTCTCGGGGTTTTTTTTCTTACGTAAAAGGTCATGACTATAAAGAAAATATTTTCCAATTTGTAAAGTTCACTCGCAAAGTTTTGCTCGGCATTTCTTTTGCGTTCCCTCACAAAAAAATGCGTTTGCAGGATGCAAAATGTGATTGATTTTTTATTTTGACGGTAGAATGATGTCAGCTTTAAGAAAAAGGTTTTATTTTTTGATATTTTGTATAAGTTATACATATATAACCTATAACATATTGTATGCACTTGCTGTAAATTAAACCCTTCAGGCTTGCTTGAAAGCGATATAGAACTACATTTACCTTGTGCATAAATGCACACCATCTGGGAAAGAACGCTTCACTGCGAATGTTATTGATGTGTTTGATTAAATAAAAAGCTTTTGAGCATGGAAGTGAACCTTAAATGACGTTTACTATGATCTGGCTCTATAGAAGACCTAAGTTTAAGATCACAGCCTAATTTAGTTTTATTTTAAATGTTTACGCGAAATTTGTATAATTTGGCAAATGAAACAGCTGTTGATGGGGTTAAAACCCTTAAGATTGTGATATATGTGTGAAGCCTTTTTGTCCCTTAATTAGACCAAGATAAAAACTAAATTCTATTCATTTAACAAGAGCATGTAGATCTCATGTTTCCCAGATAAACTGCATCGAGAGAGCAAGAGATCTTAATGAGGACTCATCCACTTTGAATTTTGTTTTTTTGTCAATGCATTATGAATTATAATTTTGTTTTACAAAATGTCTTACGGTTGCGGTAACAATGGGTCTGATGTCAACATAAATGTGTTAACCCTAAAAATTAGCCAGATTATCTTGAATTCTAAATTGTTTGCCTTGTTGGCAAACATTGCTTAAAATAGGTAAAGTAACCCGCTAAGAGCTCATTATTCACCCTAGCGTGCAGTGCTGCGAGGGTCCGGACAGGAACAAGAATCCAATTCATCACGAAGTATAAACACATTTGAGCTGAAGTGTAATCCCATCATGCTGTTCAGCGTGCCAATTTTATCCCTGGGCATCAGCACACCTTCTGTCATTGCCTGATTGTGCAGAACTATTGAACTAGAGAAAGAAAGAAAAAAAAGTTCTACAAACACAGATCTCCTTGCTTGTTATTGAGGTAATCCTGTAATAATATACAGTCACTACTCATCTGGATGATTGATGGATTAAGTAAGAGAAGGTGGTATTTGAACCATCTTTAAAAGGACGTAAAGGCATCATGATTTAAGACAGAAAATGTTTAACAGCTGCTTAGCGGAAACCTAAACTATGAAATGGAAACAAGAAGCCAGTTCTTACTTCCAAGTTAATACTTTGCTGTTTCTCAAACTGAAAAATGCAATCATGATTTTCAAGCTTCATTGTTTGAATATATGAATATATTAATATAATATTATGCTAATTATTCTTTTAAATATTAATGATTTTTAAGGAGCTACATAAAATAATTACATATTTATGTCATACTGGTTAAAATAATTGAAAGGAAAATAGTTCGTCTTTATTGTAGAAATCATTTTTACATTTAAGATGCTTTCTTTAATAAAATAACTAATTTGCATGATATCAGTGGAATGCTCAGAGGAAACATTATCGCTCATACATATATTAACATATTGCTTATATTATTCATACTTGTATTGTTCATGGTCTGACGTTTGAAGATTTTAGGGATGAAAAAATAAACCCATCATAGACAAAAAAAAATTTAATTTTGAGATTTAACCTATATAAACGGCACATGCAGATTAGTCAAAAACACAATTTGTTGTGGATGATTACTATTCCAAAATAAAGTTGAATAATCGTTGCAGCCCTAGGAACAAATATCGGAATCCTCCATGCAGAATTTAACATTGAATTTCTGCTAGAGTTTGTAGGATTAACATGCTTACATATCCAAATTATACATGGCATGTTTCTTTGTTTATTTGTTTATGAACTATATACACCTTACTACTCAAATGTATGAATATAGCTGATCTATTTATTGAAATCTCTGTTAAATTGTATATATGTACATATAAGAGCTACAACCTGATGTTTCTCAACAGATTGTTCAAGAGATCCGAAATCGCACCATAAGGTCGATGTGTGGTCAGAGGAACACCCCTCACAATGTTTGGACTTTGAGTCCTCTTCAGAGAAAGACTCTCCTCCAGCACATCCTTGTTAATGACGAGCATCGCTTCCTCTACTGCTACGTCCCTAAAGTGGCCTGTTCCAACTGGAAACGAGTGTTGAAGGTCCTGGCTGGGGCGCTGGCTAATGTGGACGTCAAAATGAAAATGGACCACCGTGCAGATCTGGTCTTCCTGTCTGACTTTTCACCCGAAGACATTCGCCATCGACTTCGCCATTACTTTAAATTTATGTTTGTGCGGGAACCAATGGCTCGATTGCTTTCAGCCTACCGGAACAAATTTGGTGAAATCGAGGCTTACCAGCGTAAATATGGGACTGAAATAATACGCCGCTATAGAAAAGGTTATGCAAAAGATAAGAAAATAGCAGGAAACGATGTGTCGTTTACAGAATTTGTTCGATATTTATTGGATGAAGATTCAGAGAGGATGAACGAGCATTGGATGCCGATTTACAACCTTTGCCAGCCCTGTGCCATCCAGTACAATTTCATTGGCTCCTATGAAACGCTGGAAAGGGATGCTGCATACGTTCTTGAAAGTGTTGGAGCACCTCAGCATGTGCGTTTCCCTGAGCGACAGACGTGGTACAAACCAGTTACTAAAGAAACACTGCATTATTATCTGTGCACAGTGCCTCAAAAATTTCTTAAAGAACTCCTGCCGAAGTACATTTTGGATTTCTCGCTCTTTGGTTATCCATTACCAAACACAACCTCTCAATACTGTAGGCATTAACAAAGGCCTTTTTTTAAGATATTTGTAAATAATTTTTTATTATATCTTTTGTTTACAAGACTTTTTATTTGTACAGAATTGAACATATATTTGAATAGGTCTCAGTACAGTGTGTTTGACAGCTATTTATGTTTATGCCACTATTTCAAACTGATTTTTTTATACATACAATGCAATATTATATTAAATTGAATAAACATAAAATTGTGCTGTGCGCAGAATGATTACCTTTCAATCTAGGCTTTGTGTAGAAAATTGTCATTTCTGATATCAATGTTCCTGAAGTGAACAGTAGCAAAACAAAACCACACTTAAAAACAACATGACATGAACAAATTAATTTTGTGCATACATTGACTGCCTTATTACAATGTTTTATACATTTGCACTATATTCAATGCCTTGCAAACTGCTGATGTTTACAGGGTGCGTTGTGACATTGAGGACTATGTGGACCTTTTGTGCACTCAAAATGGATGTAGAAAACCACCAGGCTTACTACTACTTGCATTCTGATCAGCAGGCAAGTATGCTTTGTGTTCAACCATATAAACAATTCGCAATTATTCAACTATTCTAAAATGAAAAATAAATCAATAAAATAAAACTAGCTGAAATAATCTTCACTTTGTAATGTGAAAACATATATATGAAAAAGTATGTTATCATCATAAAATATCTAGTGCTAGTTTTTGGACCCAAACACTACACGAGGAGTTAGATTCATGATATAAAATACAATACATGATATAAAAACAAGTCAATATAAATATAATTACAATAAAATTAAAGTTACATTAAACACCTACAAGCTTTTTGGCTCATGTGTTTTCCATCTTGTCTAAATAAATGACATTTGCCAGCTCCCTGAAACAGTGAAAATGAAATGATCACTCTCATAAATTAAAACGTTTTTATTTATAAGTTAATTAATCAAAATAAACTGTAATACATATTAAACTTTGTAGCATGAAAAACAGCTCTGAGTGACATGGTCAATGGAAACATCTCTTCGTTTAAAAACAGTTTACCTTCCAAAACAGCTTGAAAGAGTGATAAAACATAAAACTACTTAAATGCTACAATGACTGGTTTAGCATTTAAATGTCCCAAACCACTATGAAACATCTCAATCCACTGAAATCCAGTAAGTTTGCATTAACTTACTATAAACACATACAATTTAACATACTGTATGCTGGCTTAGTGTGCATTATTTGACCTTTTACAGTTCAATAAATACCTTCTTCTCAGTCAGCTTTTCACTTCAACCTGGAACCTTTCTGGAACCAGACTTTAATTCTGATTGGGTCTCGTGAGCTTGTGAAAAACAGATTTTCCAATAGGACCTTTTCTTCTTCACGACTCCTTAAAACTCACACTCCTGAAGGAAGGCAAAAAAAACATGGTATTATAACAACAAACCATCAAACATTGGATTTAGAACACTGCGAAAGAAATTATTAGTGCAGAAAATACCACAGTACGCTTCATAGAAACCTCACTTTTCCTGGGTTTTGTCTCTTGAACTTTCGGGAGAAGCAAGTCGGGGACTTAAATGAGATGAACTGCGCAGTGAAGAGAACGACAAGCCCTGTCTTCGCATTTCCTGCACAGCTCTCTCCCTGATGAGGGAACACGAGAAAGAGGATACATGAGGTTCAACATCAACGTTAATGCAGGGAATTGTGATGGTTTAGCACCAAGGATATTTTCACCACTTTGGTATGCCAAGTTTGCATATAGTGAAACAAATTTGCTCAGTATAAAACAAGCTTTATGTTTATATTTGATCTGCATTCTATGAATCATGAGTTCAATAAACAATTGATAGAAAACAACTTTATTTGGTAAAAAGGCCCAATCTGACCTCTCAAAGCGTTCGGTGGTCAGCTGTCTCTTGAGGACATCCATTTCTGTCTGGAGCTGAGACACTTTGCCTCGCAGCTGAGAAACATCTTTAACATGGCCGGCCCTTGCAGTACACAAAAAGATGTTCACAGTGAGTGAAAGAGCAGATAAGATCATAGGTTTTTAACAGTGCAAGAGAGCAATCAGATCTCATTTTAATGGATGCTTGTTCTACATGTAACCAGCTTGTTTTCTTTAGAACACATTTTCACATTAGGATGACCAAATAGATTTCAGAGAATGTCAAAGACAAAATATTAACTGTTTCCATTGTAACATTTCTCTGTAAACAGTACTTGAGTACTCTTCCTAAAAGGGAATGTATGTTAACAAAATGAAAGCTACTCTTCAGCTAAAAAAAAAAAAGTCAAATCCAAACTGTTGTAACAAAACACAAGATTGAATTTCAAATAATAAAATAAAAACATCTAGATAGGGTCCACTCCACTATTTAAAAAAAAAAACATCTGAAGATTTTCAATGTCCAGCTTAAAGCTAAGTTTAATGTCTCATTTGAAGAATGATGCTCTATTACAGTAAAGAATCCCTGTCCCTGATCCAAAAGAGTGCTAGGACCAACACAGACCACAGGTTGGCCTCAATAGCGAGGGTTCACTTTTATATTTAAAAATGTCTTTACTATTCAAATCGGTCACACTAACTAAAATAAAAAAGAGATCATAATGCAGTTTATTACAACAAATATTACTTTGATTATGATTATTTTGAATAATTTACTAGATAATAGTCTTCCTTATTATGATCAGAAGAAATGTGTCAGGTCACTTTCACAAAGATCATGTAACAAAGGAGAAATGGGAAAACCATGGTAATAGCCAAGTATATTATCCTTTGAAAATTAAATTAAGCAAAATCAGCATGTGTTTATTCCACATACGTTTTGCTGTCAGCCAGGGCAAGACGGTCCTTCAGTACTTTGAGTTCTGATTCTTTCTCACTGGCACTGAGGTGAGTCTGAAACTCTTTCTGCCGATTGGTGGAGAGCAGCGTCTCCAGATTGCGCACAGCCAGGCGTTCACTGACCAGCTGCTTCTTCAGAAGCTCCTTCTCAGAGCGCACATCCTCTAGTTCACCAGTCATCTGAGGGGAACATTCAAGAGTCACACAAATATTAAGAAGAGAGCTAGAATCTGCTGAACACCAGCTTAAGATCAGAAACTATGGGGACCAGACTGAGACTGACTGCTGACAATTACTGCTCAGAAGGATATTCTATAGCATAGTTATAGCTATTATTTTTAACTAATCCTAATTTTTAAGTGAAGTAAACTGTTACAATAATTACATTGTCTTCATTTAATATTGCTGTGTTAATAATTAAACTGTGGAAAATTGCACGCATTAAACATCCATATGAAAGATGACAAAACCAATATTACAATTGTCAGATGATTTAAATTGCACTCTTCAACGTCATTTAATGTTGGCTTGATTTGTTTCCCTAATCTAAGAATTAGATCTAAATTAGATAATCCAAGAGACAAGTGTTAGAGTAATAAATAAAAAAGATAAAAGTAGGAGAAATACAATTAGGCCATTACTCTCTCAAGCTCCATGCTCTTTGATGTCAGCTGGCGAACCGTGGTCTCTTTGGTGGAGTCCAGTTTAACACACAGTTCTCTGACAGAAGACAAATCGGTCACCAGCAATGCCTTCTCAGCCCGAGCAGCCTGAAGCTCCTCCTCCAATCGAGACATTGCTCGTGCCAGTGATGTCACCTGAGCTTCGTACGCTTGCAGAGCATTTAAGTGCTGGAAGAAATCAGAGCTAATGAGGGAAGTTCTTCAATGAGTTGCTAATCTAAAGTTTTTTTTTTCAATACCTCCTGGATCTCTCTGTCCTGCAGTGAGACTCTCTCCCGGAGGTGTCTGCGCTCCGTGTCTGATGAGAGGAGCTCCAGTCTAATGGAGTTATTCAAGTCCTCAGCCTGCTGCAACTTCAGCTCTTGGTCCTCCGAGTCGTTGTGCATGCTTCGAAAATGTTCCAACATGTCCCTATTTTCTTGCTCCTTCCCAAAATACACACAAAATTGTTTCAATACTTTGCGGAAGAAAAGGTTTTAGACTTTAAACTTCCAATGTATTGCATTTGGTTAGTTACCTTTGCAGCCATCAAGCTTTCTATGCGTGCCACCTCTGTTATGTATGCATGAACTCTGAGCTTTAGTTCATCCTTGTCGTTCAGAGCTTCCTGCATCTCTGTGTGCACTGCCTGTAGAAAGACATGTGAACCGAGCATGAACAGTGTTCAGTGAGTTAAGTAGGAGTGGTTTCATCTTTAATGAAGACTATACCTGGTTTTCTCTGGTCATTGTGGCCAAATCATCCTGAAGCCTGCGATTCTCTCTCAGTGCAACTTCTCGGTCTCGACTAATAGACGAGAGCTCTTCTTGTGATTGATCCAGCTGTCGACGCAAACTTACAATTTCTCTCTCTCGACCACTCAAGGCTCCTTTCAGCTGCCTGAAAAAACCAACATAATTAATTGGGGTAACATTTGAAGACAATCATGAGTGCATGAGACGATCATCAACTAAACATTTTACCTGTTCCTTTATTAGGCTTTGTATTAAAATTGCTTCTCAGTTGTTTAACAAAAAACATTTCCCTCCTCTTGTCTCTTTTAGCATTGAGTCTCCCGTCATCCCCTTAGGACTCACTCGTTTCTGGGATTGCTCACCTAGTCTGTTTAAATTCACCTATTTTTCGTGCATAACCAAGGCCACTTTCTGTGAGTGTGCACTCGGAAAGTTGTAGTAAATCAGTTGGTCAAAACATAATTTGTAGGTGAGAGCAGAAAAAAATATTAAAATAAAGACTCACTGTAGAGAGTTCTCCAAGTCTGTGACTGTTAGCCGGACTTCCAACAGAGTCTTTTCCTATATGTTAAATCAACAGAATAAACCAATACATCAGCTCAGCTCTAAATATAACTGTGAAATGAATCACTGTCAAAAATACCTTAAGGTTGATCTCATCCTGTAGCATCACCAGACTTTCCGTCTTCTGGTCCACAGTTTCCTGCAGGGCATCTTTCTCTCTGTCCAGAGAAGCTATTGTACCCTGCAAAGCTGCAACCTCACCCTTTTGAGACGAGTCACGGCAACTCAGCTCAGCTTCACATACAAATAAAACTTGATAATGTTTCAGAAGAACCTTCTTTACAACATACAAAGGATAGATATATGCAACAACAAATTAACAGCTTTGCAACTCTATTGTCATTAGAAAAAGTATCTTGAGAAAGAGTTAACCTTCAATAAAGTAAGGATTGTTTCCACTTGAGTACCACCAAAAAGTAAAACAACAACAACAAAAAACTATATTCTGACATACCATTTCTCTCCTCTAGTTTGTCGATATGCTGGTGGGCCACATGAAGTTCACTGATCTTCACAGATAATCTGTGTTGAACATCTTTGAGAGACTGTTCCATCTGCTCTTGCAAAAGTCTAAAAGACACGCAAACAATTAGCAACAACGTGCTTTGCAATATAAATGCTACCACTTACTTCAGTTCATCTGTAAGTGTATGTCAGCAGCGGTTCAAGACCATACACAAACCTGAGTGCGCTGCTCTCGGCTCTCTGCTGTGTGGAGTCATCTACATTTTGCAGCATCACCACTGACTGAGCCTTCAGCTGGTTCTCCACAGCCACACGACTCTCCTTCATAACAGACAGCTGAGCACGCAGATCTGCTTTCTCTCTTTCCAGCTACATTCAGAGCAGTGAAAACCACGGATTAACTAAAGAAAACATAACTCCACATATGCAAGTTTTCTATATGTATTTCAAGTAAACCACACTAGGAATGTAAAGAATAGATCTTTGCTAACTTTAATGGAATAAAAAAAATAGGACAAATTGAAACAAGAACTTAAAACAGCAAATAATAATAAATCATGGTTAAGGTTATAGCAAAACTTGACCAGTTTGAAAATGTAGAGCTTGTAACTGTTTCCAGCTTTAACTGGAAAAATAACAAAAGCGTAATTCTTTTTACATGTTTTAATGAGTAATTACTCATTAGAAATATCTTGGGAGTACCATATTATTAGTATAAAAAAACTCTCACGTAAGGCTTTCTTGAAAGCATGACTTAGCTTGTCATAACTTGGTGCTACCAAGACTTAGCACACCGTAACATTGTGCTAGCATTACTTAGGACAGGGGTCGGCAACCCGTGGCTCTGGAGCCGCATGTGGCTCTTTAGTGCTGCCCTAGTGGCTCCCTGGAGCTTTTTCAAAAATGAAAAAATAAAAGGAAAAATGTAAATATGTTTTTTGTTTAATATGGTTTCTATAGGAGGACAAACATTCTTAACGTTTTCCAATGCTGTAAAAGAGTGTAGAATAAATATTTAATTTCAACATTTCTGTCAGCGACGATTTGCGTCATCACCCGCGACACACGTTTCTATCAGCGGGGCGGGATGCCAGGTAAGGTGGCTGCTGTAAACAAACCATCGGCTGTGTGAAGGGCCATGGATCCCAAAGAGAAAAATAACGGAGGAGAACTGAGGGTTCAACAGTGGACCGAATCGATGGCATTCAGTGCCGATGCGGAAGGATTGCCTGAATGTTTGCTCTGTTTGGGAAGTTGTCTAATAACAAGAGTAAAGTGGAAAGACTTGCATGGAAGGCATGCACGTATTTAGTAACAAAGTGGCTGTGATTTTATATACCTCTTTTCAAAAGGCTGCTGTTTTTTTTAATAAATGTATGCTGGGTTTTTTTCGCATTGTCGCCCAGTTAAGGGGCACGTTGTGCACGTTCCATTTTGATGTTGTTTTTGTGAATGCTCAAAATAAAAATGACATCAAAAATTCGATTTCTTTCTTGCATTTCTCTAATTTCATCAAAGCAATGAAACATAATTCATTAATATTGTAATCGTACAACAGAGTAGTCACGTGGTGCGTCGTTCTCTACAGGATTCACTGCAGGGAAAATAAACATTTAATCATGAAGGCTCATTATGTATTCGTAGCAAACTTAGTCATTTTTATAGTAGGCTAATATAGATACATAAAGCATGTGTTGCCTTCATTATAAGGCTTATACAAAGCTTTTAATTTTTTTGCGGCTCCGGACCTATTTGTTTTTTGTTTTTTTGGTACAATATGGCTCTTTCAACATTTTGGGTTGCCGACCCCTGACTTAGGAGGTCACTTCATGATGCTAACATGACTTAAGGGGTCCTTTCATGATGCTAACCAGACTTAGCTGGTCAGTACACGGTCCTATCAGGACTTAGTTGGGCCGTACATGATTCTAACATGACTTAGTAGAATATTAGCATGTTGCTAGCATTACTTACAGGTCATTATTTAATGCAATTATTTAATTATGACTTAGCTGGGCTGTAAATGAGTTTAACAGGACTTACATGACGCAAACATGACTTAGCAGGTGATTAACATGACTCAGCAAGTTAGTATGCTGGAAATATAACCTGCAAATAATTTGCATGATAAGCGCAAGATGTTGCATATAATTATATGTTGCTATCATTACTCATCATGTTGCTATTTATGGGTTCTGACAGTGAAATGTCAACATAGTTAACCGTTACAACGAATACTGCCTTGCAGTATGCAGCATTATAATCAAACTAAATTTCTGAAATTCTTCTACTAGTATTTAGTTTTGTTACAAAATAACTGGGAGTGCTTGTGAAAATATAAATAAATGCTCTATTTCATTTATACCTTTTCAATGGCATTCTCCAGGTCAAGAATCCTAAACTCCTCGTGTTCTCGATCAGTCAGGGCAGTGCTTTGGGAAACCTGCAAAAGAGTTAAAAAAAAAAAAAAAAAAAAAACATTGGAGACTTTTTATTGGCACACAAACACACTGCAACACAAAGTCACTCTTCCCCCTTCTATAAACAGAATTCCAAATTTAGAGCACTGCTTATGCACATATTTAGCCATTTTAAGGTCTGCTAATACTTTTCACCACATGCAAACATGTACACAGACCTTGAGTCTGTCTCTTAGAGAATCTCTCTCAGCAGTCACTCTCAGGAGTTCGGCTTCAGTCTGCTCCCCATCGTCTCTGATCCTACGCTGGTGTTCAGCAGATTCCAGCTCCCTTCTGACACATCTCAGCTCCTCCTGAGCCTTTATTTAACAAAACATACATTTTAATTGTCCACCCAAAATCCCTCCATCAAAATCTACATTGACCTTGAGAAATAACGACAAAAATTAAAATTCCCTCTTCCATTTCAACCCTCTTTGCTCTTTCTGGTGTATTTCAAATTTAAAACACAATTTTAGCAGCTCAGATTTGGAATTAAAGTAATGAAGAAAAAGCTAATCAAAGTCACACAGTAGTTTCCAGAAGACAATGATCCATTCACCAATATCCCCAAGATTACTTTGGTTTTTAAGCCTCGCAATAAATCAGACTCGCGTCTGCCTCAAGTTAAACCCCGAACAGTACATGTCAGAGCAAACTTTTCACCTGCTGGTATTGAGAGCTGAGCTGGTCTCTCTCTGCAGTCAAAAGTTTAACTCTGGACTGAATTTCCTCCATGTGCTCCTCAAAGCTCAGCAGCACTGACTGCATCTCATCCCTCTCTTTAACCACACGCATTAGCTCTGCATCAGCTTCTCTCTTAAAAAAAAAAATAAAGCTTGCATGTTTTCCAGAACAATGGTATGAAATAGTGGTGTTAACCAAAGCTAGGAATTTACTGAAATTGTGAGAAAATGTATACAGACAAAACACAACTTCTATTATCTTATAGAGGAATGTTATAATGAACAATGTATACTGTTTACTAATTCAATAACATAAAATATAGTTACTTTTTAATAAACATGTTCTCAAAAAAATGTAACATCATTTCCACTCAGTGTTACAATTAAGTGTGAGAAAAAGGTACATGATAGCATGGTTTTGCAGTATGAGGGCATTTCTTAAATGTAATGATAAGCAATGAGTCAAGAGAGAAGTACTAAACTAAATGACAGCTCTTACCTTTCCATTCCAGCTGCTTCTTCCCCTGGGGCTCCTCCCTTTGCCTACAGGCGAGGGGCTTTTACCCACCCTGCCCCTAACCAGACGGTAACGCGCTGCCTCCTGTTTGTAGTAATTCCTTTCCTCCTCTAAACTTTTCACAAAGGCATCCAGCCGGGACGGAGAGTGATCTTTACTGCAGACGCCATGCTTAGAACGCAGTCGCTCAAGCTCTAGAACCATTTCCTTGTCTAAAAGGAACAAGACCAAGGATGAGCGAAATACAAATAACAATAAATAAATCACACCAAAATCTAACTGAAGAGGTCAAAATCCCACCAGCCTGAATCAGCAATTCCATTTTATCTTCTTGCCGCTTTTTGTCTTCTTCAAGAAAGTGAATCAGTCCCTCCAATTTGTTGTTTTGATCATGAAGATCCTGTTGTTGATCCCGTAGACAGTCTTTTACGTGATTTACATCAGCCACATCCTACCACAAAATTACATTTCGAATAATGTCTGAAAATGTTTAATATAACATCATCATTATTCTATACAAAAAAAACTTTTTCAAAGATAAACTTCACATCCAGGAAGAATTCTATTTAACCATCAATGTCACATAAGGCTAAACTTTCTGTTCTGAAACAGTTAATTTAACAGCTCAGCATGTGTGGACTCGTGAACATACCCGTTTTAGTGCAGAGATGACCTCCTCACGCTCCTCTAGCTCTCGCTGCAGTCTCTGAATGACTTTCTAGCAATTGAGACACAGAGTGAGAACCAACACAAAAAGGGCACCGCTGGCCTTAATTTGATAAATTACTGGTAGCAAGACACATGCATGGTTTCCTCTGGTTTTATTGCCCTTATTATTTCAGTGAGTTATTAGTTCTACCTTCTCAATATAGAGGTATGAATTTATCTAACTTTTTTCCTTCTGATCCAATCCTGAATGGATTTGAGGATTCTGCCTATCCCAGCATTTCCTAAACTAATTGCTTTTTTGTTGCTCCTGATGCATTTTCTTTCAAATAATTTTTACAGACTAAATCAATTGATCAGATAAAGAGTTAACATGTGTGTAAATGCTTGTATAGTGTATATATATATATTAAAATGTATGAAGGATTTTATTAACGGTTTATCATGAATTTTTGAGGCACCACTCTCAACGCTGTCAGTTTAAGAGTAATTTATATGAGTTGCACACATTTTTCAGAGCTAGTTAACATGTTTCTACCAGGGTAATACAGATGGCAAAGTAAGAGTTTCTTATCTTTTCAAAGCCTCAGAAGCACGCTTAGTCTGCACATGTTAACTAATTGACAATGTTGATGAGGCATTGCAGCACATATATTTTAATACTTTCTTCAGGTCTCATAAAAGTGAGAAATCAGGAGCAGACAAAAATCATATTCTGTTAACTATAATGCTGTTTTAATTTTAAAATTTGATTCATCATTAAGAGCTTAAAAGTCACCTTGGCCTCTTGCAGCTCCATGTCGGCTGTCTCCAGAACCATCTCTTTGTCTTTCTCTAGCTGCTGAGCGAGCTGGTCTATCTGAGTGAGCTCCTGACACAGCTCTTGATTTCGAGCGCTCAAGTCAGCCACTTCACTGCTTACAGTGTTACACTTCTGCTGCTGCAGCCCCTCCATCCTCTCCTCCAGGGATCTGTTGGTCTCTTGCAAATACTCTATCTGAAAGCACAAAGATTAGTATAAAATTTTTGTCAAGAATGAAAACTTTCTGCTCTGAGAAATACCACATGCCTGTAAGTTTAGATGAGCAATGAGTTTTTCATTGTTGATGCTTTGAGCCTCCAAAGAGATGACGTCATGAGGTCGACCCCCATCAAGAGCTCGATTCAGACGTTCTATCTCTTTATCTCGCTCTTCCACCTACACACAGAGCAAGCATAAGGTACATTTTGAGTCTCTGACTGACCTTGTTAATATGAACCAACATTGAAACATCTTTTTAAAAATCCTTTATTAAGGAAATTGCATGTCCTCACTGAAACATTAAAGCAACACTTCAGAAAAAGATAAGAGGACATAAATAACAAAAATCTTAGATGTTTAAATACCCACCTGTGAATTAAGGTGTCTAATTCCTCCCTGTGCTCTCTCAAGATCCAACTTCACCTCTACCACTTCTTTATGAAGCTCCTGGATTCTGAAAAAAAAACATGTTAATTACTGACTTTAAATCAATAAGATTATAAATATTTGTATCTCAAATTGTGCAATACTGTTATTTACAATGCATAAAGCCAGTGTTCATGCTGCAGCTTTTTATTCTAAAGATGAATGAGCATGTTCTGGTTGCTTTAATAACCATCAACCCAAAAATTAAAAGGAATTAATCTGTTCATGAATTTCTGGGGAAAGTAAATTCTAAACTTGATAAACTGTTGCTTCATGGAGAAATTAATGTTCATAAGTGTTGCTCTATGGACAGAGCCGTTATAGAATTCCCTAACATTTTAAATACCTTTGGCGACTAGAATGGTCATGGCCTAGACCCCTAATTCACATAGTCTGCCTTTCAGCAATGTTTTTTTTTATACATTTAAGAGCATTTTCTCAATCTCTGACAACCCCTAACAACAACAAAAACATTTATAAACATTATACACTAGAGTTTTATTTTTATTTGCTTACTTCAGTTTCAGCCAAATAATTCTGATTAACAAGTGCCCTATTTGTGTATAATCTATATAATCATTTGATTTTGTTTAAAAACTTAAATCAAACCTGTTATCAGCCACTTGGAGAAGATCAGCGATATAAGGATCATCTGGCTGTGGCACAGAAGGAGGGAGAGGGCCACCAGAGGGAGGAAGAAGTTCATCTATCTGCATTCGTTGGCGTCTAAATGGTATCGATCGCTTCTTCCCTCCTAATAAAACGAGTCATTGACCATACGCTGATGCAGCAGCAATACAAACACACACACTACAATCAATAATCATAGCAGGAATGATTCTACCTGGAGTCTGAACAACTGCTTGCATGTTCTTTTCCTGGAGCTGTATAATGCGCTCCGTCTTGGATTTACTGTCCTTCTCAATAGACCGAACTTTCTGCACATACTGATTATTGAGGAATTTCAGATCCGACGTTTCATGGTCCAGTTTCCTGATGTAGGCTTTAAGCTCTGGTGATACATTTTTTACATATTTAGATAATTAAAAACAACTTTGTTTCAAATAGGATGGTTGGCAAAAATATCAACCCATACCCCTGGTGATGTGATCTTTCTCCTCTCTCAGTTTCAACAGCCCAAGGTGCAGCTCATTGTTTTCTTTAACTAGCCGAGCATTTTCAGCTTTATACGGCTCCAGAAGAGCATCCACGTTCCGGTTGTCCTTTTCACTCTTTCCTGCTGCAAGCTTGACATTCCTGAGACTCTCTGTGGTGTGAACCAGGTCGCTAGATTGAAAAGAGCAAAGGATGAGTTGTAGATATAAGCATAAAACTGTTCACTAGTGTTTGAAACAAATTATTTTACACATTGTTAAAAGACAATTGAGTATATAATATTATGAACCAACACACAATAATTAAGTATATAGTGCATTTTTGTATACTACATTAGCAAAAACAGTGGTATCTGTATGTAATTCTAATGCAAATCATTATTATTGAATTATATCACCTGAAGAGTTTTTCGACCAGAGGCAGACTCTCTATTGCCAAAGGCTGTCTGTAGCCCAGCTGGTCCAATCTCTTCCGTAGACTAACGAACTTCCGCTCTACACTGGTCGTCATGGTCATTCAATAAAGATGACAGGCTCCACACAACAAACGCCAGCTCACTTTGATTTAACCTGTATAGAGGGAAATATGCAACCATTGAGATAGAGCACACGGAGGGGGTTTAACATTGCTTAATACTATCGTTTAACAAATTAAGTTACTCCAGCCGTGCCCCAAAGCACAACGTTAAGTTAACGCTGCTAACCGAACTTTGTTGCTAACGTTTACATCTGACATTAACCCAGACAGTGCAGGGCATGTATGGTTACAGTTAACCGGATTTTAATTTCGCACATTTTCAAACGTCCACGTAACCGCCCAGTCTCTTCAGAGGATAAAACTATTGCGCAAATTATCCACTCTGGAAATTATTAATATCTGGAAATAAAGCATGTATTCTTCACGATAAATGAAACAGTTACCGTATGTTAGTACGTTGCATTTGTACACCTCCAAGCTGTTTTATGTTTACATGCTGTTACAATGCTTTACGGGTAGTTAAGCTAATCTTCGGTGACTGTTTTCCGGTTGCAGACTAAACACTAGCGGCAGTAACGCTGTTTGAAAATGGCGCCGAGAAGAATCACGGTAGTTAAGGCATTTGCGCCATCTAGTGGAAACTGAAGAGAAGGTGCTTCTTGGAAACTGCAACGGTAGTCAATGAATTTCCGCCTCCTAGTGGATAAACAATACAATATAGTTAAGGCGTGATCTATAAATATGTATCTGTATTTGAACATTTGTTTCGATGTGTCAATTTGAATGTTATGGCCTATGATAAATCTATGAAGTCAAAGATTTAGTCTTAGGAGATTTAGTCTTTAGTCTAAATTTGAGATGACGTAAAGTCCAAAATAAGTTGTCATGAAGTTGAAAGTAGTATGCATAAAAAAATCTCACTGGAAAAATATAAGACCTTAACATGAGTGCCAATGGAAATCTGCTCACGTCTGGACACAGACTCCAGTGATTTGATAAACAACGGTGTTCGTTGCTATACAGAATGAAAGTGAGAGGTTGGTTAATTGGTCAGTAAGTTGTCATGTTGTAGTTGTTACTATTAATAGTTACTCAGACTGAGACGTGCGGGTGAACTTGGAAAATGGTTTTCATTTGTGGACCACAAAGCTCTTTAGTAATGTACACTCACATCAAGAATGGAAGTTTAGTGTTTTGCGAGGTATGCATGTATATACAATTGTACAAGCAAATGGGAATACATAATCCATGTGGAGAAATTGGAATGGCTATTTCAGAATGTCAACAACTGTTTGCCAAAGTTGAATAATTGTCGCTGCTGTAATCAACGAGGAGCTTCCTCTAGAATAGTGATGTGCTAGACGGGGAAAACACAACAATAATGGTGTAAAGTTGGTCATTGTGTATTTAACTCAGGAAAAGAGTGAACAGACAATTTTCTATTGAGGGATGATCCAAGCATTTACCTGGTTTTGGTGTGTATGTTATTTTAAGTTTTCAGGCATACCAATGTTTGCCTTTTTAACTAGTGTCTGTCTATACCCTCTTTCAGCTTAATCAGTGCTTACACCAATAATGTGAAACCCTTTGGATGTACCTAAATAAAACTAGTAAATCTCAACTCATTTGCTTTTTCTGCTATGAATATCCACCATTAGAACCAAGTCTCTTGGACATTGAACACAAAGCATCATTATTCTAAACATTTAAGTATTAGTTTTAGAACCTCAGAACCCACAACACCTGCTCCACTTTATCCACATGGATTCAAGATCCTGTCTTTCTTGACTTTCTTAACCAGTAAATCACTCAGAAACCACTTAACTTTTGTCCTTGTAGTGAACAAAAGGTGACGTCGCAAACACTACATCCATATAAAGATGCACATTATAAATCAAACTTGCAACCTTGATACAAACAAACATAATGATGCTATACTAACAACCCAATAAACTAATTAATAACCCGTGCACGATTTAATGAAGATGTAGTTGTTTAACTTAAATTAACCCCTTTTCAAAGTTACATATCCATGTAGTTTTTTTTTTTTTTTGAATAAAAGATAATATCATTGATTTCTAGTCCAGGGGACCAGAGACAAAACTCCCAGCCAATCAGAATTAGTTTTAATAATAACAATTAATAATTAAAAGATACTCGGGGGGTTACCTATCTGACAAATTACTACTAAATTAGTTATGTATGTTTTGTATGAATGTATCAACTCTACGGTTGCGTATATAAAAAATATAATTACATAAATGTATCAATAACAATTTAAAAATCTTTATCAGTGATTATTTCACCACGTTAAACATCTTTAAATGAAAAGGGGTTTTCTTAATTATTTTAATATCAATCTTCATTTTGGTGCAAACATATACGGCCAACAAACCTATGCCTCACTCTGTTAAAGTCCCCATGCAAAACAAGGTATTAAATTATTTAAAAAAAAACTAAGATAAGTGAACACAGTTCTATAGACCGTACCCTGCAAATCCTACAATAATAAAAGCCTGCAGAAACACGCCGGTCAGTGGCCTGCTTTGAGGTGTGCGGAACGAGGCTCCGCCACACCCTCGCGCTTCACGTGCAGATGTGAGGAGCAGCGCCTCCGACCGCGCGCGGCTGTCGGGAGGACGAGAAGATCGCATCGAACACTCGCAGCATCAGCAACACACGCTGGCACACGCTCTCGCACGCGCACTAGAAGGTCAGCTCGCGGGCTGAGACTCGAGTGGAAGACAACCGAGTGCCGAGAGACACCGAAAGAGCACACAGGAAGCATCGCCGCGCTGTGACGCACGCGGGAGAGGTAGGAGATCGATTAAACGTTTGCAAATGTGGCGCTGTCGTTGATGCTGACCTTGTCATCAGGACCATCTTCCAAAATTCACCATTCTTCACACACGCTCGTATTGAAATGCATGGTCTATCGTTAGAGGGGAAACACCTCGTCTGCACACATCCATCCGCTCCCCCTCCCTGTCCTCCAGTATAGCCCTTTAATAGCTTCTTTATGAATGGCTGTCTGTTTGATGAAGTGATTAGAGGATTTTCTTGGATTTCTCCGGATGATGTTTGTGTCTGCTGGGCTAGAGAAGCCCAGTAACGTTAGCTGCTACTGCAGGCAAAGGATACTATAGGTCCAGGGATTTTCTCTCACGATCCATGTACCTGTCAGACAGCCACGATGCATGCATGCTTTTGTGCAAAGATGCCATCGATAGCAATGCCCAGTCCCAGAAAGGGCGTGGGTTTATAAATAGCGTTCAGCTAAAGCTTGCATCTATCTATAATCAGTGAGTAGCCACCAGTCATTTTTCCAATAATGTCTGGCCCAATTTCCCCTTTGTCGTGACGTAACAATGATGTAATGCACAGCTGAAAATTGCATTTCTGATGCTTCTTTGTGTTTGCTCTCACATCCCAACTGTTACGTGCAGAGAGGTGCAGTGCTTTTGCATGGTGGAAGGCTCTGTGAGGCTAGACTGGTGCATGCTAATTTATGCTGGGGTTTTTCTATTCATTTCAATTATATTTGAAGGATAGATTTCTTGTGTGTTACGATTGCCTTACTAGTTTCTTTGATCCTTTCATTTTGAATACGAAGCTGTATTGTTTTTAACCCATAGAGTCAAACCTCATTTAGCATAACATAAGTTTATGTGTGCTAAAGATGTGAAAAAAGAATGGAGCTAAATAAGGACATTTCCAGACATCCATATGGGTTCTTATGGGTTAACATAATTGGTAATACAAAAAAGCAAGTACGGCTTTAAAATATAGTTTTCAAAATCGAAAAAATAAATTAAAATCACAGTTTTAAATATGCATGTAGATTCTAACCATGTTGCTTTGATTGTGTAAATTATTGAATTCATTGATTTCTGTATTTTTTGTCGTAACCCTTTGGCAAGGTCTCGTTTACTCTTAATTTGCTGGCACGCCACAGGAAATTATTTGTAAAAAAACAGAACAAAGAAAAACAACAAAAGAAAACAAAACAAAAAAAAAACTGTAGCAAACCATGAAGTAGTTTCCTTACAGTGCTCTCAAACCAATAACCAAAGCTGCAAGTCTCATTCCTAAGCCATTCAAGTCCTACCCATTGTTAAAAGCACACACACAAAAAAAAACATTTAGACTTTTTTAGACTCATAATGGACTATTGGCGAGGTTCACCTGGACAGTCTGTGTGTTGAAGCTTGATTATCATGATGAAATCCATGAAAAACCAAGGAAAACTCCATTCCATCTCCAACTAGCCAGGATCATTCTTCTAACATCTATCCTCTGCACCACCATACAATAGTTTTGAGCTAAAATGTTCATGTTGAAAATAGGGTAAGAACTGGGGTGCTGCAATGCCATGCTGCAATGCCATTTAAAAGTTGTTAGTCTTTGACTAGTTACAAACTTCTTAGCCAACTGTAAGCCAGTTTGCAGTGAGTGTTCTGGCACAGAATGACAGCCATCATGTAATCCAGGTGTATGCTTCACCCTAGCGGTCTATGAAGAGAGAGCCCTCTCAAGTTGTAAAGTACTTTGTATATAGAAAAGCGTTACATAAATGTCATGAACTATTATTATCTACAATGAAATATTTAAATTAGATACAACAAAGAACATTCAGTTATTACATGTTTATAATTTATTATATTAGCAATTTGTAATATTGGCCAATAGAACTTGTGAGAAGTTGTGCAGTGATTATTGTTTATTCCACAGTGACTGGTGTGTGTGTCATCATCAAATGACTGGTGCTAAAAATGTTAATTTTAAAACTGAAAGCTGAAATGCATGTTTTGACGCAGTAAGGTTGTGCATGTCATCAGATGGCAAGTATTTCCATTTATAAAGCAGGAAATGGCTCCATAGGTTCCCATGGCTGACCTCAGTGTTGGGAACACATTCCTCTCGTTCACTCTGGAGATTTGTGTGTTCAAGCAGCGGAAACCAAAGAAACTGCTCCATAGTTTTTTCTCTCACTGTAAATATTTCACAAAATGCTAATTAATTTTAAACCATAAAACATGCTGCTCCAATACAAGTTGACCAGTGAAGGGGAAAGACCGTGTGTGCTTGACTGGAGTGTCTGTCCTTTTGTTGCTTCGACAGACGATCCACTGTTGAATCTTAATAAGGTTACTCATCTCTAGACAGTTGTAGGTGGACCTTAAACAAGCGCTACTTTAATTATCATACACCAGAATACTGTGCCTCCTAATTTAAACCCGTTTTAGAAAGTACCAACATTTAATTAATCGTGACAGATGATTGGCCCCATATCATTACGAGCTATAACGTTGCCCTCTAGTGTTGCATGACACAGACAGACTAGTAATAAGAAGTTGTTTGTTTATCCCTAAAGGAAAATGCATTGGCCTGTAGGGTGCAGCCGTTCAAATATCTGGGCATGGGGAGACACTAGAATGATCTCGTCATACACAGATACTAGACAAGGTACGACCACTAATATTAGTTCTAGATATGAAAAATATAGTATTTCATATCGTTGGAAATGTTCTTGAGTGCAATGAATGTTCTTATGTTTTGATTTGTCTAAAAACCTAATCTCCTTCTTTGTGGTTTGACTTTACAGCATTAAATACACTGTACACAAACTACACATAATGCAATATAATATGACACATAAATAGCAATAGAAACAACGTAATATACAAATAAATAAACCACACCCAATAAACAAAACTATATAATAATAGGAAACTATAAAATAATGTATTAGACAAAGAATGAATCGGAGTGTTGAGGTGGAGTGGTCCAGAGTGTAGGCAACTGCAAATTTTAAAAGGTAATGCTCTTTAAAAAGTTGAATCTAAGTAATGTTGACCTGAGGAAAGCAAATCTCTTAACTGAACCGATGTATAAAAATGTTGCCCAGAAGTGAATTAATGGATTATTTGCCAACATGTAGGACAGTCAATTTATTGAAGCAATAGCAGTTCAGTTCAGTGCTTTGCTTGCTCTCAGTAGAGTAAAAACAGCAGAAATGTATGGATTTTATTTTCATTTTGAATGTACATTTTGTCCACTAAAATTTGAACGAATGATTATTTATGTCAAAAGAGTCAGCCAATGATAATAACATGGCAGTTGATGAAGACACAAGTGCGCACACACAATTTAGAGCATTGACTCTGCTCAACCTGCAACATGATGAACATTGATGAAAGATTAGGATAAAACAAATACCTCAGAATACCTCCATTTATCAATTTTTTACGGGCAACCGTAGCGTTCTGACCAGCTGGTACTCTCTTTATTTCATGGGATTGTTAAGCTCAAAAGACACAACATTTTTGTTTTTGTCCAATATTAAGATCAAATGGGACAGTTAGGAAATGTGTTTCTGGCAGGGAATATTCTGTAATAAATGACCTGTTTCAATTCCAGTTTTTCTCTATTTTCATATGCTGCAAAAATGAAACTTTAGCTTTAGTTTGGTATAAGATAACAATCCAATATAAAAAAGGTCTGCTGCTTCAGAGATTTAATACAGAACCAATAGTATTTTACACCTTCTGTTCTAGAATAAGCTGAACACAGTCAGGACCCCAAACTTGACTAGAGTTCAATAATGCTTTTGCATTTTATTTTTGAGGATGTTGCTCTTTTTTCAAGATGGCGGTCAAGTTGGTTAAATTTTGGTTGAACTACAGTTATTAGGCTTATAAAAACATTTGTAAAGCTTTTAGAAGTCAAATCAAGTCAGGTTTTATTGAAAAATCCATCATCTAGCTTGCCAAATGCCATGACTAGCTTGTGTCTCTCACGCTTCTGCTGCTCTGCACTTCTTCTGACCACAAAGACCTTATCTCAAACTCTCCTCAAGGGAAATAAATACCAGAGGGGGTATGTGATACGCATGAGTTTTTAGCAAAACACATTCAAAGTTCCCAATACCTGAAGTCAAATGATCGTCATTCACGAATCACCTTTTTTTGAACAATAATTTTCAAGGACAAAATAACTTCTAATCAGGTTTTAAAGCATAAAATATCTCTTTTACTGTGTTATTTTATAATTAGATTGTTGTGGATGCAAATAGTCTGAGTGAGATCACTAGGGGCCATGCTCGTTATTCGAGTGGGATGCTGGTCCTTTTATTTAGTTCTAGAAACGTGATGTTTTAGATATATTCAGATTTCATGAAGACTCCCTTCATGTGTTGTGTGGGAGTTTTTATTTAAATGCCAGAATTTGCTGCCGAGTGAGTCATATTTCTGTGAAGTTTCAAATTTTTCAGTACAAGATCATTTTGACATATGGGAGTAGTTTAAAGTCACATTTCTCATTTTACAATAAACAAAAAATAGTTGGTTTAACAGAATAAAAAGTGTGCAATCAGGAAAAAGAATAGGTTTAGATACATTTTTTTTGTCTGGAACATCAAGATTGTTGGAATAAATGATCCATAATGGATTCTGCATTTGAGTCAGTGACTTGAATTAGCCACAGGACCCAAACTAACCCTTTGTGACAAAAAAAATGATTCTGCAATATTTTGTTTTTATTTTCAAAATAGTATATTATTTGTAGATATACTGTGAACCCCTGACCTGCATAAACTATACTTTTACAGCAACAATGCTGTGAATCAGTGATTCACAAAGAGGTATGCAAGAGACCGTAGGAGAGTAGTCGGGAGGGATCATATATAGACCTGGAAAATGACAGTATATATTCCAAATACGATACTTTTGTTTTTCCTAGCAAAGGTTTGGTCAAAACACTTTTCCTCAAGTACTTAATTGCAAGAATGAATCTGACTTGCTCATTGGTGGTTTTATTCTTTGACTATTTATAAATAAAGATTTAGGCACTTTATGTTCTAGTTGTTGCTAACAAACTCCCTTTTTAAGCTTTGAGAGGATATAGTAAATTACCTTAGTTGACCTGAAAAGCAACATTGATGCTTCTATTTCACAGCAATCTCTCCATCTAGTGACAGTTTGCAGATTTCATTATACAATCGATTCAATTGACAGCAAAAAAAGTAGCAACGTTTAATATTAAAGTTGGTATACATGTTTATACAGAGGTGGTCAAAATCACTTAAATGTGCAGTATTTATATCTTTTAATAGTTATGTGTGCCATGAAATCTATTTTTAGACACTAATTATGGGACATTTTTAATCACCAGTTACACAGCTGAGGCTGATGTGTATCAGGGGACCATGGATGGAAATAAATAGGAAATCCCTATCTGAACACGGTTTGGAGTCTACAATCAGCATTCTCTGACTGTAATTTGATTTAATTCTAAACTGTAATATATGTGAAGTTTTATAAACCAATTTCAGGAGGAACACATCATACAAATAAACAATTGATCTCAGGCTTTTTCTTATAAGCACTTTTGACATTAACAATTAACTGAACAGTAAATAGTTCTGCAGAAACGCCCTCTTAGTTATGCCTTATGTTCCTTAGTATAATTAAGGAACTGTATTCTAAAGTATTCTATCATGAACTCAAAGATGTTAAAATACCATCAGACAATTCAGCTGTTCCAAAACTTAAGTCAGGTATCCGGTTCTTCTGTCAATGATCTATCACACATCTTTATTCATTTAAAGGACCCCTTTGTTCAAATTAGTTTTAGCACAATATACACACGCATCCCAGCATACGCTAACCAACAACCTAACAGTCGTCGTCTTTGTGTGTTGGCTAGTTTGAAAGGATCCATGCATCTCTGTTCCTCCAGGCCCTGCAAGGCTGGCAAACGAACAAAGTGGCATTCTGTGAGCAGCAACAGAGACGCTAGTATGAAGCGCTTCACTACCTCACCATCAACACCCACTTTCCCCTCTTTCTGACACTTCCTAGGATTGTTGTTGATCACATTTCTAAAGACACCCCAAGCATAGGCGACTAATCGCTCACATATCTGAAATCCTTTGAGAAAAACTCAAAAGAATTAGTTTCAGAATGAATATGGATCATATTGTACAGATACGACACCTACAATATGTTAGGAATAGGATTCTTCACATATTCTAAGAGAATTACACATATGTTAAGAATAGTAGTTTGGAGTCCTCTTGAGTCCTGGGTACACCTGTGCAATGTGACACCTGACTCTGGGTTATAGCACATCAGCGCCACAGTAACAGCAGGCAGGTGGAACCGCCACACATTCACGCACGCGCTCCTATGTTCTAGCTTCCTTCACTGATAAATCCACTAGCAGGTAAGGCATTCTTCTTGTGGGCTCTTTCCTCTGTCCAGGAAAACAAGTGTGCATGTTTTTGTCTCGTGTAAGGCATGTTAGCATGATAGCGTTGAACACAATAGGCCTCTGTTCAAGAAGCTGCCATTATTTTTTGGCAGCTCCCATCCTGAAAGACTTTTTTTACTTTTTGCATTTTGCACACTGGAATGATATATGTGGATTAGGTTTTAAAACCAACCCTCAGCTTTTTCGTTGTTTTTTAAGTGGAGAAGGAAAGATATTTGTAGCTACGCTTTAAGTATTGTAATAAACGAGACTGTCTTGTCATGGAGCTTTTGGTCTCATACTGTTATAGAACTGATAGTGTTGACATCTTGACCTGTTACATGACTTACTGATGATACACCATTGACATACATCTTATAGAAGATATATATTTAGGTTTCAATTGTACTTTTTAGTTGACAAACAATTTTTTTAAATTATTTAATCTGTGACATATTTTGTCAACTATGTCGCGTTTACCTACAAAAAATAAGTACGATTATTTAATAAGCATAATTATCAAGACAAATCTTTTTTTTATTATGGCGGGAATCATTTGAGTTCATAAATATGTCCTAACGGGAGAATGGAATGTGGTAAAATCAATGTGGAAAAAAATATATTGAAAATCAGTTATTTTTATTTATTTATTATTCTTTTTTTAATTCCTTAAATGTAAGTTTATTGTATTTTGTAGGTACCATCTTACACTCAAAAACAAAACAATTATATTTAGTCAGAAATGCTATATTTAAGTATTTTCAATATTTCTTTCAATATGTTTGAATTATGTAATCGAAATTAAGGTTTCTATTTTTGTCAAATGATGTCCTTCATAAGTATTGTAAAAGTATGCAAAATGTACCAGTAGTTATTAAGTTTGAAGAAAAATAAGAATAAAGAATATCTCTGAAAACAAGTTTTAGCTTTTAATTTGATATACAGCTCAGTTGAAGGATTATTGTGAAAAAAAGCAAATTCAAACTTTGAATTTAATTTTAAAATGGGTAAATCTGGCAGTTTTCACAGACTTTATTTAATTTAACAAATGCTTTGAAATGTTTTCAAATCACTTATTGAAAAAACATTCTACATTACCTAAATCTTAATTTTAGGTTGAGATTTTACATGTTACACGACACTAATTGACAATAAAGCCACTTTACAGGCCACTGAATTGGACTCGTACAGACAGGTCTGGACTAGACCGATTTGTTTGGAATGTTACACTAGCTACGAGTGATTGATCCTAACAAATTAGCATAGAAGCTAGTGTGTTTCTGTGGATTGCTACATAGGATTTAATTGTAACTTGTGATTTAGTTTTCTAGGGATGTGGAAAACAAAACATGTGAGTCAGAACATGATAAGGGTGCAGACGGTTTGGGCCATGTGTTCATTTGAGCCGCAGGTGCATGTGGACAAACCCATCTGCTAGCTCCACAGACAGACAGACTCACATCCATCCAAAACCACATCTTTTTCTCACAGCTGAGCCTGTTCAGATAGATAGATACATTGTGCCATAAAAATCACATAAAACAGTTGAGATTCTACTAAAATAAGTAAATATTAGCAGTTGGCTTATATTAGAATTCCCTTGGAAGTTCCATCTGCCATTTTGGTCAGAATTTAGTTCTTCAGGGCTGACTCAAAAATCGAGCAATTATCATTCACTCCAGTGTTAAAACTGACCCACTCTGGATCTCAAAAAACATGTTTCCACCCCTAGCTCCATTAGGTTTGTTGATTCAGTTTGTTCGTAAACACTCTAAGGGGGTTGCATTGCTTTTAAATTTGTTTGTTTAGGATCTATTAATATTAATATGTAAACATTTAGCCAATCATTGGTCTTCACTTTACAACCATATCCGTCCAGGAAAATTTGTCTGAGCCTCGTTTAACTTTGCCAGAAACCTATGGGTGATGTCATGGACACTATGCCCATGTTATATACAGTCAATGATTCAGATTCTTTGATTTCTTCACTTTTATTTTTGTTTTGTCATGGCATTCTAAACATGTGTGGATATCTGAACTGGAATAAAACTAACCTAATTCATATTATTTATAGGTAAGATGTGTTTGAATTTGGGACAATTCACATCTTGAACATTTTCTGTGACTTTAAGGAGAACTAATTTATTTTGTGTAGAGATCATCAGTGGTACGGTCTACAGGCAGAAATTTTATAGACTTCTTTATTCAACATATTAAAGAAATACGTTACACAATCCACAGGATAAAATTAAATACAGAGCACTGCTCTTGCAAAAAATTAATACAGTAAAACATATGTAGATCCCAAAAAGGGAAGAACTTTCAATGAAGACAATCCCAATTACATTTTCATTTAGAAATTTGTTCTATGAGAAAAAGTGGTTTCAAGGCCAGGAAGGAAACTTGATCTCTAGACCGCAGTGATGTGCTTTATCATCTGTTATCATCATCTCATTCATTTTCTTTTCAGACTTGCACACATGAGCACATCAATGAGAAAAATCCCTCAGTGTTCTCGTTTATTCCCCCTCTACCCTTCCTGCAGACAAAGCCCATCGTAACCATGGCGACGCAAGGTAAGGAGGCTAAGCTTGACAAGAGGGTAGAGGTAACAGTATCTGAAAGCCCAGGTAAACAAAAACAGAGTGAGGCTCTTAAAGGGACCGTGCAGTTTACTTGATGCTTCAATTAAGTAGTATTGATCAAGTTATAAAGATTTATATGCTCTGTCCCTTTAAGAATTGAGTGATGATGTGTAGTGTCTTTATCAACTATATTGTGGGTCATGTTTTCTGAGCAAATGTGTCAAACCTTGGCAAATTTTCAGCTCACATATCAAATGATGCACACGGAACAACAACAATGATAATCAAACAGCAATGTGTAGATCCAAAAAAGCATTTGTGTCAAGTGTCAATGTTATAAACTCACTGCTGTTTATTGAAGTCTGCAGAATATTATTATGCATTTAATTTGTAGGTGTTCTTTAAAAAACTTTCCCTGTTCTTACAAAGTCAAATTTTGAAAGTAAATTTTACTCTATACAGATTGAGACCAAATATAAACTAAATACTTTGAAAAGAGTTCAAATAACATTCAACTGAGCTATAATGTCTATTAGGTATCTAGGTAAGTGTTCATCGAAACATTTTCTTAGTAATTTTTCAACAAAAACACCCTTACAGCTGTAATTCCCCCATCTCAAAAAAAGAGTAACTTATTCAGTTTTCTTCGTTCAAGCTGAGGAACTCAGTAAATATGACTAAACAGACTCTAAATTGAGTCAGTTTAACATTTTAGATTTTGCTGAGTCGAGTTTGAAAGAGGCCATTTAATTAGCTTAGCAAACACTAATGAGATCAGAATAACTCCCAAAATATAGTCACTACATGAGAAGCACATAATCACTTCCTTTCAAGACAACTAAACTCTATATTTTGTAAACTCTTTATTCTTCTAATGTTGTATGATGGTTATCAAAATTTACCATATTTGAAAACTGTGCAGGTTACTTGTAAACTGTAATAAAAATGTTACATACAAGTTACTATTACAATTTAAATGTACATCTTACACTCAATATCACTCTCTTAGCGTTACGTGGCTCTAAATCACATGTTGATCACTCTCAACAAATACATACATAACTTTTTTTTAGCAAAATCATCTTTTTTAACAATAATTTAGTTTCACTTGTTTTAAGCAAAATCGGCATTGTAACTTAAGTGCTGTGTAGGAAATGAGTTATTACAGAAAAATAATAAACTTATGTAAGAGTAATTAGTTATGCTGCTGCAGGTACTGCATTACTACAAAAAGTAATATGTTACAGTAATATAATATTTTTCTAAAATGTTAATCCCAACAATGCTGCCAACAGCTGCTTGCCTCTGCCATGAGAAGGGATAGAGGAAATACTTGTCACATACATAAAAACATAAACATAAAAATTATGTAACCTAAAAAAACATATATTTGCCATTATTGCAAAGCTAAAATAGTTAGCATCATCTAAATTTGATCAGGATGATGAAAATGTTATAACAAACAATATAAACCTTTCAAAATCTGATAATCCAATGTTTTTCTGTTCATTGGCTTTTAAAACCCTGCTCACAAGAGCTAAGTGAAAGGTTTCTCCAGGAACATTCGGAACTCAATTGGGGGCGTTATTTAGCAGGGTTTTTCTTTTTTTGCAATATTTTACTTTATTTGCGATAAATTTATTTGTGCTAATAAACACTGCAAATTTTCTGTGATCTCAAAAAATATTTTAGTAGTCTTCCACTGCCACACTTTTGTAGGTCTCTGGGGTGTTTCCACGTCTGTAAACAATTTCAAGCCATTAACTTTATGTGGTTTCTGCTTGCACTCCAATTTTGTCTCAGTTTTAGTCCTTAGAAAGATGTTCACATTCAAAAAAAGCCCACGGTTTACACACCTCTGAACCTTGTGCTCCTTATTTTATTCATGCTAATGTGTGGCATGCTTTTGTTCGAGGCTCTCTAGATAATTTAGACAAACAATACACTCCTGACAAAATAACACCAATTATGCTGTTGCTTCTGATAATGGTATCAATTAGTCATGAGTGAGAGGGGAGCAGTTTTGTTGGGCTGAAATAGTTTTATTAGGCCTGTGGTAGTGATATATACAGTACGATGTCAGTGAGAAGTATTCTTATGTTGTTGGAAGTGTTTTAGCTTTGCAAAGCACTGTGAGGGAGAGCAAAGTCTGAGTGAATGTGTTTAGCAGCACTTTCACCGGCCATGTAGCACTGGATAATGGTAGTTGTAGTGTGGAAAGGAACAAGAGAGACCCATCAAGGGCTATTTCTCTGGCTGAGTGCTGTCCACTCACATCATCTGCCTCAGTGACTGAGAACGCCTGCAGCACTGCATTGTGGGCCAGAGCAATGGAGTAGTGGCAGCTTGGGAAAGATTGTAACTTGGATGAAGCTTTGAGCGAGGAAACGATGAGTCAAATTAAGAGAAATCATGAGGTTATATGAGCTTGTAAAGCAGTAAACTCCTGCAACGGCTTCAGGAAATGACTTCTAAAGGGCACTGGCCACCAACGGCAGGTAGAAAAAAAATCTTACTTTTTTTGTATTGTGCCATTGTGTTTTGATGATACACTTACTGTGTAACTCCACACTACTTTCCACTTTTAGCCTGTAACAGATCCATGCATCTCAAGCTGAATTTATCCACACTGTGGTGTAGAATGGCCCGGTCACCTCAGCGATTTCACAGCACATGCTGCTACGACAGAGAGAGCCTTGTCAGAGACACCCTCACACACTGTTGATGTATATGATACAGTTTTGAAGATGTTTCACTATTTGGGGGCGGAGTTATAAAACTTTTTTAACAGATGAACATACTGCATTTACCATAATGAACAAAATGTCAATGGACTTTATCATACTTTTATGTTCATAGAAAGAGTTGTTGTTAATGTGTCCAGTGTGTAAAGTCAAATAAATATTTTTTTTTATTTTTAAACTTTTTTTTATTTTAAAACAATCCTCTCATTGAAAATGTTTTTAATGTATAATATTAAATATATAAAATATGACAATTAAGAACAAATTAAGAGAAAATATAAATATGCTAGTTTTCAAGCTAATCTTATCACTAAAGATTTTATGATTCCTATTAATGTCTCAGGAAGTCATGCTTCTCCAGAATACTCATTACAAAGCAAAGGTCCCTGGTCTTATCATTGCGTTTATGCAATTACATGGGATCTATCTGATTCTGTCATGTCAGAGGCACTTGGCAACTGCAGAACGAAGCTTTAAATGGTAGGTGAAGAAATACTTTGTAAGTATAATTTTAGGATATTTCTTTTTGTACTTTGTGATCTGTCAAAAAAGTTATGAGAAACTAACATTGTTTGCATTAACAGCTTTTAATAGAAATACATTCCAAGTGGTTTTAGATATAGATTTTAAAGATTTCATTATAAAACCTTGAGGCAGCAAGCTGAGGTGTTTTTGCTGTCTATTTGGCGCTGAAACGATCATGCGGTGACTATGACACTTGCTTGATTCAGCAAACAAAAGGGTGCTCACTCATTGATTCCTGGAATCTAATGTTAGGAGTTATTGCTTAGCCAATTTATATGGATTCATTTCATGGATTTGATATACTATAAAGAAGAGGGGTCAGGTTCACTGAAAAATGTTGAAGATTGTTTATGTTGCTTGAACAACAGGATGCATTACCAGATTTAATCTTATTTTGTTTCAATTTGTGTGGTTGAATTTGTATTTGCCTTAAATTTTATTTTACTTCACAGTATGGTTTTTTAACAAACTAATTTTCCCCAAATGAGTATAATTGCTTTAATGTTTTTTTTTTGTAACTAAATATATGCATTACTAAACCTATTTTAAAGGATTTAATTATCCGAATGTACCAAATTGTGTTAAATATTTGAGCTAGGTTTGAAATTTTTTTGTCCCATCTGTATCTTAAGCAAATTGATGCAAAAAACAACATAAGGAGACTGGAATCATTAGCAAACTTTCAAAAGTGAAAAGTGAAAGTGACCAGCATTTAACCCATCCCAGTGTACACACACAGCAGTGAACAAACACACCGTGAACACACACCCAGGGCAGTGGGCAGCCATGGCTTTGGCACCCGGGGAGCAGTCGGGGAACTGTTGCCTTGCTCAAGGGCACAACAGCTGTGACTGTTGAAGATGGGAGCAAGTGTTTCATCACTCACACCAACTTCAACTCCGTGTATCTGGGGATCGAACCTGCGACCTTCTGATCACAAGTCGATCTCCTTATCCACCAAAACACAACTACCTTCAAGATGTTCACTATTAAAATGCACATAAAAACTTTCATATTCGCGGAAAGTCCATATTTTAGAAATATGTATTTCTTCGAGATTTCATTTTTAGGCTCATGGAGGTTCTTGGAATACTTAGCTTTTAATGCCTTAACATCAATTTGCTATTGTTTATATTTTTTATATCTGTTTTGGTCAGTAGCATCACAATAGTAGAGCTTCTTAACATTACTCAAAGTTTAAATAAAGCATCAGGTGTCTTCACTGATATTAATCTGTATTAGGCTTTCTCTAGAAACCTCATCGGATCAGCTCCTCATTTCATTACCATTATATCATGCATGTTGATATTTGAACTCTTCTGTTATTAATGTCAGTTTCTCACAATTGACTTGGTTGTGTCAACAAACTTTACTATTCTCAGAACGAAGACAGCAAGCCAAGTTTCAGCCATTTCGGCGTCTATTTGGCAAGAAGAAAAGAAAGGATTCAGAACTTGGGGTTGAGAGATCTGAACTTAAACCAAGTCATTCCAATGAAGACATCTGCAATGGGGAGGTCTCAGTTAGTGCGGAGATTGATCAGCATCTAAGGTAAAACCTCAATTCTTATTCTATTCATGCATTATTTCTAATTGCTTTAAGAAATAGGTGTTTGCTCATTTTTGGACATTTACACAAGTTCTGATTTTCACAGGGAGTTAAATACCCGAGGAAGTCGAGCTTTTTCACACGAGAGTGTTTTTATCCCTGAGGACTCTGAGAAGACAAATCCAGGACAGACAATGTCCCAGGAGAACGTTTCAGACAAAGTCAAGAACATCCAGGTGTGACTCGGCAAACAAACAGTTCCATTAATTACCCCCAACTCCATGCATGCTCAAACTAAATGGTAAAATGTACATAACCAAAAATGTGATATTATAAAAAGGATTTTCTGTAGTGTTAAACAGGGCCATTTGTTTAAATGAGGTTAGCAGTCTTTTATGTGGCATTGCTGTTCACAGAAACAAATTGGTCATAATATCAAGTTTGGTCAGAGACCTCCATCAATGAGAAAGAGTGAGGGAGAGGACGGGAGCTCAGAAGAGGAAGAGTTACCACAAAGTCCAAAGAAGGTTCTTGCTCAAGTAGAGATTGAGCCACCGGAGGCAGCAGTCAAGGAAAAAGTAGGTTAACCAGTATTTACAGGTTTGTGTATACCAGATACTTAATCAGCTTCTTTAATATTAATATACTTTGTACACTTTTACTTCTACAAAAGAAGCTGAAGAAAAAATTATCAGCAGTTGTGGATGCTATTAAAGAAGAGTATTGAAATACTCACGTGATGACCTCACCCCATGCAAAATATAATACAAAATAATTTTTATGCTGATTTGATTATTTTTTGTATGTTTATGGCTATTAATGCTTCACTTATATGTGCACAAACACATCTGTACCTCTACAATATATATGTCTCTCATATCAAACACATTTTAAGAATTAATATTAAAATAAACTAAAAAAAGGGTCATAATTGTCATTTATCCAAAACACAGAATTTGGGCTCTGCATTGAACTTCAGGGCACAAACTGCAGTGAACAAACACACAATGCCTAGAGCAGTGGGCAGCCACAGTTGTGGGGCCTGGGTTGAAGTCAGAGCCTTGCTCATGCATGCTTTATTCACGCAACCAACATGTGTTACATTCAAAGTGTCTTAATGTGCAATTACTTTCACTCCAAATATTTCTTAATTAACTTACATTAAAAATCTCTGTAATATCTCTTGTTATTACTAATTGTGTGTTTTAGAAAAAAGCTTCCAGTTAATCAATATTTTGACACTACAGACATACAGTAAAGCTTGTTTCACTACCTGTTGCAAATAGTTACTAATTAGGTTTGTGTTTTTGCTTTATAATTAGGCTGTTTCCCATGACAGAACTCCAGTTAAATCCCCACGCATGAAGCGTCCACCCCCCCAGGGCACAATTGAGTCTGTCAATCTGGATGCTGTCCCTCAGTCCGTCACACGCTTGGACAACACTGCTGCCAAATACAAACTGTCCGTAAAGCCCAAGAACCAGAGAGTGTCCCGCAAACACAGAAGGCTCACACAGGTAAAGGCAAAGAATCAAAAGCTGAGAGAACTTTTTGGATTGCTAAATTCAGTTACACTGGAAAATTAACGTGATTTACACATTCTTATAAGTTTTTAGTTTTTGAAGACTGTGCTAAGGGACATGATTTAAAACACTATTAGTGATTTACCTTAAATATAGTTGTAGGTTTCTTTTCCATGTACCAACTTCATTACAGATGCCTTGGCACATCCTAATTTTAGTAACAATAGATGGATGTGGTCAGAAAAATTGGCTTTGAACTTCAAGTGAGCATTAAAACCACATGTAAAATGTTCCACAGCCCAAGGATGAGGAAGAAAATCCTACAAATACAAAAAAAAATTCATTTGAACTATGCTTAAGTTGCTTAAAGTTCTCTAAAATATTTTGTATTTCAGGAGTTTTATGAAGAGGACTTCATGCAGGAGGACATACAAGAGGAATCTGAATCACAAAAAGATGAAGTGTTTGATTTGTCAAAAAGCAAAGATTATGAACCCACTGAGAAATCACAGCGACAACAGTTTGAAGAGGAGGAGCATGAGTGGCTTGAGATTAAGAGAAAGAAACAAGAGGAAGAACGAAAAATAGAGGAACAACGCAAGAGAGTAGAGGAGCAAAGGTTGGAAGAAGAAAATCAATGCAGGCGGGAGGAAGAAAGACTAAAAAAAGAAGAGGAGAGGAGGCAAAGAGAGGAAGAGGAGAGGATGCAAAGAGAGGAAGAGGAGAGGAGGCAAAGAGAGGAAGAGGAGAGAAGGCAAAGAGAGGAAGAGGAGAGAAAGCAAAGAGAAGAAGAGGAGAGGAAGCAAAGAGAGGAAGAGGAGCAGAGAAGAATTGAAGCAGAAGAAAGATTACGGCATGAAGAAGAGAGAAAAAGGCAAGAGCAGGAAGAACAATTGAGGAAGGACGAAGAAGAAAAAAGAAGAAAAGCAGAAGAGAAAAGGAAACAGCAAGAACTGGAGGCAGAACGCCTTCTTGAAGAGAAAAGAAAAAGAGAGCAGGAAGAGAGAAGTAGAAAAGAGGAGGAGGAGGCAGAGCAACGTAGAATTAAAGAGTTAGAGAAGAAAAAGAAGAGAGAGGAAAAGCAACGACGTGAAGAAGAAAAGTGCCGAAAAGAAGAGGCAGAGAGGAAAAGAATACAGGAAGATGAAAGAAAGAGACAGCAAAAAGAAGATAGTTCTGCTGCTGCCGATCTAGAATGGAAACAAAAAGCAGAGGAACTTAAATGGAGAGAGATGGAGGAGAAACAAAGACCCTACACATTTAGGTTTTCGTCAGGCGAAAAGCAGATACTCTTCCAAAAGGTCAACCTCACACCTGTTACTTCTGCAACTGGTCATCAGATTGAAGCAGCTCCCACGATCAAGGCTGCTTCACCAGAGGCATCAACTCCGACTTCATCTATATATGTGCCGCACACTGCCATTCTTGTGACCGGAGCCCAGCTTTGTGGAACTGCAGTCAACCTTGATCAGATCAAAGACACAGGTTGCAAGTCGCTTCTTGGTCTTTCTGAAGGCAAAAAGGCCATAGGCACTCCAAAGATGAAGAGCTTAACATCTCCAGAACGCAAGTCTGGAAAAACTAAATGTTTATATGAGTCTTCCATGTCTGCAGATCAATCCAATGCAGATGTTCTTGCAGAATGGGCAAGTATCAGATCCAAAATCTTTAAAGGTGCTGAAGAATACCCTGAAAGCCCAGATCAGAGCCGGAGACCCATAAGTGAGGATCTAAATACAGTGCCATTTTCCCACACCAACCTCAGGAAAACCAAGTCAGCCAGTGCTAAGTTTTCCATTACAACAGCTAAAAAGAAATTTGCTGATTCCAGCAGGAACTCTGAGATTTTAGGCCAGGAAGAAAATGTGATTGGAGAATCAGCATCGAAAGAAGCTTCCCCTATCCAACAAGAGTTTCCGTCATTTGGAACAAAAATCCCAAGTAAAGGAACCAAGGTTGTCCGCATCGCAGATAGTCCTGAAGAATGCAAGTTTGCCAAAGACCTTCCCTCTTTCTTGGTTCCCAATCCATCGCAAGGATCTCCCAAGTCACAAGGTCCTGACACCCCAGAACAGGCAGAATCTGATGACTCAGATACAAAAGATGAACAGGATGGGGATGAGCCGCCGTCTCCATTTGGAATCAAATTGAGAAGAACAAACTATTCTCTTCGCTTCCACAGTGAGCAGTCTGCAGAGAAGAGGAAAAAAAGGTACAGTGCAGGAGACAGTTTTGAAGGTGTTCCTGTGCCCCTAACATCAACTGACCAAGACTCAGATGCTTCTACACATTCTGACAAATCCACTCCTATCTCTCCACAAGAGATGATTGGATTTCAAACCACTGTAGCACCCAGTAAAGGACTTAAAAGCAAGTTTAGCAGAAATACCCTGCCTTTGACACAAACGGAAGGTGAAAACCTCACATCTATGCCACCGCTTTACCAAAAACCTGCTACCTCCTCCAAACCATGCGAAAGTGCCACACCTTTATCCACTTCTCTTCAAAAATCATACAGGACTTCAGGAGACATTAAGTCACAGAGATTAGGTGATACCCACCAGGCTGGACAAAGCAGTGATCGTGATCGTAAGGAAGAAGTTGCAGGATCTGTCACATCTCAGAAGCCCGGACAAGGAGAAGAAGAGCTTAAAGAAAAGAAGTCCTTTTTCCCATCTATCAGCATTCCATGGAGAGAAAAAACTGACCGGAGGACAGAACTCATTAAGAAAGGTTGGAAACTGTTAATTATAACCTCTTTTATAATATTCACATTTAATACTAGACAAGCATCTAAAACATGATTTTTGTCCCAGCTTATAGGCCAAAAGATATGATGATTCAAATCCCTATAAAAAGCACAACAGATGCACCAAATTTATGCATAACTGTAAAACTGACACTTTCCTCCTTTCAAAACAGAAAAGCCCTCTTTGCAAGCCAGGCATTCACTGGACAGCTCACGGACACATGAGAAAGAGACAGGCCCACTTTGGATAACACTGGCACTCCAGAAACAGAAAGGTTTCAGAGAACAGCAGCAAAGCCGAGAGGACAAAAGGAGCCAGAGAGAGGCCAAGATTGCAGAGAAACAAGCAAGGGACAGAGAAAGTGTATGTATTCTTTATATAATTAAGAAAAGCAAGAATCTATTACCACAAACAAATTCATTTTAGAGAATTGAAACATATTCCATCATGTCATGAAACTGCAACAAATCCAGCTGTTATACAGTGATACCACATGATGTTTAGGAACTAATATTTACTCATACATGTTTCTCTTCTAATGCATGCACTTCAAAACAACTATTCAAACAGACAGAAATCAAACCCAATAGAACAGCCTAGAGTTTTTGGTGAGGTACGGTATGAATAACACTATAACGAATCTCCTGAATTAATGTCAACGACTTTTTGTCTTTCACAGACTGGAATTGTCAGTCCCTCCGAGGAGAAAGGTCATGGAAGCCCCAGCTTGATAAAGCCACAAACACCAGAAGAAAATAAGAGACCAGATACACTTCTTTCCCGTTTTGAACGACGTGATAACCTGAAGAAGTCCAATACCTTACCAGGCTCGGTTACAGGTAAGACATAAATTTGATTGTATTTCTCTTAAGATCAGGTTTTTTTTAGAGCTTACAATGAAAATACATTCGGGGCTGGGCTATCTGATCATGTCGCTTCTCTTTCATCAGTTGAAATAACGGATTCCACACCTTCTCCACAAGCAAAGGATGTGGCAAAGCGATTTCCTCCTGGAGATACGAGTCAGGTGTCTACTGAGCCAGCCTGGCTAGCCTTAGCAAAACGCAAGGCTAAAGCATGGAGTGACTGCCCACAGATCATTAAGTGATCCAATACTTTTTACTCAGTCAATCACTAAGAGATCAATGCGCCACAGCTTCACCAACTAATAACCTTAAAGAATGAACTCATAAAGAGTGACCCTGTACAGTTCACATGAGTATTACCCTCACATTCTTTACAAAACTTATTTGATCATTTTGATTCAATAACAAATCAAATACTTCCTCTTCCTCATGAAGTTATTGCCCTTAAATACCAGTGAATCTCTTGTTAACATTGTATATAATAATGCATGTACTGTTGGTTCTTAAACATTTCTGAAAAAGTGAGTGGATCATATTCAGAAACACTTAAAGCAGAGAAAACAGTTTAGTATTCATTTGATGTTGATTCTGGGAAGCAAGTCAAGGGCTAATAATATCACAGTTGACAAAACCCTCCGAAAATTCACACTTGGCTCCCACTAGCATGACACATTTTCGTCATTTTCTTTTGGGTGCTGGTTTTCATTATTGACGACACCAATCAATGGAAAGATGTCACTTTTATTTATCGAGTTATTATATTTGATATCTTTATAAAGTTAAAATATCTTCACTGTGTCCGTGACGACTGTGTAATGTAATTTTAACTCTTGCTAAATGACACGTCAGCTTTGTTTACTCATGTAAATGACCAAGTTATTGCTTACAAAATTCCATTATATGTGCACTTGAGACAGCTGAAACATCTTTTGCTGTGTCTACACCTGCCTATTAGTGTAGAATTTGCCCCCACCTGCTTGCTGTATCATATGCAATGCTATCCTAGCATAGCGTGTTAGCATCTGTGGTACTGCTAATTAACAAAACTTGTGACATGACTTGTTTATGGGAGATCAGAGTTTCAACGGCAGCAACCCACGGGGGGATAAAGAAAGAGGTTTATCCAATAAAAATGTCCTTTATTGAACAAGTATTTGGAAATCCCCTTCACACCCTTGAAGGCAGCTAACCCCAGATTGATCCAAACTGTTATTGTACAATAGGTGAACTTTAATTCACACTGAATAAAGAGCATGTGCTAAACAACGGAAAGTATTTAACAGAAGCTTTGATCTCTCAGCAGAGCCACTGACTCTAGTCTCTAAAGTTATGGTGTATGTATGTAATGTATGTAGCTGTACAGTATGTATAGAGGTGAAATGAAATGGACTGTATTCCACTGAAGATCTTATGAGACCTGCAGACGTTTTGTTTTTACATTTGGCTGTGTGCAATAGTGTAGCGTAAATAGTGTTGTATGTGATGCGAACGAAACATTTGTTAATAATTGCACTTTTTTGGTTGTACTTCAGAAAAGTCATTGAGGGAAATGTAACAACTGTTATTAAATATGTAGAGAAATTAAAGGAGCCACTTTGAACATCATGTGGTGGGTTCTTCTGCACACACAAAAACATCTTGTTAAGGAATATTAAATATTGTTTTGTTTCTTGGGCCTTAACATGCGTATTGTGAAAGCAACTTAGTTTTTCACAAGAATGGATTTTGAGTCATTCTTAACAATGATTTGTTACAATTTGGTTATTTCCAGACAATAAACATAATCATTGCGACATCCTACAACTAGTTTATCCTCCCATACAACAGGAGAAGAAAACAGCTCGCCTGGCAAGGACAAGGCTCCCTTCAATGTGCCGTTTTCACCGTCTAAAACCCAGACCTTTCCATCAGTGGAGCACACAGCCACAAGCGTTCCAAATCCCAATGAGGAGCCATCAAATACAAATGGAGTTGAGAAAACTTTTCCTGTAGTTTGGAACTGCCAGAGTAAAGAACCATTCTGACCATTTAAACAGTAAACATGACCATCATGTGAACCACATGTAACTGTAGGATTGTGAGGAGATGATGTGCATCCACTTGCAACTGAAGAAGCTGTTTCTTTGTTCAGAAATTTCAAAGCAGGAATGCAAGGTGATGAGAAGACTGATTCTTTAGTGGGAAAATCCCATAACTGCAAAGTTAGATGATAATGGTTACATTTCTCCAGTTCGTATAATTATAATCTAAATGTAAACTATTGTGTTTGTAAACTCACCTTATCTCCAGTATGGCTTAATCCAATAACGTGTCCATTCACTGAACCAATAAATACGGAGTATTCAGAGCAGTAAGGTGATGAGAAAAAAGGGGCACTGCTGGAAAATCTCCACAAGACTTTTCCACTGTCCTAGATAACATAGAATGTGAAGAGATGAAATTTAAGTTGCAGATGTTTCAACTCATGTACTTTGGGGTGAAAAAATATTTACTCACCGGATTAAGACAGTGCAGATTCCCACCCAAGGTGCTACTGTACAGTTGTCGAGGAGATATGCAGATGCAAGGGGATGAAAACACTGCACCGCCACCACAATAGTGCTTCCATAGACAGGTTTTAATCTGGAAAGGTAAGAGAGAAATCTGTCAAATTATTAGGATACCACATTGAAACAAAACATTAAAGTGCATGAGTTTTACAGGTTTACGTGCAGTTTTGTACGAGTGGTGGAGTGAAAGTAACATGTGATTCAACGATGTAAACATACACCTGAAACCTGAAAAAACAAGCTGCCACATCGGGCCAAATCAATTGCTTGATCCTGGCAAATGCTCTTACTTTTTTACATTCAATCTCAGAAATAAAATCAATAAATACATTCTGTTTTAGGAAGCATAGACTGTTACTTTAATGTTTTGAATCATTAAAAGCATTTGAAGAAACACTACTATACAACTTCCATAAACTGAACTCTGACAGCAATAAAGGTAAATAATTGTAACATAATGCATGGCATAAAAAGTGAGCGATTACTTAAATGTTATGTAATGCATCACCAATTTACAACAGAAATAGAGAGGATCTTACCAATGGGTTCAATGCATAAATAAAGCCGTTATGTGACCCTACAAAAACCAATCCAGTTTTTGGGTCAACAGTTGGAGAGCTTTTCACCACATCCCCAGTCTTGTAAGTCCACATAGTTTCCCCAGAGAAAACGTTAATGAAATAAATCAACTGGTCATAGCAGCCTGAGAAAAGAAACATTAAAACAGCATTTCTTTTGTAGGAGAGATCACTCTGAAAACCTGGAGTCAAATTAGTTTTGAGAAATAAAGCACCAACCAACTACAACGAGGGATCCACATTTCGAGATTGCAGCCGATGACTCCAGACGATCACCTAGAACCCGCTCCCAAATGACCTCTCCACTGGACAGATCAAGAGCCTGCATTCTGTGTGAGTGTGAGCCGATGAACACTATGGTCCGGTTAGAACCCACAAGCAGCACCGGAGAAGCATCCACACATCTGCCTGTGTCAGAGTTCCATAAGACCCTTAGACCTAACTGCAGGGCTTCTGTAGAGGTTTTCCTTAAACGCAGAGGTGACCTCGAACTCTCTGTAACTTGTGACAGCTGTTGTTGAGCAAAAGGATGCTCTGGTTTAACTTTAACTCCATCATTCATTTTTAGGAATGTCTTATTCATATCTAGAGAAGGGTTAGAAGTTGAATGATCAGCTCCAAGATTTGTTAGCTCCATGCATCCCTTGTCCAATTTCTGAAAACCAAAATCAAAAACTTCTCCAGCTCTTCTAACAACTACAAATCCCATAGTCTTCATGGAGGGATCAATGTTCATGTCCATGTGTTTTTTGCATGACACCACAGTGTCTCCATGTTCTAGAGTTCTCTTCATTGATGGCAGGATTGCTTTGTGTGTTTCTGTCATGATGTGGCTAAGCAGATCTGAGAAAGAGCCATCTAATATGACCTCTAGTAGGCCCACAGAGGATATATCCATGGAAACAGTGATCCTGTCAAAGAGAAGCAGGGCCTGAAGAGAGTCTCCTCCACTTAACATGAAGTGTGCATCTTCTTTAACCTCCTCATCATTCGGCAGACCAAGACACTCCTGATACACCCAGACAGAATGTAATAAGAAATACATATCACCTTGGTTTATCACAATTCAACTATTATGTTACCTTCCACAGGTTTTGTAACGTCTTTCTCACAGATTCATGATCTTCCTGTATGGTATGCTTATGTTTGCCTTCTCTTTGCAACAACGTCATCAACTCATCAACTGCTACTTTACCTAAAAGCATGACACAAACTCACATTAAAAGGCACCTAGTCTGAATTAAATGTGTTTGGCTCTAAATGTGTGTAATTTAGTAAAAATGAAAACACTAATAATTCAGAGTGTTTTGCAACTTATCATGTCACAAGCGGCTGCTTTTAATCATAGATTTTAATCAGGCATGGAATGGGCAGCTTGGGTCTTTGTATTAACAAGTGAGGGGAAACAAACAGCCTTTTCTGGGCTTTACTTTACTTTATTTCTTTACAGTACCTGTAAATGCAGAAGCTTTTTTTTGTTTTAAGAACAAAAAACTGACTGAATCAAGCAGCTTCCTGAGTTTTTAGTAGGACAACAGATCTCAATGGACTTTTAAAAGACTATGATAAAAATTATGATGTGTAGTTTGAACTGCCTCTTAAGTTGGCATATTCAGGAGACATATTAGGTACCCTTCAAATGATGATATAACAGTAGTAAAGGTGTACTATATTAAAGTAATTAATGTTACTACTAGAAAAAGAACAATCGAAACCAAAAACAGCTACCAGAAAAAAAAAACACTTTATCAGTTGAGTTACCTTTTTGTGTTATTCCATTGCAACTTAAAGTTAATCTATTTCTTTGAGACAGATAAAAGCTCTAATAGCTTAATGATAAGCAGACCCCATAAACATAAAACACTCTATTAAACATTTAACAAACAGAATAAAACGTTATAAAAATGTTACAATTTTATGCAACTTAAATGTTAAAAATACACTTGAATTATATAAAATTGCAAATGTCCTTACTCTTTGTTTTAATTCATACACCAGTATCTCCAAACAAACCATGAGGACCTTAAATAGTGTGACTAAATAGGTGCATTTAATGAAGGTAGAAATTAAACTGTGATCAAGATAATTAAGTTTCTTCTGCCTTGTTTGAAGGCAGACTGGGAATGAAGCAGAGTTGGAGCTAGAACATACAGGCCTTCCATGAATGACCTCCAGGAATGACACCCCTGAACCTGGAGCTCTTCAAATCAGACTATCTTTACAAAAGATGCATAACCTACTTACCATGAGAGGTGAGTGGTAGGGAAGGGATGAAAAAAATTGTGTCTGGAATGCTGTGGCTGGGCAAAATCTGTGAGAGATTTTGCCGAATGTCTTCTTCAAAATATTTCAAATCGATGCTTCCTGGTGCACCAACTGAGGTCAGGTCTTCCGAATACTTCTTTTCCGTAGCTTTATCAGAGTGAACAGTAGAGGAGGAAGATGATGAATGAGATCTTGGTTGACTTGGTGAGAGTACTATAAATGCCAGCAGTCTGTCCTCCTTCTGGTTCACTGCACATGCTTCGACCTGCGGCAAGCTCTCAATCGTCTGAGGCACAAAGAAATAATCCAAAAAGAAAAAATAGAACATTTAAAGAAAACTCTCCTTCTTTTCAATCACAGAGAAATCATATTACATGACCAGAAACACTTGTAACACTGGGTCTACCTGCTGCAAAGCATCTAGGTGTATCCGCTGACCAAATCGTTTGATCAGACGATCCTTCCTGCCCAGGAAATACAGACGGGAATCACGCACCTGTACCCAGTCACCGGTTGGACGTATTGTACCCGTAACTGCATTTTCTTCATCATCAAGAAGACACACCCTCTCCTGGCCACCTGAACAGAAGAAAACATGAACCGTGGGTTCTGACTGCCTGTTCATTTTGGACAGATACAAAAAATATATATTGACTACATTTTCAATAAAAAATATTTTACACAATCTACATACAAGTTGTTTATGTAGTTTATCCATAAGATGTTATTGCGGAATAGTTGACTTTAGAAGAAATGCTCAAAGACATTTCAACTATTCAGAAATGCAATGACAATATCATTTGTTCATTTTGATTAAGGTCCTTGTGGAAAATATTTTATTTATTGTTGTAGAACTTCAAGGTGTGTCCGTACAAGAGTGAAAAGGTTCAGTTTCGTAGTCTGTGACTAAATGTTTTAAGCCTTTATACATTAACCAAGACATTCACCAAAATGGTGATTAGATGATTCACAACAGAAGACTGATTGCTATTAAATAAAATATTTTGGTTTTTAAAGAGAAATATCATTGAGATTTATGGCAATGAAGGGTTTAAATGGTGCAAGCTAATTTCTGCAATGTGTTTTTGTATAATAATTTATAGGTCATGCGTCATGGTGTTGGTCTCTCCACTTGCTCAGACAGTGAACTCATTACCCAGCTGCTTGCTTTGACTCCACCCATGGAGGAGCTTGACACGCCTGATTGGGTAGCTCGGTAAGTTATGTAGTATATAGTCATATTTGTATCTGAGTCAATGTTAATCTCAGCATTATTTATCTCAAATAAAATTGAAAACATAAAATTAGAATGCTAGATTTTCATAACTGTCTCCACATCATTTCATTAAAATAAATCATAGGATTTTCTGGACAGTTAAAAATTTATATGAAAAATCGCTGTCTTTCAGTTAATTATTTGGAATAAAACAAATGTTGCATTACAATGTTTCTGAAATATATGTTAATACTCTTTTTTTCTTTTTTTTTCTGGCTATTTCAGTATTAAAAACTTGATGACAGAGACACCTACATCGTATTCGCTGCTCGTAATGTATAAAGACGTGATCTATGCTGTGAGAGACCCCTATGGAAACAGACCACTCTCCATTGGACGTCTGGTGCCAATCTCCAAACTACACAGCTCAGGTATCTATCTATCAATCAAAAAGCAACCAAAATATATTATATATCATCAACAACATGAGGCCTTATGTGCACTAACATAGTTTAAATTAAAGCTCATATTGGCTAGTATCATGGGGTCAAAATGGTTTACATTATGCGGCTAACTTGGAAACTATAAAGTTCTTTTTGAAATCAGGAAATATAATCCTATTAAGGCAGGATAATATTAGGAAGAAAGAGAATTGTATTCGTTGTTGTATAAGGTTAATAGAGAGTAGGGTTTCCACAAGGTCTCAAATTTAAAAGCCTAAATATAATGCCTTAAAACATCTTAAACAATCTTCACTGTTCTGGGTCTTAATTCATTTTTCACAGGTCTTATTTTTCTGTTTTTTTTGTGATGATTGTGGTTGCCAGAGTTTGAGAAAACACTCATGAACCAATTGTTAGGGTTGTCAGATATTGACCTAAGACAAATAAATGCCAAGACTAAATTAAGCTTTAGTCTCCGTTGTTTGTCCCTTAGATTGGTTTGGAATGCTTTCTTTTTATTCTTTAGGTGCTGGAGAAGCAGACACAGAAGGGTGGGTGGTTTCCTCTGAATCTTGTAGCTTCCAGTCCATTGGTGCAAAGTAGGTTTTTATTTACTACCATCCAAACTATATGCAACATACAGTTACTATTTTGTCATCCCTTTTCTGTGTTTTATTTTGTTCTCTGATCGTTTTTATCTTTTTAAAGGTATTATCGGGAGGTGCTGCCAGGAGAGATTGTTCAGATATCGAAAAGTGGCATTAAGAGTCTTAGTGTTGTCCCTCGTCCTGAAGGAGATCCTCCTGCTTTTTGCATTTTTGAGTATGTTTACTTTGCCAGGCCAGACTCCATATTTGAAGGTAAGTGTAAAATAAACTGATTAACTCAATTTAATTCTTGGCCTAGTTGAAAGTTCATTCTCTCCCATTTGTAAATAGTTTTATTTTGTTATAATATTTTAATTACTCAATTACACAAAGCTATAATGACCGTTGCGCATGGTTAGCTTTTTGAATTGAGATTGAGGTTGGTAATTTCAGGTCAGATGGTGTATACAGTAAGGCAGCGCTGCGGACGGCAGTTGGCAATAGAGGCACCCACTGATGCTGACGTGGTCAGCACTGTTCCAGAATCAGCCACGCCTGCAGCTTTAGGATATGCACATCAAGTTAGTTAAACATTATGCATCTGTAATGTAGTTTTTTGTCATTTACTAACCATATGTAATTCTCTGTCTCTTAACAGTCTGGGCTTCCATATGTAGAGGTGCTTTGTAAGAACCGATATGTTGGCAGAACATTTATTCAGCCAAACACTCGTCTCCGTCAGCTTGGAGTGGCCAAGAAGTTTGGTGCATTGACTGACAACTTTGCTGGAAAACGAGTGGTACTTATAGATGATTCCATTGTGAGGGGAAACACGATCTCACCTATTATTAAGCTGCTAAAGGAAGCTGGTGCAACAGAGGTAAAAAATAATGTTATTACTCAAGCCTGTAAATACTTTTCCCGCCATCGACTAAAATTGAGTTTGTCATACTAAAGGTCCACATTCGAGTCGCATCACCTCCGATCCGGTTCCCGTGTTACATGGGCATCAACATTCCAACCAAAGAGGAGCTCATAGCCAACAAACCAGAGTTTAAGGATATAGCTGGTTACATTGGTAAGTTGAGATTCATAGAAGTGTTTTGCATAGAAAATTAGGAGGAGGGGCTATGCTGTTTTGAGTTTGATTTTCACTGACCAAAGATGGCGCTTTACTTGTACAGATTTTGACTTCAATTCTCCTCATGTATATAATTATTGGTAAAGGTCATTAACTCTTCATAACATTTGAATTAATGATTGTTTGGTTAAGCTAAACTGCTCATCATACAAATCTTTAAAATGTTTTAATAGCTAACATTACTTCTCATAAAACTAATAGCATGACATCTAATTTTGACAGTTTGGGAGCAAGTCTAAACATTGTCTGTTAAATCAGTTAAGACAAAGAACTTTCTACAAATATTAACATCTACAAAAAAAATGTTTTACCAAGCATGTTTCAAGTGATTTTAGAGATGTGAAAAGTAATATTGCATAAATTGACATTGTGTCTCATTGGAAGTGTTAAGGAAACTAAGTTGTCAGATTATATACTGTACAACATCTTTTACCCAACCTTCAAAATGATTAATTTCTCTTTGTGGTAGTATTAAAATTGTAAAGTGTTATATTTCTGGGAACTGAAGGCAAATTTGTCGGGGGGTTTAATGGACAAAGTTAACAAAAAATGCAATTAATTACAAAACTGTTTGAATATTTTGTTCTATAGGTTGAATTATAAAGTATAGCTATTGCAATAAGTGTTCTTCAAATGTACTTCCAAGTGGTGATGAAAGTCTTCAATTAATTTGAAAGTGTCTTAGTTGTAGTTGGTATTATAGTTCAACTTAAAAAAAATTTGAAATGAAAGAGATCTTAAATTTTCTTTTATACAGGTGCAACGAGTGTCCGGTACTTATCTGTTGAAGGCCTGTTATCTGCTGTTCAAGATGGGAGTGAGTTACGTGGAAAAGAAGAGAGGATCAGTCCCAGCCCAAAATTTGGCCATTGTACAGCCTGTCTCACTGGAAAATACCCAGTGGAGCTAGAGTGGTGAACTGCGTTTCACTCCCCATGTTTCATGTTGGTGATTTTTTTTTTTCTGTTAATTTTTTGTATTAATTCAACCTTCTTTAAACTGTGAAGCTGTTGTATTAATTATAGGTGTAAGTGGTTCACCCTGTTTTGGTAAAAAAAAAAAAACTCAAACATTCCAAAAATGTATTCATGTCATCTTATTTCCATTTGCACAAAATAAAATTGAACACGAATTGCACACATTTCTTTATTAACAATTTGCTTCAACAGGTTTGAATAATTAACATAAAAACATGCATATATTAAACCTGAATACATTAAAAAATCTTAATGACACTTTTTATTGAAAAGATCAAAAAAATTCCAACCAGTGACAAATTCATTTACATAAGTCTTTTAGAAAAAAACCATAACTTGCTATCAAAAAGATTTAAAAGGATCCTACAAAGTAGAAAAATTATATTTGTAAATCTGCCGTAGACTTTATCCCACAAGGTGACAGAAACCTGTATTTCTTCACTGAAATGCACTGTACTGTCGCCGCCTCCTGGATAAACTATAAAAGAATAAGTGACATGAGTAGTTACTACTCATTTAAGTCAATGTCAAAATATTTAACTTCCATTTACACACACAGCCCCAAATAATAGACTGTGACATCTTATTGTAACATTTTCCACATTTTTAAATCAATATTTTCACTTAAGACGTCAAATAATTTAATAGAAAAACTACTTAATTTAAGCAAGTTTTCAAGGACCAAAACAAATATAAATTGTAAATTCAAAGTAATCATAGCACATTTCCCTATTGTGAGAGCTTTGAAAAGTGGAAATGTCTGTTTAATTTCACATATTGTAACATACCAGTGGCTTTTGTGTATGTGTGTGTGTATATATATATATATATTCATATAATGAAATCGCAATATGATGGAAAAAAAAATTGGACAACACATTTTAGTAGACCATAATAACATTAGAGGCAAAATTTGCATTTTAACCTTATTTAAAGTGCGAGATTAGACAGAGAGCTGAAAACTGTTTACTTGCTGACATTTCACCTCAAACTGCATTTGGTGTTTAATTCTGAGGCGTTTTCATGTAGATATGTTGTGAAGTCTGCTACTTAGCGCCTGCAAGAATAATTTACA